>BJBW01002568.1:96721-132215 GCA_004320125.1 Scolopax mira
GAAAGCTGTCCAAGTAAAGTAAGCACTTGTTTTTAAGCAGAAAGTGATTAAAAGCCAGAGCAAGTTCACAGAACTGTGTAATGGAAATACCATGTCTTCATTTTCTGGTGAAGTCTGTGGGCCCTTCTGAAAATTGTCATTTCCCTTGAATGAGGAAGAACGTACTAATATACAGAAGGTCAGACTCTGTAATTAGCAACCCCTCTTGGTCCCAAAATCTGTGACTTTGTGATGGCAAGCCCTCAAGGAGACCTCTGAGATGGAACAGATGAGGGCAATGCTTGTTTCGACAGGAGGGGCTCCTAGAGCATATTTAGTTAAAAGAGCTCCAATACATCTGTTCAGTTTTCCATTTTATAAACCCTGGATGAATGTCCTGCAGTGAGGCTGGACAAAAGAGCGGCAAGTTGTCTGGGTGAGTGTCCAGGGAGAAAGCCTGCAGAGAATTCCATGTTCATGCCAAGGAACAGAGAAGAGAAATGATCCAGTAACTCATAACCCCATAGCAGCGTGGTGGGGCTGTTCTACCAGCTTCTATGAAGGGGGAAAGCCATGGAGTGAACAGGAGGAGGGAGAACAGATCAGCAGAGAAAGGGATGTATCACCAAGGAAATCTTCCTCAAGTTAAACGGGCAGGTTTTAGTCTTCACAAGAATCTAATGTAGACAAAATAACCCAAACAAATTCTGTGAATAAGCCAAACCAGAAAAAACATCAGAAATAAGCTAGAAGGATTTGGGCTTGCAGGGCCCCAAGATGCTTATAGCCCTCACAAGGTGAAGGAAATGTTTGCACAGACCTGAGAACATGTAAATCTTGATATTTTCTATTCCAGCTCCCTGTGGGATACAAATGAGTCTGTACCACAGGCACAAAGGCAGTTCTCCAAAATACAAGCTTTGTAACAAAGGATGAAAATCCGTAAAGCCAAGTATTTAATTACATGAATGCAAACAATGCACCTCTATGTATTTATATGCCTGTGATTGGCAAAACCACTTCAAGTGGTTAATCATTAATTAATAGCATTGCTCTTCCCTGGGGAAGGCAAAGGCCAGAGGAAATCAATGAGAGATTTGACTGAAATCTGAAAGGTGTGAAAACAGATGTTTCAGTCAAGTTCTCATAGCAACTCTTTCTTCGAAAGCTGGGTCAGTGAAGAAAATGCCACGAATATAAACATAGTTAAGGTTTTCTTCCATGTTTCAGTCAGGTGAATGATGATTTTGATAATTTCCTGTATTTTCCTTACAATTTCTCAATAGCTATCCAGCAATTTCTGACTAAATTGTTCTTTTCTCTATAAACCCATAGTGAGGGAAAAAAAGCGTAATATGATTCTGTAATATCCATCTCCTTGATATTAGCTATACCCTTTTTTCACAAACACTTCTTACCATAAATTTCAAGTCTTAAAAAACATCTGCTTACAATGCTTATTTAACTCTGCAAGCTGAAACAGATGTTTATTCTTTATTTGTATTTTGAAACTGAAAATTAAGAGGAAAGACTATTCAGGCAGCTGCCGTGTTATTCCTGGAACAAGGCCAGCTTCAGATGGTGTAGCTTTAGATCAGCCTCCCCCCATCACCCTCTTCTTAAGTAAGAAGCTGTTGAGGAGCCTGTGCCTGTTCTTCCAAGATGTTCTACGCTCCGTGGAAATAGCCATATCTTTTCAAATCAGCTCTTCTTCACTTTGAATCCATACATCACTGCTTAGAAAAGACTAGAACAAGATCTTGACACTGTTTCAGGGGAAAGCTCACTGGTGACATTAATAGTGAAGGATGAGGAAACAATATTAACAACCTGACAAACACATTTCTGAATGAAATGGGAATAACATTTTCTAGGTTATCTTACTTAGCCCTATTTATTGTCAATGTTTTCTTTGAAAGTATGTTACATGCATTATTCGAATTGCAAAAAAAAAAAAAGGTGAAAATAGTGGGTAATACAATTGTGGTGTGAATTACCAAGTAGGTTTTTACACTCAGTGCTCAGGATCTTTCTGTAGTAGCAACTCTTACCTGCAGATGCATTCTGAATCTCTAGATGTGTTTCCAATACATACTTAAACAGATCTCTCAGGAAACCTCACTGAATCAGGCACCTTCTGAACGCTGACACACAAATAAGCCACAAGGGGTTTTTTTCTCTTTTTTTTTCCTTACTTTGGTAAATTAAAAAATAAAATGAGAATAAACAATCAAAACTCATGCATATTCTGATCTAGAGCCAGGTTGCTGATGCATGATGTTTTATACTGAATCAAAACTACACTTCCAGACACATGGGAGAGAATTGTCTGTCCTGATGATGCTGAGTGACCGCTCAGAATCCCTGCTTTACCTTACAGAATATATCTACTTTCATCACTGGCTAAAGCAACTTTTTTCTTATCCATGGAGACAGTTTAAGATTGGAAAAAGTGTAAGTTCCAAGGAGCAGTGTGGTTGCAGGTTAGAAGCAAGGTAGGATGGAGCAAGACATTTGTTCTCACATGGTGTGACTTCTGAGGCAGCCCACAAACACGGGTGCCCTGCTGAGCCCATCCCGTTTTGTATAATGGGATGTCTCACTGACACGTAGTGGCGATGACTGGAATCAAGCCCTGAATCCTACCAGCTCATTCATACGTAGTTAAGCACTGGGTACCTCACATAGATCAGTCTCCACAAGGACCCGACAGATTTTCACCATGTTGATGTTTGTCGTGGGAACAAGCGGAGTGGAGTCTGCCAGGGAAACATGACCAAAGTGATCCAGAGCAGAGTGGGGCACCTGGGGACGATCCGGCAGGCATACAGCAACAGGGCACAGGTATGAAGGCACCAGCCTGCCCTGGTGTGCACAATGGGCCACCCCTTAACAGCTGCAGAGTTGCCAGCAGCAGCAGGTTCCTGGCCACTTCACTCCTGTGGGCTCCCAGCCACCATTCACCCCGATGTAAGGAGTCGCTTTTGTCCATTTTTCTCTTGGGGTAAGGGGGTAGGGGGATCAAAGGGGTACCTTTGATCAACACAGATTTATATGAAAACATTTTCTCTGTGAGTCTCCTTATTGGTTCCTCCACAGACAGTTGTTTCTATACTCACAGTAGTTAGGTCTGGGCACTCTTCTTGGTGCATATATACAATAATCTCACTATTCCAGGAGAGAGATTAGCACTCACACCTAGCATCTATAGTTACAGCTATACCACAAACCATCCCAATGAACCTGTCGTATAACAATGCCACAGGTTATCTTTACTTGTTAGCACAAGTGCTATTCTGGATACTGTGATGCCGATGCAGTGCCTGACTTCCTTTCACCACACGTATGATGCTGTCACTGCAGGCTTCAACCCACATATTCTTCCCTGCAGGACTTTCTGCCTTTTGCCCACTCCCACGGACAATAGGTAATCAGTGTTTTTCAGAGCTTGCCAGTGCTGCTCCTAGATCAGACACAAGGAAAACTGTACATATCCCACCAAGAATGATCCTTTAGGACAGAGCTTACTACGACCTGAGCAGTAGCTGTAAAAGATATCCCTTTCACATTTTTCTTTTATTTAGAGTTGCCCTGACACAGTTGCATGTCTCACTTGATAGCCCCTAGGATCTGGCCTAAATAGAAATGCTTTCATCATTCAGAATAAAACTGTGGAGATGGCCATTCAAAGTATCAAAGAATGAGAAAGAAACTCAGGCAAAATTATGCCTCTTGAAAGCTGGTACTTTCCTTTGTCTTTTTTCCCTCCTGTTGCTGTCTGAAGAGCACAACTGAAAAACGGTGAAGCGAACGTCAGAGCTTGCAAGCAGCAGAACTATCAACAAAATCCATTTGACTCATTTATAAATATCACCTGGGGGAAAGAGCAGAGAGGAGAGAGAGAGTACCTATGCTCCGGCAGTCACATCACCACCATCTGGAAAACATTACCCAAGACAGCCATGTACTGACTGTTTTGGCTAGAGCTAACTTGCCTTCTGCCTGCGTCCCAGACAGTTACTGCTCTGGCTTCTGGTCACACACCTTCAGCAGAGCACACTGCCTCGGGCCGAGGCAGCCTCACCTTCAGCGTAATCTCTTCTAGAAACTCCAGAAACCTGTCCCACAGCAAGTTAATGATGTGAATTTTCTGAGGTAAGCACAGAGGGTGCAGTCAAGTTACCATCACAGCTTAGGAGTGGGAGACGGTTTGTCAGTAGATATTATCCCACAGTGGAAGCGGGTGCAGGGCAGAGCCATGTTCTGCAAATACTTTCCAGATGGCCGCTGTAGCACGCTGCCTTTGCTGTTAGGCAAGCTTAAAGGAAGAGAGATTCTCCACTTGATGAGGTGTTCTGTCCCAAACTATTTTTCTGTACGTTCTTCACCCTCTCCCTGTTAATGTTAAAATTATTGCAATTAAAATGCACATTTCAAAATACTTCCATTAGTTCCTTCGCACACCCCTACCTCCCTAGGTCTGGCCTTGAAGTTTTCTTAACCAGAAAAGTTTCCAATTACAGCAGAAGGGCATTATTGGAGTTATTCAACCAAAAGGATTAACTAAACTGCTGATGGATAGCTCAAAGATTATTCACATACAGCTAATCAGTCCAAATTCAAGCCATCTGAGTATTAAATCTGCCACAATGGACAAAGATGCAAGATGCATCTCCTAGTAACTAGCATCCTTGCCATAAAGTCTGTGGCTACAAAGAGCATGAAGAATCTTCACCAAAAATCAATTTCCTCTGTCCAGCCCTAAAATTGAACTGTCTACTGCTGGTGGGATCAGCCCACCAGTGCAGGCATTAATCACTGTTCTGGTGATAAAGAAGCAGCTTTTATCTGCAGCATTTTCTAATAAGTACTTTTCACAGAACATGGAGGTCGAACAATTTTAAGAAAGCCCTTGCCTAAAACCTCCTCTGGAACTGTTCCTGTTTCTCCGGAGACTGGCTGTTCTGGAAAAATGTATACATATCTTTTTCTCTGTAAAGCAACAAGCGATTCTGAGTCATAGCAAGCGTTGTGCTGTAAAGCTATGCAATTTGCAGCGGGGCTAAGGGTTAGCAGTCTAACTTTAACACCAACGTTTAGTTAAGCACAGGTAATTTTATGACATAATTACTATTGCTAAAGAATCTGCTACCTGAGCAACACGTTGCCCTTTCTATGTTTGGTGCAACTGGAACATTTGGAAAAGCGGTCACAGCTTCAAAGTTCAGAGCTTTAAAAATTTAAAGATAATAAATCTTTGGATTTTTAAAATTGTGACAATACTTCCAAATTTTTACTTGGGCCAGTTTTGGAAACCTGCACTGTGCTTTCTTTTTCCTTTAATTAGTGTAACCTTTATGTTTTCATTCAAGCGGCTATTAATCTCAGTTTGTACATTTCACTTTTTGGATCAGTATTTAGGGAATTTAATTTGGAGAGTTTCTAGCTTTTTCATTGCATAGGCAACAGAAGGGAGAAAGTAAATTGTTTTTGCCCACACTTTTTCCTAATGTAACTTGAAATTTAAAAAAATACAGTAACATAATTTTTTTTCCCATTTTACTGTTATCTTTAGGGTTTCCTTGCCTGAAAAATCAAAATTTGGAAAGCTAGTAAATTCTACAAAGGGCTTTGCCCTCCCCCTTCCTCCCACCCTGGCAACTCCCAAAGCTGTTCTTTTGATGTATGGGTTCAAAACAGCCACTTGTCTTTTGAAGTGCCATCTTACAGAGCGGGGGAAAAAGTTTCAGGGTATTTTTTTTTGCTTCAGGTATATTTTTGTTGCTTTTTTTTTTTTAAAAGGGAAATAAAACCTTATTTAGGAAAAAATACTTTATTTTTCAAAAACATGTTTAGACAGATTGCAACAAGAACAAAGAACAGTACAAAAATGATTCACACAGCCTGCAATAGTTAATAAAACACTAATCAAAGCACCTAACATTTTGTCAAAGTCCTTTTGGGTCCAATATACATTTTTCATATTACAGAGGTAACGCCCACTTTACAGCTGCATCAGAGAAAGTTTGTAAGACCATTATAACACAGTCACTGGTATTTCCTCTCTATATAACAGCTTTTGACACATTTTTATTTTTACTCCAGACACACTGAGTATAGACTGAAGTCAAGTGTATGTTTCTTTCCTTGTGTCAGGAGTTCAGCATTCATTTCAGCAGGTTTGCCTGGAAAAAAGTCTTTCTTGGGTAAATATTTATATCCCAGTAGGAACTTTTTGTATCTGACAATCTAAGCACTGCCCATACACCACTATCCCCTGTTTCAAAAGGGAGCAGCTGCACAAAATGTGATGGCATAACTGAATATATATTTTTTTCTCCCTTAAAGCCTACAGCTTTTTTCACTACCTTTCATAATGAATTGTGAACTGTAGTGTGTGGCATGCCAAGCAAACCTAAAAAGAATACATGCGAGAAGTCAAAAACTGTCAGGCAGGTTTCCTCCTCCCATGCCCATCTTTGCAGATAAGATTAAAACAAGTCAGTATAGATTGTGATCTCTGCTGCATTATTTGAACATAAATGAAAATTAGCATAGGTATTTTCTTCTTCCTGTGAACCTCTAATTCAGTCAATGTAATCAGGAGAGAACACTTCTCAAATTCTATACACATGCAACATAAAAACAAGGAGTTACCATTACACCTTTATTTTTATTTCCATGCCAACATCATCTTCGCAATTACCTCAAGAATCTAATACTTCTGTTGTGATCATTTGTTTTGCACTGCAAAGCTTGTTTTAGTCAATCTTGTTTCTCTGCCTCTATCTAAACCTTTCAGAAAAAAATCAAAGAATGAAGTCTGTAGATACACAGACCTAGAGTACCCACTGTGTTGAGGCTTGAGGGCACAGGCACACAAGAGGCACTTGTGTCCCTTGCAGTGGAATACAGTGCAAAGAGTCCCAAGCCAGCTGAGGCTCCAGCCAGCCATTCCCTGCAGCACAGAATACTGGCATGGCTTTTATAAACAGCACAAGTCTAAACAGCATAAAGTCAGCTCTGTTGTTTACATACAGCAAGCTTGGGTACCTCTGCACTGAAAGCATCACTGGTTTTTCCCTGTGCCAGCATAAGCACCGGGAAAGGCAGGTTTCATCAGATCTTTGCAGAGTTGTCTGTCACCCCACTTCATGAAGTATACAGATGTTTCTTATCTTATAGTTTTGCTAAGGTTGGAAAATCCAGTGCCAACACAGGTCATTAAGACTTTCTCCCCGCCCACATGCTCTTCCTCAGGGCTCTTGGTTTCAATTTTAAACATGATCTGGAAGAAGCTTCTCAGGTGTCGGAGAAACTCGATTCTGGAGGAGAGAAAACAACAGAGTTTAAGAAACAAAACAGAAGACCCATTAGTAGTATGTACTAACACTAATCCCAGCAACGACCACAGTTGAATAAGGCATGAAAATATTGCTTAGTACTGCGCAGCAAGTGTACAGGCTCCAAACAGTCTTCTCACTTGTGTTGTAGAAGTGGCTAGTGACCCCTGCTGAAACCAGCACACTCTGTATGAGCAGAGAGAGGAGGAAAGCCTGTTAACACAGCGAGATGAAATGGTGAGGGCACAAGAATGAAAGGAGAAAGAAGAGATGTAGCCAGGCAAGGTCACTTACTGATGATGTTGAGTACCTGTGGTACTCCTCCACCCCCTTCCAATGTTTAAAGCAGAAATAAAAGGTAAATAAGGATAACCAAGACGTTGGCCTTGGGTGCATACTTTAAAACCAGAGGCATCTGATCCTAAAACAAATATTTGATTTGTATTTTTAACTTGAATGTTTCATTAGAATGTTGAATGTTTCATTAGAATCACAGACTCAGAATTCTTTCTGTTTCCTCTCCTGATTTTCAGAAAAAAAAAAAAAGCAAAGCAATTTTCCTATCGTCATTTTAGAATGAAAGGCATGAAGAGACAAAATCGCCACAGTGCTCCTAAACTCACACTGACTAGAGGATGACTGACAGGAAAAAACTACTGAAAAGCATAAAAAAAAAGGACAAAACCAAAACCAGCTAAGAAAGCATCCCTGTGGTGTCCCCTAAACAAGGAATAAGCAATTATACCAAAAGGCTACAGACACAAAATTGGTAATTGCTCCTGAGAGAAGTCTCAGGTCTGCAATCTTGAACTAAGGTTTCATCTCCTGCAGCAATTGGTACGTGTCCTTCTTCGGTTAAGTCTAACTTTAAAGATAGGGAATGTGCACATCTAGACCACGGATTTGTTTTGCTGGCAATCTGGAAAAGGCCCCTGCTCTGCACGCTGAGAGCATAATCACAAGCTAATCACACTTAATCATTATACCAAATCAAGACAAAGTACCCACAAATTAAGAAGCAGGAGACCTAGAGGGTAGGACGGTCCCCACTGCAACACGATGAGGCCTCTGAAAGCCTCCTGCCAGCTCCTATTCACAGAAATTGTGAATAAGCACAGTGAGAGTTGTGGGAGCAGGAGCTGCCTTACCCACCTCAGCCGGGCGTGCTGCGGCTCCTGCTCTCGGGTACATGCGTGGGGAGAGGAGGGAAACAGCAGGAGCCAGGCAGAGAGAGGCTGCCATTGCCTACACTGCTCTACACTTAGAGAGATCCGAGTTACCCCTGGGAGGGTCAGCTGAATACCTCTGTGAGCTGAATGTGGGCACGTGTGCCCTGTACACCTTTCCACCTCACCTTCCCGAGCTGGCAGCTGGCTTCAGCACAGGCACCAGCTCCCTCCCCTCTGAAATGGACACACAGTCTAAAGAAAGAACTGAAAAGCACCTTTTCTTCCTTGCCTCCCCAACTGCGAGGTCTCTGGTTGCTGCTGTAACAGGCAAATGGGCATACGCTGGCACAAACGCTTCGGTAAAGCTGACAGACAACAAGCCCTGCACCAGCCTCCTCCTTAGCTGGGTCTTTTCCCAGAGCCCTGGCAGTGCGACAAGGAAGCAGCCCAGCCCAAAAGAGCAGGAGCAGCACGCTGAGCTGCAAGGAGGGCAGAGAATAAACCCTGAAAACGCCAGAGGCAGCGCGTAGCCGGAGCCCTGGGGGAAAAAATATCCTAAAAGCCGATTAGCAAACTGTGCAACACGTTAGTAGGACCAGTTCAGCCCACATCTCTCTTGGCACGCATGTGGGGCTGCCATGCTTCTCTGCTTCTTCTCCCTTTTGAAGAAAGGCAGAGTGAGAAAAAGCCAGAGGGCTTTGCCACAGCCCCCAGGCACGTGGAAAAGGCTCAGGGGAGTGGGAGCGAAGGGGAGGCTGCGTGGAGAGAACCGAGGAGCAGCAAGAGGCCAGCTCTGGCTTGCAGCAGTAGGAGAACATGTGGCAAGAGCCCTGAAAATAGGAGAAGAGGGGGGAAAGGCAGGGGCATGTGACAGAAGTGCAGCAGAAAGCAGGTCTGTATTCGCCTCTGGCTGATACGGGTTGTGTGTGGGAGGATTTGCACCTCAAATAATAACGGAGGGCTGCACTTAAACATGCATGTACAGGCTGGAGAACTGAGGGAGAGGGTGAGAAGTGCAGAAAGGTTCTATTTTGCTGGAAATTTAGATTCTGTTTTCATGCAAGAACCAAGGCAGAGCTGAACTCTTTTCTTTAGGCCCAGGTACAGCTACATGAGCCACACAGGAGAATTTCCCCAGGGCCAGCCACTTTGAAATAAAAATAACACTACTTTTTTAAGAAGGGAAAAAAATTAATTAAAAAGACTTTTTGTCTAACTGCTATCTTTTCCTATAAACCTGATAAGCAACACCAAAAGGTACACCACCACCTGCCACACAGCTGGCAGGGGAAAGCAACCAACTTCACACATCAGTGCAAGACAAGACCTGCGCCCCAACTGCGCCTTCTCAGTTCAACTACCCCAAGAATAGGGCAGAACACAGCCCAGCAGCCCTGGTATTGCTCCCCAGCAATGTCCCACTGGGGACAGCCAGCCCTGACCTGCAGCTGGCCACCACCACTCTCCTTCACCTACCCCTGGCTCCTGCCAGCTGACCTATGGGCAGGATGGCCTGTCCGGCAAGACTGGTCTCTGCAAGAGAGGTGGCAACACAGCCAGCACCCTGCATCTGATTTTAAACTCAGGCTCAACAGAGAGGGCTTACTTCTGTGAAATCTGGAGCATAAGACAAGAGGGGTGAATCCAGTGGCTTCAGGCCAAATAGTCTTTTGGGGACTGGTGTCCCCAGTGTCACTCAGGATAGCCCTGCTCATGGTGTTGCCCGCCCCATGCCATTAGCAGGGCAAAAAGGATGCCTCCCTTAGAAATATACAAATCTGGGAGGCATGGTCTCATTCTGATGGACATATTCCAAAACACCATGTCCCCTCACGGTGCTCTCATCCACCAGCTGAACTGTCCCATTCATGCTACATTGGGCTAGACAGGGAAGCCAATCGAGTGTAACAAAGCTTATAAATAGCTTCAGATTCTACAGGGTGAAAGTGTTAAATGCAGAGGCGTCACAGCCCCAAGAGAGAAAAAGAAAGAACAACGATGTGGAACATGACAGTATTGCAGTTTCAAAAGCCTGCGCATCCGATCAATGGCCCAGGAGCCCAGTTTTCCAGCCCTCTATGCACTGCTTTAGGGAGGGCAGAGGGGTGCTTCCAACAGAGCTGCCTAATCTCTGAACAGATCCTCAGAGGTCTGATGAGTCACAGATTCTCACAGAATCACAGATTTTATGATATCATGTGACACACACTGCTTCAGGACGTCTGCTCCTGATCTTGATCCCTGCTACGCACTCCTGGCTTGGAAGAAGTGACAGTCTACCCATTTGAAATCAGCCTGCTTACAAAATAAACTAGTGGGCTTCTGCAATAACCTCAGAAGAAAGAGACCAAAAAAAAAGGCTGGACAATGACAAGTGATTGGTTTGTTTCACATGCTTAATTTCAAAGCATGTGAACACTAATAACACTTCAAACACTGATAGTTACTCTTTGTAAGCCTTTCACCTGGATACTTACAGGGGACTACTTTAGCCCTGTGCAATGGAAAGCTTCCCTGTCTTTCCCTCAAAAACCTGATGAATGTTGTTTCCAAGATATCAGGGGTTGAGAACAGCCGTTAGGCAATTTCTAGCTCTCATGTGATGGCACCACCATTCTTCAGTTATCACAGTACTGTACCTTTCACGTATACAGCACCGGTACCATGATAACCGAAAAAGGACAGTTCATATTCTTATTATTTGATGCCATTGTCAGATAAATAACCCTCCCACCACTTGATTAAAGGAAAACTGCTCAGTCTCTAGGCATAACTGTGATCCAGTCAATCAATCGCTTCTCAGTCTAACAGAATAACTAAAACTTTGGATACTGGATGCTCTTCCCCTAACCTATGTGTTCCAACTATCAATGTAAGAAATTTAGTCTTTTTCTATCCTCTGAACCATTACCAGCCACAGACAAAGCTTTAATAAAAATTGAGACTGAAGGACTAGACAGAAGTCTGCTGCCTGATAGGGCTAAAGCTTTGGGATTGCACACAGCTCCATGAATTGAACTCTTACGCTGTTGCCTGCGGACAATCACAGCTTTAGCATTTCTCTAGCCATTTGAAACATGTTATTTAATGCCACGGCTACAGAGAAATCACTAGGAAAACACAGCAGTGTATGCCAGGCAACAAAAAGCAAACTAATGTACAGATATAATCCAAGACCAACAATAAACCCCATTCCTGCAATTCTCAGAACCATGAATAATATAGAACAGTAAGGGAATCATCTTCTAACGTGTAGAAATAAACACTAGGTAACTTACACCACCTGTCCCATTTGAAGATGGGTAAAAGTTGTTCTATTCATAGCCACAGACAAAGCCTTCCATATATAAAAAATAGCTGTGCAATAAAACTAGCGAATTAAACAAGACTGGGTAATTAAACTGAACAAAACAACTTACGAATATGGAGACAGAGGTCCTAACAGGACTTTGGAAACATCCCGTTGTCCAAGGGTCATGAGGAGCAGAGCAAGGCTCTGATTTGTTGAATCTACACAGCCTCCCTGCAAACCAAAATGTTTTAATAATTAATCTCTGTACAAACCAGAAACTGGGATGGGAGGTGAGTAATGAAGGAGAAAGATACACTTAAAAGACTGAATTACTGCTTCCAATTTTCAAGGCCAAAAAGATAAAAATCTAGGTTTTGTAACAATAACAAACGAATTTCACATGGCAGGCTGGGAAAGGAACAGAATTGAAACAAAACTCAGTAACAAGGTCACATTAATCCCTCCCATTTCTCTCAACCTGCTCTCCTAACATCACAGAATGTAAACATTGAAGAATTTATTTGCAGTAAATTGAAATAGTTATTAATCATGGTTCATGGGCATTTGAAGATATCATGAATTGCAGCAATTTATGGTAACCATAAAGCTACATCCAGCCAAATAGTTAGCAGGTGCAAAATAACAAGTTAAAAATTGTTTCCCACACATCCACCCAAGGCCTTGCTGCTAACTTTTGTGGTTCAATGTAAAATGCTTTTCACCCATATTTAAATATGGGAATGAGATTTTTTTTTTTTTATTGCTATGTGACAAAGCCATGCAGAAAATGGCTGTAGAAAATTCTGTAAAACTACTCATACTCCTGTACATACTTGACTGTAGTAAGTCATACATGCATGGTAAATTGTTTTGTGTGTGGAAGGTATTAACTATGATGCATATGTAAGTTAGAATTGGAAGGCTTGCTTTATTTACAAAGCTTGAACATAAATTAAGAGGGATACTTTCAGTCAAGACTGCTGTGGAAAGAATTTACCAACTACTACTATGCAAACACATTGAAAACAGAAAAATATCTGGCATAACAGTTATTTCAGACTGTCCTCATATTCATCTTAACCCACAGCCATATGAAATCTGTGAACAGTCTCCTGATGGATTGGGCCTAATGTTAAGTCCTCTGAATACACTCTCTGGGGAGAGCAAAACCAAAAATTAATCCTTTTAAAACCAAATTCTCTAATGAATTAAACTCACAGTTACTGTTGTGGGCAAGGAATAGCCTGTCAATATTTTAAGAGATAGTACCATCCAAACAGGCAAGGGAGGAGGAAAAATTAATTTTGGACTACACAGATTAAGAAAACACAATGATGTGACAACCTCAGCATGTTAACTCATTGAGAGGGCAGAAAGGACAACCTTCCCAAGGAAAGTTTCTGAAGGTTTAACTCTCAAGATGGTCTCGCCTCCCTTCTTCTGAAAAAAGCCTCTGGACTTCATGCAACTAGTGATACACTGCAACGAAGGAAACATCTTTATTATGTTCACTACCACGACCTGACTCCTAGCAACATGCCATTACTGCAGCCCTTGCCCTTTTAACTGCATGAACCTGCCATACCACAGCAAAGTTCATGCATTCAACCTAATGCCCTCTGTGGGACTTATAAAAATTGTGCTTGGTCTTGAGCGAACAGGTACCTGTGGAATTGGGTGGTGTGATCTACGGCTACAGCTCTTGCCAGCTGTATGTGCCAACCTTAAGCACGTACAAGCAACAGATGAGAGTTTAGTAACAAGCATTCCTGACACAAGGCTTTTTGTATTTGTAGATTGGTTACCAATTCTTAGTCACTTGGATGAAAACTTTACATTTTCTGAGCTTGATTTTGTTTTCTTAAAGCTGACAACGTTCATATATGTATTTTTTTCCTTTCTTTTTTTTTTTTTGCTGACCAAATTCACACAAAAGCTTCAATCAGCATGGAGCCAACCACATCCTAAACAACACAGCAAACATGCTGCACCCGTCAGGTCCCAGCTGCTTACATAAGCTCTCCTGCTGCAGTGAGTCAGTGTCCCCACTATTGTTGTGCATTAGCAATGCGCCCTGATGCCCATTCCCGCATAGGCATTGCCAGAAGGGAAATCAAGTGATTTGCTTGTAAGCTAATGATGACAGAGCAGTAACTTGTGCCAGATGAAGGACATGTCGCTCCCAAAAAGGCCAACTTTTTTTCTCTCAATCCACCTGCCACTTACTCAAGAGTCCAAAATAAAAAAAACAACTCTCCCACCAGAAATGGGACGGGCAAAGTCAGAGCTGAACAAACTGACATTTGTTCCAAAATAGCTGGCACTCATTACCAACCCAGGATGCAGCTTCTAGTCTATATTAATTTAGTTTGTGGCAGTTTCTCCATTATCGTTTCCATTGACAACAGAACCAGATCCAGCTGGATGTGACAATTACAGACACCAGCCACTTAAAATCCCATCCATTTTGGAATGTTCTTATACAAATATACACAGATGACATGCACATACAAATACCACAACTCTGGGTATTGGACAACAGCCTTTCAAATATGATTGCTCTTCCGAGCTTGACCTCATCTTTGACTTAGTCTTGGTTATATTTTGGCATACATACAATTTTTTCCCTTACGCATACACATGCCTCAATAATTTGTTATGTGGAGTGAAGAGGGTTTTTTTTTTTTTTCCAGAAGAACGGAGCGGAGCCTTGTCACACTGAAGTCAGAACATCTTGAAAATCAAGCCTTCAATGAAATGCTTCACTCATGTTAGCTCTAGTTAAACAAAACAAACAGCCTTACCTTTCCTGCCCCCTCAAGCAATCCTAACAACTTGTCCTTTTTTATTTAAGAGCTCAGACTTAAATACATATTGCATCCTCCCCTATTTGTCATGATCCACAAGGAACGTAAACATTCAATTCTTTTCCAGTTTTTCCATTCTTCCCATTCTTTTACAGGCTTTTCCATTCTGCCAGCTGCCTGCTATATAAAGCTCCCATAACTGATGCCTTTCAAAGACAAGAGAAAAATCCTTATTGGCCTTCTACAATTAAGTTACATCAGAACTGCACAGGAATTTGTAAAGACAATGCCAGCCAGTCACTCCATGCCCCCTTTTTCAGGGTTACTGTCGTTAGCACCATGCCACTTATTATTAGTCAATTAGATCCAACATCTTTCCATCAACAAATGTACATAAAAAAGCTCCACTGATTCCAAGAATCATATGCCCTCTTTCATTTATTTCTGAAGGCTGAGTAAAAGGGACCATTTAGCACTTAACATCGCAAGACTCAAATTCTTACATTTCCTAGGTGGTGAGGTTCACATAATAGCAAGCATTAAACAAGCACTTTAAGAGACATCCCTGGGCCCCTTGAAACAGTAATGAACTCCAGTAGATTTGCGGGTGACCCTGACAGCTAAAACGCTTCTACAGAGAATTATCTCCAATGCCCCTGGGATGCTCTTTTCTGGTCAACCCTCCCCTGACTCCTGCAGCAGTACCTACTGGCAAAGACTCAGATGGAAAAACAATCTCATAAAGAAAGGATCTAAACGTAGGGGGACAAATCCTCCCTTGAGCCCTGCATTCAGTGAGTAGCTGGTATAAAGAGAGGGAGACTTAAAAAGTGCCTGTTCAGACTGATGTATTCTTGCCCCATGCACAGATTTCCCAAATTTTTACTGTTACGCTAGACATCTTATCTAGGAATAGAAACTTAAAAAAAAAAAAGTATCTTAGAACTAAGCAAACATTGGATGCTTTGCAACGTGTTTTTGTATCTTCTGAGGCCAACACTAGCTCAAAAAAAATCTCCCAATGCCCCCAAAAAACCAAGAGGAAAGCACTAGCCAGAAATTTGGAGAGACGGGCTGTGTGAGCATGTGTGACATATAAAAATTCAAGTGTACATCCTGAAAACTACAGAAGAAACGCCACCATATTGCCTATGACAGAGGGATCAGGGAATTAATGAACACTGAATAAGGCCTGAGCATGCCAGTGGATGGGCAATACAATAGCTAGAAATGCTAACAAACAAGAACTTTTCCACTATGAGCTGCTGCAGTGGAGGACCACAAGCAGGCCGTACAACGCTCAGCACTTGCCAATCACTTTTGGACTGAAGTGGCCCACACATAGCAGAGCTTTCTAGGAGCACCAGTGACACCATAGCAGACCATAACAACCAGACTCACTCAGAGTCTAATCTTCAAAGACATTAAAACGTATCATGGCCTACCACTTTACCATCAATGACCTGCATGACCCTGTTTCCTCCTCATATATTTGTTTTTCTGTTGTCCTGAGACCTTCGCTATCCTGGGACTTTGCAGAATTTGCCTTATCATGTTCAAATGGCTGCAGTACACTAAAGCAGAAAATTCCTGGTTCAGATCTTTCCATCCCTCTTCGTTTTGGAAGTTCTCTGACTCCGAAGAAAGAATAATACCTGGACAAATTCCCCCACTAGTTTCAATCTGTCAAACACTGGACAGTTTTCAAAGGAAAAAAAATATTTATTGCTGCTGATGAAATTATGATAAAATTAGACTTTTGATGCCTCTGATCATTTGAGTACCTGAAGATGTTTTCCAAGAGGTTTACAAAGCCACAAATGCACCAAATTTAGGGTTTTTTTGGTTGCTTTTTTGGGGGGGGCGGGGGGAAGGGAGGTGGGGCAGAGGAGGAAGATCATTCAAATAACAATAGCTACCTGTCACTACCTAATTGTAGAAACAGACTGATATTTCGGTCACTAATTGTGACTGCATTCTCCATGCACAATGGACTTTCAAATGCAAGGTGTCTGGACTCTACCCAGGAAGAATTATTTGTTTGTGGTGTTTCTATGAGATAAAAGCCCTGGGCTAGAAAGGGAAAGTCCTCTAGCAACATGGTGTTTATACTGAATAAACAAAGACAAAATATTAACAGAAGACTGGAACAAGAGGGCAAGTTGGTAATTCAGAGAGATGAAGAGTTTGCAGCAGGGAAAGGAAAAGGAAACACGGGCACAGATGAACAATCTACTATAGGCATGGATATAATTTATGAGGTTTTAGGGTATTTTTATAATTGACTACATTACCTAATACAAAATCTCATTAATGGTGTTTTTAATACTTTGCAAAGTCTCATCAGGTTATTCCAGTTCAGAGCAATTATTTATTTTAAAACAGTGAGTACAACTTGTATATGACTGCCTCCCAAAGGCCAAATGTGTTTTGTCAATACTAACAGCTACTTATTTTAACATTAGTGGAGATACAGAACAAAACCAGGTATGATCTTTATTAAATCAGAGACTCACTATGGTGCTGACTGCCAAACCATATGCAAAATTGAAAGCTGGTCATCCACAAAGTGTTTTACCACAAATGAAAAACATTTTAATACATAAAAAAATTACTCTGCAGAAGACTATAACACACCTAAGATTCCTATGCAAACACTGTCCTAGCCCCTTTCCAACAATGCGTTCAACCATCTCCTCATACAACCAACCACATCTCAGCATATTTGACTATCATTATCGCCAGAAAGCAGTCATTGAGGTTAGTTGCTATTCCCTGCCCACTTCTTCCTCATAAATTCTCCCACTTCAAATGCCACATTCCAACTACTAGTTTAAGAGCATTGACTCTATTACCCCTCCAACTAATTATTAAAAAAAACCCGAAAACAAGCTTCCAGTCAACATGAAGCCAACCGAACTCTGCTGCAGACAGAAAGCAACAACAAAAAAGTAATTTCTGTTCAAAACATTTCGGTTCAAAACACAAAAAACCACCACTATGATTCATAGTAACATCTCCAGGACACGGGAAATAACATGGTCCAGTACGTCATTACACTGTTAACAGAACCATTCAAAACCACTCCTTATCTGGATGAAGACACTGGTAGCATCAGATAATTTCTCTGGATCTGAGCCTCCAAAACCACCCCTCCCTTTACCAGTATCTCATTACCTTCTTCCCCTACAGCTATACATACTAAATGTATTGGCCACTTACCCTGTAGACCTCCTCAAGCAACAGTCTAGCACAATTCTGGCCAAGTTCCTCGGGAAGCACAGTTGCTCCCTGACCCTGAGGGTTCGAGGCTAATTCAGCACTGAGAATTGTACCATTGATGGTTTCTGCAGTAAGGCACATGCCAAAACCTGGTGATCTGAAAGAAAGAGGAAAAGCGCATTTGATTTAAAGACAAAAATAGTCTAAAGAGCTAAGATATACTCCCTACTCCCAGTCAGCCGCCTCTTCCTCAAGTCACAAACAGCTCCTCTCATAGGACAATACTGGGAATCTGGACTTGCTGAGAAATCTCCTGTTTTATGTATTTGATTTGCCCTGGAAAAAACATTAACAACAGTATTTATAAGTTAAACCCAGTGCCACCTGCCCCAAACCCATTGTTCTGTCTATTCCTGGCACCAGCTCTTTAAAAAGGAAAAAAAGAAGGAAAAAAGTAAATAAAACATCCAAGGCTCAGAAATATCCCCCTGTATTAAAAAAATATATGGTTTTATACATATATATATAATTATATATTAAAAAAAATTCTTTATATATTAATAAATACTTTACATTTATTTAATTCATATTTGATAAACATTTCAAAGGTATCTGGAGTTTCTTCTCTGCAACTTTCAAAACCCCATACTAACTTTCTTTAGGGATAGAGCTCTTCAATATTTATCAACATTAGACCATAGCCATCATACCAAGCAGCAGAATAAAAAAAAGTCTGATCCACACTATTTGTATTTCCAATCACTTCTTTTCACTTCCAGTTCAATACCATTCAAATCACTACAAACGTGTAAGAATTATAGGATTTGAAGAGAGAAACAGCTTAGCCTCCTACAAAATGGTATTCGGAGAGTAAAAAAGCATTTTTTGCTACAAGAAAGTCACAGATGGCTGAGTATAGCTTGCTAAGAAATCAGAACGTTGTAAGGAAGGGAAAAAAAAAGTCACAAGATTCTCTTATCTATACATTCTGGAAAGGCACCACTAGCTAACCATTCAAAATAAGTTTAAATTAACTTCCCACAGTTCCGGACTCCTGCTGCCTCCATCACCCAAACTTTTAAATTAAAATAGTGCCACTGACCCAAACCTGTAAGGAATGTCATCAACAAACCACAAAATCAAATCCCAAACACCAATACACACAAACACTCCCAGTACCAAAGAAACAATTCCTCCAGAGGCATTTAATTAGCGTGGGAATGAAAAGGTATCAGTGGTTTCCACCCATATTCCCACCCTGTCTGCATCTGGCAAGCAACATAGACGGTATCTTAAAGATGTTTCTCTTCTCCTTTCCTTCCTTCCTTCCTCCCTCTGAAGGAGGGACAGAAGTCTAGACAGCAAGACAAGAAGTGTCAAGGATATTATATTTTGGTCAAGCATCCTTTAGTACCTATACCCACTGGCAGATTTTGTCAGTGTTCAGCGGCATGTGGCAATCTGCCTAAATAAAAATGAAAATCACGCAGTGACTCATGGATGTGCAGCAGACAGTATTAGGAAGCATCTGCATGAACTTTTTGCTGCAAATGCTCAAAACAGAACTGGGAAGTTTTGGGTTAGAGAGAATTTATAGAGCAGAAAACGCTCAAATAATGTATTCCCTGAAGCTTTTTGCACAGTGGAAGGTATCTAATTCAACTCTTTATATTTCAGAGAAATCAGGACTTGGTTGGAACTGAGCACAGATGGGCTGAACTAGTCCTTGATGGTCTTATCACCAGAGGCAGCGTGGGAAATGAGGCATATATCTTTCCTTTCTTGTTCTGCCAAGACACACACGCAGAGGCACCGGGAACCAGGTAACGAAAAAAGCTTTGCCAAAGTGGCACAACGTTAGTATTGCGTAGACTGCAATTGTACTTATGTACGTAAGTACTGGCACTGTAGTTATGCTGAATGTAACAGCACTGCAGCATCAGAAAGCTACATGAACCAGCAAGGGGGAGAGGGATTCAGTTCCTCTTCCCATGCTGATACTTGTCCCTCTGCCCATGTAAATGTAATGCTGCTGCCCCAATTCATTTAACTTTTCTGTTAGTTAAATCAAAAGATTTAACAGATCAAAAGTAAAATAAGACTCCAAAACATCACAACTGCCAGAAAAGCTTTCATAATTCTGATCACCATTAACAGTCTGGAGCCACAATATTTAACTGGGGATATTTAATAGGATAGGAAGGATTGGAAAACAGGAAAAATACTTAAAAGTCAGACAACAATTTTTATACTGATAAACTTAAAAACCTAAGCAGAAACAACAAAAGAAAACTTGCATGCTTCTATTTGAGCATACAGACAGAAGACAAGCAAATTAATTATCCAGAACTCCCTCAACTCCAATGAAAAGTGAAAAGATGACAACACAGCTGACAGGTATCAGTAAAATTGTCAGAATCCTATCCATCTATTCAGTGTTCTGCTGGCAAACAAAATCTGTGAAAGTACAGAAAATTAATGTCTCAATTTTCCAGTCCTCACTAGTGGAAAGGACATTCTTTCAGTTATTTACATAATAGTAAAGCAGAAGACAACCCATACAGCTCAAACACTTTCTAAAAGAGTTTGGTCCCATCCTTAGTACTACCATTGTCATCAAAAGGTGCACAGTCAAGTTTATATGTTAGTTTTCAGAATACTCCATGGCACCTCTGATTTTAATCTCCCTTCAAAGCAACAGGCTTAAACCTGAAGTAAGCTCAAGTTGCCTTTAGTGGCAGAAATTATGTATTACATTCCCTGCTTAAGAAAACACACAACTTCTGTCTCTGTTCCATGAGTAAAAACAAACAGATGTACTGAATCATTCCATTTTTTTTCCCCTGCAATTCAAATATTTACTTCTAGTTAGCAAAATAGAAGATTACGGTCTAAAATTCAATAAAATCACAGCTCATAACACCCTAGCAGATAAACAAATGTAATTACATTTCTGTTCCCTGTGAATAGTGGATACTCACTTTCCAGAGCTGACCCCCTTCATGTGATCCGTGTAGATATAAATGTCTGGGAGGAATTTATTCAGGATGCTCCTTGCAGATTCCACCATTCTGTTTGCCATCTGTGGTGACACTCTGACAGAGTATCTACATTTCCAAGTTAAGAAATTCATTGTGGTCACAAAAGAAATTGAAACTAGAGACTGAAAAAAGCGTTTGAAAGGTCCCAATGCATTATTTTGGAAAATGTGGTTTTGTCCTATATAACCATTCGTGAGCACTGGTCCATTTTTCTGTACTTGAGGAAGCACATGTGTGTAAAGCATTTTCTAAAGTCTTTTCACTCACATACCCTGAAGCAAAGTACACAGAACACGTGCAAAAGAACAGCTTGTTATGACTAGGTAAACATCTATCTTAAAAATGCCCTTCAATAATTTTAAGTTAATGTTCTCTCATCCTGTGATTTCTTACAATGACAGAAGCCCTTCATGCTTTGCTCCTCAAATACTACTAAAAGGTGGCAGCAGGTGAACTTTCTCTGAATTAGCAACAAGAAATCCTGTCTTCCTATCAGAGAGAAATTGGGTAGATGAAATTAAAGACAAATGTTTTACCAAAAGAAAAAATTAATTTTCAAAGCCTAAAAAATAACAAAAATAATTTTTGCGCTCTCCAACTATTTTGCTGTGCTGTCAGGCTATCAGGTTCACTGGTTCTCTAGTCACTCAACATACAAGGATAATGGTTCCAGGAAGAAGAAATGACCACCTTCCTGCTCACCTCAACACATGTCCTCAGGAGTACACAGTACACAAGAGATGAAATACCTTTGTGCATTTTTACTCATCTGCTGCTTCAGTGATATCCCCAACAGATCTTCAAATGTACAAAGCACACTGTGCTCCAAATTCCATTCCAACTATAACACAGACTCATGCTCTGCACATTTAAGCACCATCTGCACCTACATGCAACATAGCAATGCAGAGAAACACATTCTCAAACCTTCCAACTGGCAAAAGGGACTACCCTTTTCTACAAATTTCTATTGCATGCTCTTGTGGAGAGAGTAATTTAAACTTTAAGACTTTAAGGGCAAAACCAGTAAATAATAATCAGAAAACTGATTGGTTGGTACCAGTCAGATGGTGCACTCAATATTTTGGATGACTATAAAAGGTTGCTGCAATGCAAGCTCCCAGCTGAGGAGGCAGAACTGCTCAGTTGAATCTTGAAGGGAGACATCTAAAAGATCTAAGCACATCTTTCCGGATGTTTTGTTTTCTATTGGCTTGTAGGACCACTTAGTGGCTAACCTAAAATCAGACTGCCTCTCACCAAGCTTATTTCAAGGCATACCTTTATTCCTGAGAAAAAGCCTAGGAAAACCTAAAAGAAAAAGGAAGTTAAAAAACCTGTAGTTCACATACATTGACCAAATCCAGTGAAATGGCCCAGAATAGCACTCTGTATTAATGTCAATTTAAAAAGATGACACTAAAGCCATGGTCATTGCTTCCTCCTTCACACAGAAACAGAGGAACAAACTACTTACTATAGAAGTGGACAGGAGCATGAAGAAATTACTTTCTTCACAGAAAGACCATGACAAATACCACCAAAAGCACACTGAGCTTCCTCCTTTGTTATTCTACAGCATATGCACCCACTAAAATTGCTCTCACTTGGCAATGCTGCACTTAACCAAATGCCACAGTTGGAAACAGAGGTAGCAACATGCAGTTCTCACACTCAGTTATGATGGTATGCCATAAAGTAAAAGGAGGAACAGGCTGCAAGTCTACACCTCTGACAGAAACCTGACCCTGTTCCTGCTTGCCTTTGGACTAATCAAAGCCAGATCATGTTTAGGACTCTTATAATTACAAATTGAACTTCAAATTGGAAAATGATCAAGAGAGAGGAGGAGCTCATGAAACAACCTTTATCATATCTTGCCTTCTTCCTACGGTGACAGTAGATGCATGACAGATACCATATAAAAACCAGAAAACAAAAATAAAGAAAAAACCCTGAACAAAGCATTAACTAGATGTGCAGTTCTGCTTGCAAAATTGTCTCAACAATATTATTTTGTGCAGAAATAAAACTTCCTCCACTTTGATTTCCAACAGTACTACTGAAGGTGAAGAGCTAACAAACTTTTCATAACAAAACAAAAAGCTCAGTTCACACCTGTTTAGTGAGGTGTAAACTGAACTGAAATTTAAGCTCCCATCCAACATTCCGCTAGACTCCTTAAAAGCCGAGATGCCTCATATTCAATGCATAAAAAAGCTTCATTTGTCACACTGGATTTACACATAAGGTAAGATTCTTTTTAGCGCTGCTACATAATGTGATGGAAGGTATGTTAATTTCTTCTGTCTATTGAAGAGATATGAAATAGTGCTGTTCAGTTTTGAATTTACTTACTTGTCTACTGAATCTTTTTGAACAGCAATATTCTGAACACAGCATTGTTCAGATACAGACTGAAATCCAGTTGTGTTATCCCTCAGCGTAAGGTCACCCTGTGCTATCTGGACACATGCTCAGCAATATGGATGCTCTTCTGTGACTTCAAGTTGGAAGATTTTTCTTTTTTTCTTTTTTTTACATGGTAAACTCTTTTAAAAGAAGGAAAAAAAACAAAAAAAGGATACGCAGTTCCTCTGATGCGTTTGATTTTGCCAGGGTCTGTGAACTGAACAGGCTGCAAGACCTTTCTCACCGGGCAAGAAAACACTATTTCTCCTCCCCCTTTAGGAGGCATTCCTCTCCGGTTGATCTAGAAACAACAATGGGGGAAAAAAAACAGGTTAGTAAAGAGCACAAAGAATGTCCTTACACACTCAAAAATTATAGCTTTTATTTCACATATAATAAAACGTTATCAAAAGGGGTATTAGGTGAACATGGATGAGAACAAAACATCCTAAAGGCAACAATGGATTTTGCACCAAACATATCGGCAAAAATTGATTTCTTTTTTCCTTCTCTCTCAAGTACAGTAGGGCATGACTTCTCAATGGGAAACAAAACAAAACCAACCAAACAAAACCCCAACACCTTTAGCAGGAAGGCAACCTTGGCTGAAAACTGCTCTTTAACAGTAAATCCATACCTCACTGTTGAAGAAAGCCTAGGAGTTTTTGATGTTTCATATATACATGGGGAACCAGAATGACCTTATTCCCACTAACAGGTCTGGCCAAGCCTGTTCCAGCTCCCCAGCCAACGTCCACAAGGACAGGGATGGGATATGGGGAGCTGGGGACTGGCTCTGCTGTGAGGTCACTGGAGCAGGGGCTGACAGTCCCAGGAGGATGACATAGTATCCTGGGCCACAGGTAGGGTCAGGGTGAAGCTCTGGAAGGAGCTTGGCAGTGAGGAAAGACTAGTAATGCAGCTAGGGCTTTCACATATTTTTAAACGAGAGAGAAACTATGGTCTTTCTCCAACCTGAAAAAAAAGTATCTATTCTACACCCAGATTTATTTGGCCTGTGAAGTGTGTAGTCTTTAAAGAAAAGTTTCCTTTCTGTATTTTCCAAACTGGAAGCAAATCTCAATCACCCAAACACAGGTACATATTCTCTACTGGTAAAGGAGGCAAAAGATCCTACTATTACTCCCTAGCCCTAAGCATGGGGCAGGAAGACCAAGTGGAAGAAAGAAGAAATGAAATGAACTGAAGAGGAAAAGGAAAGCAAAATATCTTAGCTTGCAAAGATCTTGCAGACTAAGGAAAGTCACCACTTTTTCCTTACCCTCTCTACTTATAGCCTTTGCATCTCTCTTCTGCTGCATCTAGTGATCTTCAATCACATCTAATGATCTTCAATCATTACGTGGCTGGCATGCCATCGAAAACATGCCAAGAAGAAGAGAAATTTTTAAAAATACGTTCCTTTAGAAAGGAACAAATTTTCTTACCTTGATTTCCAAACTGTCACCATCAATTCCAAACTTCTTCAGCAGGGGAAGAGCTGTAGCCTTGAGGACATCAACCTGTAGAACACAGAATCAAAAAAGCAGACTCTTAATTGGAAGTTACAGAAGTCAGTAATTTAAAAATCATTACATTATGAAGGGCCTAAGAAAGACAAGACTTTTCCATGCTAGATATTCTATGGGAAGACATGGAAATCCAGCATGGAAATCCAATAGCTTCAGTTACCCTCAAACTACCACAGAATATCATTACTCAAAAAAATTGCTAGAAAAAATTACCGGGAGATGAAATTTCCTATTCTGGATTTCTTCCTCAGCCTGAATAGAATTTTCATTTGTATGATGGTTCAGCTAACACAGCTCACTTTTTTCTCTGAACACAGATATTGAAAAAATTATTCTCTTCTGTCATTGCTAAAAAATTGCTACAGCTAAATAAATGATGACCTCAAGAACCTCTGCATTTTGGAGCAGGCCCTCAATTTCGCAGAAGAACCTCATCCTTTGGTCAAGAACTTCTTTTCATCTGTTTCTGAGAAACAGAAGCTTCTAGGTAACTTGTGTTGAAATACTTAGAAGAATCTGAAGTGGGTGAGACATCGCTCACTTGAGCCAGATGCTTGCCAGATCCAGGTCTGTGCAGGATTTTTCTTGCCATTGCTCCTCCTAATTGCTTACTTAAAACACCAGAGACTGTGATCTTCTCTCTGCTGAAACTTCAGTATTACTGCTGAAGGTGACAAAAATAATTTAGCAAAGCAACAGCACAGGGAGTTACCCAAGACAAGCAGCTTGTGAGAGACAGGACCAGGACAGTAGACTAAAGAGGAACTAAATTCAGGTGTATGAGGCAGAAAAAAAAGCACTCTTCTTCCCACACCTTCAGCCAGAATCCACAGTTCTTGAGTTTGTCTCTGCTTGCAGAGAGTGAAAGACACTGATGAAGTAGCCCATAGCTCACCGATACAGCTGTGAACAACCTGTCAGAGCTAAATGAGCAGCTACAAGTGTATGCTGCAGTTCTCAATTCTTCAAATTCTGCTGACCAACATATTTCCCTTCTTTCAGAGAGACATTTGGTGTTGTTTTTAATGGTAGTATCGATATCTGAATGTCTTTGTTATAAAAACTTGTAAGTGGTTAATTTTTTTAATATGTTCTACATATATTTTTTTTTTACTGACAGGCTAGCTTAATTTGGCCCCTCAGTAGTATTCATTAATCACACAAATTTGACTTCTAGAGCAAAAACTTTTACTAACATTCATATGCATACACATTGACACACGTGAATACCACTGGCAGAATTTTCAACAGGCTGATCTGGTTCATAATAAAGGTTACACAATATTTCTCTCTCTTTCTTAGGGAACAAGATATACCAGTAAAAAAAGAAAAGTTTCACTGTGGGTTAGGAATCTCTTTCCCTCCTCCATTTCCACTTTTGCAATTCTGGACTGAAGTCTATATCTCTGGAGAAAGCATTTTATGCCAGCGTTAGGAAGCTGGATCAATTTTGAGTCTGGCTTGTCTATTTCCAAAAATTTCAAGACTTGCCATATTTTTCAGTCCTCAGACAAATTCCAGGCATGACACTTACCAGGCACCAGACAGACACATAATAAGAGCCTGTCTCTGTTCCAAATTTGCAGCCTAAATAGAGAAGGTAATCAGCAGTATTGAAGAAATTGAAAAGGCTGTTCTGCTCAGCAGACAAGTGGG
Organism: Scolopax mira; assembly: GCA_004320125.1. Classification (NCBI taxonomy): domain Eukaryota; kingdom Metazoa; phylum Chordata; class Aves; order Charadriiformes; family Scolopacidae; genus Scolopax; species Scolopax mira. Next base: position 123,175 of record BJBW01002568.1, read on the forward strand.
AGTTCAGGCAGGAGAGGTTAAGTACTTCAGTAGAAATCACAAGAAAGTAGCAGAATTGAGATGTAAACCCATATTTCTAGTCTCTTGCCTGTACTCAGTCATAAACCCACCCTTCAACTCCCCTTGAAAGGCAGTTATACCATCTCCAGAGCAGACAACATAACATCAAGTTGTACCACAGCAAATGCATCACACAACTGAGGGCATACTTCTCCACAAACACTAACAACTCACTGAGGCCCACAGATGTTGCTCCTTCACAGACCGGTGTAAGTACAACCCTTTTTCTTTTAAAGAAATTTACAATTATTAACACAACAACAAAAATAAAAGAAGTAACTTTTAGTGGTTTGCAGAATCCACTAGCTACTGCAAAGCTGAAAAAAATCCCCAGTCAGATCCTCCAGTGCATGGCTATCTAGGAAAGGGGCAACCATTAGCTGGCCTGCGTAGCCATTAGCAGTGCACAGAACAATGTTTATCCCTGCTGTACATACAGCATTATGTTTTGGGGACAACAACATAGACTTTGAATGTGGGGAAGAGTGAAACCAGAATTTAGCAAGTTAAAAAAAAAAAGAAGAGTCAGCAGGAAAAACAACTTGTTTTTTCTGGGATTACAGACAACTGCTGAATTTTGATTAAGATGGAAGCTTATTGCTCCCAACCCAAAACTTTGTGAGCTAGCCTCATGCCAGCATGAAAGTAATTTCAGTTCAAAGCCCCACAGCACAGCTGTATAAAAACTTCAACACTTGCAAACCCAAACATGAAGACTATTCTAAGACCAGGTTCCTGCAGCACTACTTATCTGTCAGAATAATAACACATAGGGAAAGAAAAGAAAGTGAGAGCTATTATTTGTGTGCCACCTCCATTCCCTTCAAAAAGGCACTTTACAAAGACGCCCCCCACATACATACACTCTAAACTGAAACACTTGAAACTACCCCAACTCTATATGGCAGTCCCACAAGCTATTCCATGGTCAGGTCTCACCAGTGGCTGTGCAGAAAAACATCATGCAAATGTAAGGCTGATAGTGAATGGGTCAGGCTGGTATTCCAAAGCCACATCTCTTCCCAACAAGTGCAAGCAAAGCAGTATCCCTCTCACTCACTGAGGATGTACCACTCACATACAATTATCCCCATAGTACAACCTGCAGGAAGTACCTGTATATACCCTGTATATCAGTGGCCAGAGTACTCTTTCAGAAGGGCACCAACTGTCAGAGGTGTCACTGCACCCCACTGGAGGGCTATGAATGTATATAAACAAATGCTGCCATAAACACACATTATTTATTCTTCAGGAACTCAGCCTGACCTGGGCTTTGCTGAACTCAGCTGAAATCTTCCACAAGCCATCCTTTAGCAAGCCCCTCTCTCTTGCCTTAACCACTTCCACTCTCCCCACAGCAGGAGATCTTTAGCCACAACACAGCTATGACATCCAGCTGGTATTTTTGAGGCTGTGTAAAAGCTGAGAACGGATTTCAGAAAGCACAGTGGGTTGGCCTACCTGCTCACTGCTACCATAAGGGAAAGGTTCTACTTCTCTGGCTGCACACACATTCCTCCTATTTACCTCATGGATACCTCCATGAGAAAATCCCTCCATGAGGGATACAGCTCTCTGCCGTTCTCCCAGTTAGTTGAACTGTTTTAGGGAAGGCTCTGGAAAGCATCTGGGGTACTGGACTATGCTGGACTGTGTTGCTGAAAGCAGGAGAGGGAGGGTGGGCAGGACTATGTTCTCCTTTCAAGCACAAGGAGAGTGCTGTAGGATCATATATACATATATATATATATTTTCACACATATGTGTGATTTTTTACATTTATCAACAGGTGACAGATAGTGAACAAACTCATGCACGGATACATCCTGCAGAGTTCATCTAGCTCCAAAATGACACGTGCTTACAAGATGCGATAAGCATTTTAAAAATAGAAAATCTCCTAGGACAACAAGTGGGTGACTTGCGTATTGTACCTACTAAGTTGAGATGGAGGGATTCCTACATGAAGAGCAGCAGGGAAAACTTGACCATTTTAAACAACTCACAAGATATTTAAATTGGTTTGCCTTTTCCCCTGCTCCTTGGAAAGCCAGAAAGCATACAGATGGATAGACAAATTTAAAGATCCCTTTTTGGGCAAGCACAATAAATGTTCATCTAGTTTCTAACACTTTCTAACACTTCTAAACACTTTCTGCCTACTGAAAAATAAAAGCTCAACTCAATTTAAAATCAAGTTTCCATTTACTTAAGCAAATAAACCACTTAGGGTGGTATTTAAACTTGTGCCTTTAGTCTCAGCATCCTGCAGAGCCATATGATATACAAAACATCTTGTAAATCTCCTTAAAGTAGTTTATTAGCGTGAACAAGGTTTAGCGTTTACTTAGGACAGTTAAACAGACATAAACCAGGTTTAAACCAGTTTCAGGAATTGCTATTTCAATTATTGCCATTTAAAGTTACTACTCATGAGCTGAGTCACAGTAACAAGTGTTACACTTCTACAGTACAATGAACTTAAGAAGTAACTTCTTAGTCAGCACATCTACATTTTATTTAAACTTAGTGTCAGATACTGTGATCAGCTGATGTATGCCTGCAAAACCCTTCCATGTCTGAGCTTTGGCCAGTGCAAGCCCTCTTCGAGCACAAACTAATGAGCTCAAATTCTCACGCCCGTTTCAACTTTCCACAATCGAGACTCTTAGATAAGTGTCCAAACTTATTTTAAAGCAAAACTAAGATTGGACTGCTCTTTGTCTCCAAAATATTCAAGAATTTCTCCTCCATGATAAAAAAAAAAAAGTGGTCAACCAAAAATGACTTCTTACTACTTATCTTTTCTATTAAGCACTTCTAATCATGGTGACCAAGATCAGAGGTTAGAAAAATACGCTGTTCATTTTAGTGGTTTTTTTTTGGTTTGGGTTTTTTTTTTGACAGTGCTGTGTATAACCCACTTCAATCATCATTTAAATCATGCAGGTGTCTCACAGAGCCAAAGGTGAGAAAACAAGCTTTTTAAATGACAGAAGAAGCACAGTTGAAAAGCCATAAATACCAACAGGATTCAAAGGCTCCTCTAATTTTATTCTTAATAGTATTTGTATTCATTTAAACTAGTAGAGTTCCCAGATGACAATGTTTCCTTAATCTATTCAGAGGAAAACAAGGGATCTTCAATCACCATTTGGAAGGTAAAAAGCAGTGCCATTCTCCAAAAGTCATTATGTATGGATGGGGTTTTTTGTTTGTTTTGGGGTTTTTTTTGTTTTGTTGTTGGTTTTTTTTGGGGGGGGGGGGGGGGAGCGTATAACCACTAACCATTACTTCAGTGTTTTAATCTCACATTATCCATAACTTATTTTTGTAAAAACACTGTTAAAACAAAGCACTGTAAATCAGCAATAGTAGAAAGCAAGGCAAGTATTTCAGTTGTTTGATCTACCATGCCTTCTAGTGTCTTTCTGAAGAATCACAGTTATTACATATTTTTGCTACTGTAATTTCATAATTGTCATGTGACTTCTGTTTCTAATACAAAGGCAGCTGCACAGAACCACTGATGTAACTATGTCCAGCACCTAACAGAAGAGAAAGACTCCTTCCTTGTCACACTCAAATTTTCCTCTTTTTACAGTAAATACCTATGTGGGGTGGGAGAAACAACCCATCTAATTTCGAAGAGAACAACAGAACCAAACCAGTGTCATGGCCTCACAAAGTGCATTTACAGGGAATTTCCAGGGGAGAAGACCAAAACTGTACAGAACTGAAAGAAAAAGGTGGATTACAAGCTGTAGTTTGGAGTGTGATGCAAAAAAGCAGCAGTTTAACAAACGCTTGTTTGATTAAGAGTTTGCTGGCAGATGCAGTAACACCGGATACTTCGGACTGTGAGAGATGACAGAAATGCAACATGTTTTTAGAGAGTTCTTCCTAATCTTTTTATAGTTTTTGGTGGGGTTTTTTGTTTGTTTTTTCTAGGGAAAAAATCCTCCTCTGGTACTTAAATTTTATTACTTACCGAAGGATCTACTTGATCGTTTGTAACTCCCCTCAGAACAATCTTCAATGGATGTTTCATGAAAGGTGCCAAGCAGAGAAGACTTTCCAAATAGTAGCCAATACTGCGACTAGGGCTGCAGTCATGTTCCAACGAGCCTCCATACAGAAGACCAGGCTGATAATACAAGCTAGTACCTGGGGAAGATGGGAGCAGAGGAAACCAATTCAGAGCACCGTCAGCACACCGGCCATTACTGCAGCATAAAGACACTTTGCAGTAATGTATACAGGCACACTGGAGAGAGAAGAACTTATGAAAAATGGTAAAACTTTCAGCATTCCAGCATGCTGTTCCTATGTCTGCAGTTAATAAGTGGGACAAGACATGACTGTCTTCTGTCTTGCACATAATTTCTCCTTTCCACTCCTCCACAAAAATCAAGGAACTCTTCGCAAATCCCAAAATGCCAAACCAAGCAATTATCATCCTCTAGAGCAGATAAGTCTTCAGTAGACAATCAGGTCAAAAAAAGACAAGAACCAGATGAGATTTTCACTTGGGATTCTTCTTGCTCAAATCAGCCCCTTTTCCGAGCATCACTAAACAGTCATGCTCAGAAGTTTGCATTTGTAGAAGGTAAACCTTGCCTTCTACAAAAACCTGGTTCAGAGGGATCTTCCCTCATTACAAAATCCTGCATACCAAACAAAATACTAACTTTAAGTCTTGAGCAATACAGTTTGCTTAAATCTCTGGTGGAGACAATTATGGTGGATCATTCATCTTGCATGCGATGAATTACTACAAAACTTGGTTATTTATAGTCTTCTCAGTCAATGCTATCTGAACACCTACCTCTGCCAAGGCAAAACTTTGATTTCACTGCAGCAACAGCCCAGAGGACCAGAACAGTGGAAGAAGAGAAAATAGATCTCACCTGTTTGGTTTATTTCAATGCGAGAGCCATTGGTCACTTTGTCAATCAAACGAATAAAGCTTGCTTCAAAATCTGAGGAGTAGAACAAGACAGAATTTTAAAGTTCCTTAAATTTATTTGTGGAAAAAATATGAAACTTCAACCTTGTACTTGTACGTTTTCCCTTTCCTGCCTCTCACAAACAGTAAGTCTACCCTCAGTCTTCAACTTGTCATGGTATAATTCTACCACATAAAAAAACCCCAATGCATTATAAACCCAGAGATGTTAATTTGACACCCCATGCCTGTGGGCATCTCATATTAATGGAGATGCCTCCAGATGTGACTGATGGACTAGCCACATTCCTCTCCCCAGCAGACAGCCACAGATAAAAGTTGACACTTCTGACCACTGCGGCCCAAGGGACCAATCAAGCCCAGGATAAAACCTTTGACAATTTAGATTTTGCCCAGTATCAAGGAAAACATACAAATCCTAATAAACAGGATCCCATCTATTTAAGCACACAAGCTAATAACACCTTATTCTATGTAAAAGTCTCAAGTTTAAAAGAAGGGGACATTCAGATGTGAACTGCTGCTGCACAGTTGTTCCACAGACACAATTAGCTATCTGCAGACTTTCGCATTTCCCATTTCCAAAACTGTAATTGACATAATAAAGGCTAGAGGAACACAAGTCTTCCCTCGACCTCCTTTCTTCCTTACTGCGTACGCAGTTCACATGGAATTAATTCCTCAATTTCTCTTGTTTGTGTGCACTCTCACTCAGAGACATGGGAAAGGACAAGCGGATTTAACAAAACAAAAACAAAAAACCACAAAAAACCTCCAAAAACCCTCCAAAAAAGGGGGGAGGGGACAATATATTCTAGTATTTAGGTATCCCAAACTGGTACAGACTCGATATCAAGGAAAAGATGTGAACATACGCAGAGTTCAAAACCCAGGTAGTTTTAACGATGGAAGCACCTGCAGTAGAGTTGGTAGGCTGCAGAACTTCCTTAGCAACAACACTGTGTTAACTTCTTAAACAGTAATCATATGTTTCTTTCTGTATAACATTCTAGGATGCCTGAAAGCTTAAACCAGAGAGCTACCTGCAGAAATCACAGTACACTAATATTTGCGTCATACAGCTGGTGCCCCAGTCACACACTGCTGGTTCTGCTGGCTGTTAGGATGCTTTCTGATCTTAGGAGTTTATATGAGAGCTCTTCCAGGGCAAGGCTGCATCCTTGCGAATATACATTTCCTTCTTGGTGAGCAAACCTGTAGGAAGGCTTCCACTGCAAAGGTTCCAGTCACAAAAAGCAGAGGGAAACAGCATGCTGAATCGTCAGGACAACCCGGGGTTCCTTGTTACTACTCTTCTGTTACAGCTGCAGTTTACACTTCAACCCAGGCTTGAAAAAGGCGGTTCAAATCATCTCGTGGCAAAACCTACAGACTTCACTGATACCAAACATCCGTCCCCAACAAATGCTCAGGGTGACGGTCAGTGTTAGGCCAAGCACACAAGAGTTGTTTGACAGTTTCAGAGAATTTAAAGCTATAAGCTAAAGCCTCCCCCCGGGGGGGCAAAGTAGCACCTACAGTGGTTCTAGTCCTGCTTCACACCTTGCCGAAACGTAACTGGATTACCACTGCAGCGCTTCCTCCTCCATCTCCATCCTACCCTCTCCTCTCTTCAGTTCCAGCAGGAACTTTGCTCTGGGGTGCCCAAGCCTCCGCACAGGAGGGAAGTGGCTACCCCCTCAGAGGAGCGGGCAGGGCCGCCAGTTTTCAGAAACAAGGCACGAACGGATTTCACGTCTTTCGTTTTCATCACTGTTTGGGCAAAACCCAGATTTAAAAAACCCACAATTAATCGAAGGGTGAAGCCCGATCCGTTGCCGCGGCGGGATCCTGGGCTCCCCGCACAGTGACGGCAGCCGGACTACCCCCTTCCCTCCCCACCCCGCCCTCCCACCACCAGATGCCACAACTTTTGACCGAAAAGCCCACTTCTTTACCGCGACACGGGGCAGCTGCCAGAGGAGCTCGGGCAGGACCCGGCGAGGGGGGCCAGCCCCACGCGTAGCACCGCCACAACCCCGCACGGCTGCCAGGGTGACAGAGAGACAGACAGACAGACAGAGACACACCCCCCCCTTCCCCACACACACACACGCCCCGCACTGCAATTCGGCCCCTTCCATCGCCCTCCCGCACCAGAACGGCCGGGGCCCCCCTGCCACCTCCCGCCGGTGCCCTCCGCTCACCGCGGAGCCCGGGGTCCTCCTCCTTGGCGCGGATCTTGCGGATTTTCAGCGGCCGCCCGCTGAGGGTGGCGAGCACCAGGCGCTGCCGCAGGAAGTTGCAGCCGCTGTAACCCAGGTAGGACGCCCCGCCGCCCGCCATGCCGCCGCGCCCGCGTGGGGGGGAAACAGGAAGCGCTGGGGCAGCGGCGGCGGGGTCAGAGGGCGCGGGGCGGGGCGGCGCGGGGCGGGGCGGGGCGGGCCTCCCTCCCTTCTCCCGTCCCTCCCTCCGTTTCTCCCGGGCTGGTCCGAGGGAGACAGCGGGGAGGAGAGAGTGAGATTCCCAGCCCCCGGCTGCGCTTAAGGAGGAGGGGCGAGCGCAGCTCTCAGCCCGTGTGCCGGGGGAAGCCTGCCTTACCGCGGCGGCGGCGGCGGCAGCGGCGGCGGCGAGGCGCAGTTCATTGCCAGGCTGCGGGAAAAGATGCCTCTTGGAATCGGCAGCTACAGCCACCGCCGGGCCCAGCCGCCTGACCACTCTAGAGCTGGTGAGAAGTTAAAGCACGTTGTTAAGGGCACGGCCCAAGCGCCTCTAATACACTGACAGGCTTGGAGCATCGACCACCTCCCCAGGAAGGCCGTTCCAGTGTCCGACCGCCCTCTCGGTAAAGAAATGCTTCTTAACGTCCAGTCTGAACCTGCTCTGGTGACGCTTTGAACTCTTCCTCCCCTGTTGCGGGATCCCAGGGAGCAGAGACCAGCACCTCCTTCCCCACGTCCCTTCCTCAGGAAGCCGCAGGGAGAACGAGATCGGCCCCCAGCCTTCTTTACTCCAAACTAGACGGTTAGAACCAGAGTCCTCAGCTGCTCATCTTAGGACATGCCTTCCAGCCCTTTCACTGGCTTTGTTACCCTCCTCTGGATGACGAGGGCAGACCTTGGAACTCTGAGGCCTTCCAGTCAAACAAGGGTCAAGATGAAGTCCTGGATTCTTTAGCTGCATCTGTTTAGAAGAGGGAATAAATTAAGAAATAGGCATCAGAGAGAAAGGTAGGTGGACCTTCCTAGGAATTATTTGGGAAAGCTGTTTTGGAATAGCATGATTTGTTCAGGCAGGTTAAAGTCTGAGGAGAGCAATAGGGGGGCTCCTCTATTCATTTTACTTTAACTGAAGTGGTGGTCTGGCCTTGTGAAGTTCTTAAAAGAACTGCTTGTCTCTTTTGGGGCAGAATTTAAGTAATGTAGGGAAAGACTCTCTGTTTTCTGTAGAAAAGAGTAACTATCTATCAGGGAGCTAGAAAGTGAGAACAGAAAACTCCCGCAGTAAATAAAGACCAGTTGGGCAAAGAGCAAGAAGCAAAAAGTGCAAGCATCAGAGTATATGTTGTCCCTGCATGCTGTCTGCATGATGGAACTGCTGTCCAATGCTGCTGTTGGAGGTATAAACACTAGGAAGCACAGGAATGACTGTACCTATGCTTTGAGGGCTAGTGAAGGACTTTTTCATGCACTGTTCTCTCAACTCCTGTTGAGGTTTTGGTTGACACACGGCTCACGCTGAGGCCTGATGTGTGATGAGGGCAGTGCTATTAGGTCACAGAGAGGGCAACATTGAAGGAGAAACGCAGTGGCCAGAAAGGGGCTAGCCACTGTTACCTGCTCCTACAATCTCCCCAGTTTCCCCAGGATCTACTAACTCATGGAAATTTTCACTGAATTTCACTGAATTTTTTGGAGTTGGAAGGGACCATAGAGATCATCTAGTCCAACTCCCCTGCCAAAGCAGGACCACCCAGAGCATGTCAGAGCATGCCTCTCAGGACTGCATC
>BJBW01002569.1:0-463839 GCA_004320125.1 Scolopax mira
GGGTCAATGACTGATACTGTGGAAGAGAGAGTTGCTTTGTTTCCATCAGTTTTAATGATGGGGGTTTTTTTTTGGAAGCAATTATTTATGTTTTTTCAGATTCCTCACTGTTAAGAAATTTTTCCTTTTTTTTTCATGATATCTGCTTCTCCAACTCTTCCTTCTCACCTCCACCAGCCCTTTATTTTTAAATGACAATTTCCTGTTATTGAGCAGAAATTGAATAGTGTTCCTGAAGCAGAAGAGAAGTGCTGTCGGAGGAGGCACCTGGCTGATCATGCTGTATGGAAGCAGAATTTACATCCATTATTGGCTCCTTCATAGGTGATGATGAGACTGGGGTTTTTCATCTCCTTGGAGATCTTCTTGTGTGCTAGACTACCCTAACCTATGGTACCTCAAATGATGTTTTATCAAAGGGCTTTACCCATGTGTGCTGTCCGTCCTTCCTTCCCATCTTTTACAGGCATCTGTGGTCTGTCACTGATATCAAGCCCCAGCTGTAACAATTTTACATTTTAGCTGGTTCATGGGGAATGACATCCGGATCCAGAGCATCTTCTGTTTTCAGATACTGATCAAAATAAGATCTCCGTTGCACTGCCGAGTTATGGCTAGCCAATAAATTATTGAGTTAGGGAGAATGCTCTGCATGGGCAGTGTCCAAAGGGCTGCACTTCAATATGTGACAGTTGGAGAGTGAAGTGACCCACTGTATGTTGGAAAATTGAAGTTGGGGGTTTGTCAGGAGAACAGGAGCTGTCTGGGGTGAGGACACACGTAGAACATGGTTGGACTCAGCCCTCCCATCACCAGCCTCAGAAACAGCTGAACCGATTCATATGAAATCTCGCCCTTTCTCCAAATTTATATATATATACATAGATATATATGTGTAAGTATATGTATATCCTGAGGCAAACATCTGACATGAAAAATGTCAACCCAATCTATTCAAATTAGGTGGAGGTTTAAGAAACAAAAGACAGTCTTGTAATGGAAAATAGAGTGCTCCCAGCACTGCTTACAGAGTCCAGTGAATTCAGTAAAATGCCTCTCAAGCTGTATTGAACAGATCACGTATTGAACAGATCACGTATTGGGACATGCCAAATGGATCACTGAGGGCATTGTTTCCAGGTGATGCACATCACCACTTCATCCTTTCAGAGAGGCTGAGCCAGAGGGATGTGTAATTGTGTGGACAGGTACATAAGCACCCATAGCTGGATTTTTCCTGGTGTAAATAAGCTTAGTTCTGGGGGCTGCAGAGTGGCATTGGCCATTACCATGGCTTAGGCTGAAGCCTGTGCTAATGGATTTAATGGGGAGTGCCAAGCTCCTGCCCTTCTCAGTCTCTCTGTTTGTCATCTTCCCCAGGGCTGCCTGCTCCAAACTCACGACTGGAACATTAGGAACTCAAGAGACAGGATTAAAAATAAAGGGATTTAAAGAAAAAACACAAAACTTTCTCTATCTTTTTGTTTTAAAAATAATTTTACAACTTTTCTATGTACTTGGGTCACATTTTCAAGATTGTAATTTATTTTGCAAAACTAGAGGCTATCTCATTTTCACACAAATTTAGGACTAAAGAGAAAATGTAAATACAGTGAGACTTGGGATAAAATTAGACTGACAACGCTGAGCTGCTAACTCCATACTGGGCTAACTCATCATTATTTGGATTTGCTGGAGTCCAGAAAAGGCTTAGCTTGTGTTTTGAGCAAAGCCAGCAGTCACATCCTGCTTTCTTAATTGCTATTTGATATGAACCATGATAATTTCCATTATGAAGCCAGTTTTAATTAAGCAAACAAAACCCCTCTGCTCTGCTTTCTGGCTAGTTTTTGATAGCTCCTTCTGAGTTATGACAGAGAGGTTTTGATGTGCTCTTCAAAACTTAACAAAGTTTAGAAGCTGTAAGAAAGCAGAGAGCCACGTGCATGGCTTTAAGCAGTAGCTTTGCGTGGGACAGAGGCCATCAGTGCTTGCCACTGGCTACCAAGTAGGATTTTAGCTGTCAGTAGGCAGTAAGTGCTGTGTTGCTTGGAGGTCTGTAAGGTGGTATGTAGCTGATGCAATAATTTAGGGGCTCAGGAGAACTCAGACTAGCAGCAAGGTACTTTGTCCTGGGTGTTGCAGCTTTTGCCCAAGACTAAAAAAACTCCTAATTGCATTGGAGGGGGAGGACCATAAATCCCTAATTATTGTTATAGTCTTCCTGATGGAGGGAGACTTAGTCCTGGTGTTTGTTGCAGAGAACAGTTATAAAACACCAGGCTGTGGCCAGTCAAGGCCAAGACTGGCAGATATTTGAACCATTTTCTGCAGGGAGTGTACAAGGATTTCTATCCTCAGATTAGGACTTCTCAGCATCTTCCATGGGCTTTGAACAAAAGATGTGGGAAATGAATAACAGCCTGCCTTGAGGTATTTGAGTGGGCTCATGGTTCTTCTTGTGCTATGTGTGACCTGCACCCTCTTGAGACCCCCAAAAAATGACTCCAGGAAAAGTAGGAGCCCCAAGCAGATATTGCTTGTTGGAGCTGTAGGGAATGTGGGCTGAGTAAATCACTGGGGGGCTGTGGAATTGCAGTAGTAGAATTGAAACAAAGGCCAAGAGGATGGTTTAACATAGGCAGATAGATGTAGACAGCAGGTAATTTATTTCTACCCATCACTAGTAAATATTAATGGTACATAAATAATATATAACAGATAACCTGATATCTGAATAATGACCAAGGTAGGCTTTGAGCAGGTATGTGGCTTGTTTCAGTTTTTGCTTCCCTCTGGAGTAGCAAGAAAGTTAATGAGACACTTACTCAGGCTTGCTTATGCAGTACCTGAGCGTGGCCATGGGAATCTTAAGATTTAAAAATTTTTAGGCCTTCCAGGTTGTGCCAGTGTTTTGCAGGAGTGTGGAGAGGATGGTGGTTTCTTGAGTCCCCCCCCGGGGGACAAGGCTGGACGGGGGGCAGGTAGGGGAAGGCTGGATCTGGTTATATTTTCCTGTGTGATCTCTCTGCATCTGTGTGAGGAGGAAGAAGGAAAATGAGCATTTGCCAAATGCTAGTTCTCCGTGCACCAACAACTAAAACAGTATTTTTTTTGTTCTTTTTAAGATCGTGAGACTTCTCTTCCCCCACAGTTGCCCATGAAAGAAATGAGCTAAAGACAAGTTTTTAGAGATAATCCAAATTTAACCAGTTAAGATAATTTACAACTAACTACAATACTCTGCTGCTCGAGGTCTACTTCATCCATCGAGTTGTCTGATATTTAGTATGAGTAGTCTTCTCCTGAACCCCAATCCTTATATTTTATAATCCTTATATTAACTGGGTTTCTTCCTACGCATATAGCGCTAACTGGCATTTTAAGTATTAATACCCTTTGACTAATCATATTGGTAATTTAGCTGGGGCTGCTTATTTGTGGTCCAGCTGTCCTTGTGGAATGAAATACATTAACTATCATTCCCCAGTGAGACTAATCCATAAAAGCATGGTGGACAGTATATTGTGCCTGTCTGATGTGTTTTAGAGAACATCTCTGCTGATGACTATATTTGGGGAAATTGGAAGAACATTTCCCCAGGACATATAAAGTGGCTGTCTATTAGGGACACACAGAGGATGTGTCAGGCTTTTGAGAAATATACTAGAAAGAGAAATTAGATTTGAAAAAAGCTGATGCGCTGTGGAAGGCAAGCAACCCCTTTTTTTCAGAGGTGGACAAATCTGAATTCTGTTTAGACATGCATGCAATTTTAAAGCTGCATGTACAGGCTCAAGAGGGATCAAAATAACATTTCAAGAAGCTGGCAGAACTTGTCTGAAACAATAGTACCTCATTAGCAGATACTGATCCTATCAGAAAAAAAAAAGTAAATGGTGTCTTCACTTGTCTCACTGAAGATAATGCCTTAAACCCTCTCTTGCCCAGCAGGAGGAGGGGGAGTTTCTAGGCAGCTGTGATTGAGGGTTGAATCAGAGCAATTCTGGGAGTGGGTACACCAAGGCTTCCAACAAACCTGGGAGACACTGCAGGACTGTTAATCCCGTTTGCTTTATTCATGGACCCCATTGCAGGAAGGGGACGTGTTTGAAGTTCTTGTAACCTCAGTGTTCTGCTTGGGGAGCAAGCTGGATGTCCCTGGTACCACATGTGAATTCTTGCTTTTAAATAGTAGTTGGGTGACTGTGAGGTGGTTCCCTTGGAAGAGATGCTGAGAGAAGGGTACAAAGTGCATTGGACACAGCTTGTGAAATCATGGAGAGAAGCAGCAGGCTGCAATTTTATACCCTAAACCTTGCAGTGATGAAACTACTGCCGGGACTAGAAAGTTATTTGAATTTTAATTTTCCTTTTTGCTATATGTTTAGTGCAGCTTTCAGTACAGTGAAGGGGGGACAGGTAGGTGCAGGAGGAAAAGAATGACAATTAAAGCAGTAGTCAGCATTCTGGAGTTGATCTTTCATTCCTCAGGTGTATGGATCAATTCAGCCCCTGATGATACAAGCAAATACATCCTTATCTGTAAGGGTTGTGGCTCTGATTTGCAATGCTGCAGGATTCAAGGGTGAAAATGCAAGACAATAAAAAATTGGCTGAGCTTTACCTGGGCTATAGAGGAATCTTGTAGCCAATCTTCCCACCACCAGCAGCCAGGAAGTGGGAAGGGAAGAGTAATATAAAGAGCCATTATATCTAAGAAAATTGTATTCGTGATTGCCTGTTTTGTGATATGTACCTGTGAGGGGATTCTGCTTGCATCTTCATTCCCTTTCATCTTAAAGGGTTTCATTAACACCTAATTGCTACTTGTTTTCCTTTTTCAGAGCATCCAGGTGTTTTACAATGCTCTTAATCAAGTGTGAAAAGACCATTTGTCAAGAAAAATCCTGCTCTTTCAGCAAGGTTCTTCTGAAAATATTTGGCCTTCATCTGTGGTTATCTAGGGGGAAAAATAAATGGCAAGAGTCTTGAACTTGATCGAGATCTTGGCTTGATCTTACCAACCTTGTCTCTGTGCTCATAGTAGTGTAGCAATGAAAGCTTCATGTGAAGGAACTGGAACTAATTTAATGGGAGGATACTGATGTTGGCCTCTATTGGTAGCTTGCTGAGCAATTCCTGGGGCAAGCAGGTCACTCAAACAGGAGGGTGAGAGATGAGCAAGGTGAGCTATTACTAGAAACCTAAATCTTTTGCTCTGTAGGACTGGGGAAATACATAGTTTTGAGACCCAGTGGGAGGTGGTAATTACAAGTTATATGGGTTCTCCTTAGCCTCCATCTTGTTTCAGTCGAAAAGGGTAAAGCGGGAGAGATGTTCTTGGACTGACAAAGCAAGAGAATAGCTCTTGTTGATGTCAGGAGCCTTAGGTTCAGACCTGCCCTTTATCTTGCAGCCCGTTGGCCCTGCTTAGCAGTACCTCAGGTAATCAGAGTGATGGTGGCAGCAGACTGTTCTACCACTGGCAATATGTCAAAGCTTGAGGACTCATGTGTTTGCTCACACCATAAACAGTGACACTGGGGAACTCAAAGGGTTAGTAAGGTTTTGAGAATAGCATCCTTAGTGAGAAGGAACACATGCTCTTCCCTGTCTGATTGAAACTGACTATAGAAAACACTAAAAGCATTCCCCCCCCCCCCCCCCTCCCCGTCACCTTACAGAATTAATTCAGTGGAAACAATCTGGATTTAAGCTAGCATAGCTGGAGTCAGAGTAAATACCTTATTTTTCTGGGCTATTAGGATATTTGCTAGCTCTTGCCCAAAATCTCTGCTGATATGACTTCACTAAATTCAGTGAAGCTTAGATCAAGGTCTCCATTGACATATTTTTCATCCAGTTCGTTAAGCAGCAAGCAGTTAGATCAGATACGAAACAGAAAGCACAAAACACTTGCTGAGAATGTAATATCCTTCATTAGTCAACTAGGCTTGCAAAAGAGCAGGGAAAGAGCTGTACCCACATCGTCAAAGTCATGTCAGCCCCCGCTGGGTGTCTCAGCATGTGTATTCAGCCCCTGTGTGAGAGGTACTGCAGAAAAGCTGGGCAGCTTGGACCAGCTGAATTGATCAGTGGTCCAAGATGGTATGCAGCTTGCTGAACTGAAATGGCCTATCAAGGAAAAAACTTCTGATGGAACAAGCAGCAAGGGACAAAAAGAATAAAAAGAGATGAGAAAACATACCTATCCCTGCAGAAATCCTGTTGGTGCCATGTAGCTCCCAGGCATTGCTGATGGCAAAGGGGAGCAGCTGGAATGGCTTCTGCACAGTTACAGTGACCCAGCAGTCAGTCTGGAACAGTAACAAAATGGTTATAATTAATGGTTATGGTGCTTTCACAATGAAGACTTTTTTTTTTTTTTAAGCAAATGCAGTTTATAAAGAGCCTCAGCTTTTTTGGGAGAGGTTGAGGCACGGACTCCACTAAGCGGTGAATGGAAGATGTTTTTTATTTCACTTTTCCAGCATATATAGATACATAGTTTCTGTCTATTGATCATGTAATGTGCTCTTTACACAGATAGGTTACAAGTGGCTGTTGTGAGCAATACAATTGGCTACATTTAAGTGTTTATCCCGCCTAGCTAACAAAACATTACTATTTCCTTACACAGCTGTCTGTTTCACACCACACACAGAGCATCATACAAGGACATTATTTTACTGATCTCAAGGCCTCCTTCCCATCAATACAAGAACACCTGCCCAGCTCTTACACAGCAGTGCTTCTCCAACTTTCTCATTCCCACAGCTGACAGTGAATTTAGCATGAGCTAAACATATCCATGGGCTTGCAGTGCACTGTAGCAAGTGTGCTGGAAAGGGGAGGCATCCCACATGTCCCTCTGAGAGAGCTCTGCCAGTCCCTCTGAGCCCTTCAGCACTGGCATCTGTGACTTCATGTGACTGTGGGAGGAGGGGGAAAGGCAGGGGCGCAGGAGGGAGATTGCAGTTCCTTGGAAATGTGGAAAGGAGGATTACATGTACAGCGTTTGATTCGGGAGAGCAAGGATTACTGCCTGTGTGTGACATTGCGTGGGAGAGATTAAAGCCACCCCAGGCAGTCAAGAATTGGGTGTGAAGCAGGGAAAGAAAGAGGAGGGATTAGGCTGGGGGGGCTGTGATTTCGTTGAAAGGAGGACTGAAACACAGTGAGTGCAAAACAAGACTTGGGTTATGTGGGTAGCAGGTGAAGTTGCAGCAGAGGTACAAGGACTGAAAGATCTGCAGGATGGACTTCCAGACCTTGAACTCCTAGAGATTCCTATCCTTCCAGCTCTCTGAGGCAGGTAGTATGAGGTTTACCAGAACAAGGCTTTGATGTTCAGCTCTTAAGAAATTTTGGGGTTATGCATGATTCTTCACAGTTAGGGTGAACTGCAGAAGATCAGGATTCTCTTATTCTCCAGGAAGGTTGCCCTTAGCTGAGACATTAGAGGCTTTCTGCTTTTGAGGTGGGTTCCTGGGTTTGCTGGGTGTCGCCTCTTATTGGCTCTGTAGAGGGCCTGCTGACCCTGTGAAGGAATCTCCAGCTCATTCTTTCATAGTTGAGGTGCCCAGAGATTTCAAACAAATTAAGTCTCCTTTGTGTCAAGTGCTACATTAAAATGTAGTAAGGGGGAGGTTTTGACGTGAGGAGATTTTCGTTGTGCCTGGAAAAGAAAAATGTATGATATAAACCAGCCCCAAAACAGAGGGCTTGTTAGCGTGTCATCTCATGGATATGAACATCAGCATGTTTGCTCTAAGGGAAGACTCTGGAGGTGGGATTTAGACCTGGATAGAGTGCTTTACAGCCAGTGTTTATTGTGTAGAAGTACAGAAAAGACAATCTGAGTGTCTGAAGCTGATGCTCCAGTTATGTTGCATGTAGGGTGTCTGTAGTTTTTACTTACATTTTTACAGTTGGATTTTAAATTTATTTGGAGTGGCTGTCACACATTTCCTGCTCCAGAAGCAGACTTTCAAAGCCCACAAGAAATATTCACTTGAAATTATGTCTGATTTAAAGGGAAAAGATCTGTAGCTTTGTAGCCTTAATAATTTGCTCAAACAGCTCTAGATTAATGAAAGTGTTGCTCAAGGCATGTTTCCAGAAATAGCATGTGGCTCGGCCCTCTGAAGTCACGTTGGGTTAGGAAATGTGTGTTTTTAGTGCTGGGTATGTACATGGGGGGTGATACACCGGAGTACTGTGGGCTAGATGGTTCAGTGATGTTTGGAAGAGAATGGAAACAGTTTCTTTATGGAGCCTTGTGGTTTTTGTGAAGTGCTGTGGGACCACACAGCCCTGAGCTGTAGTTATATCCTTTCTTTACTGAAGACTCTCTAGTGCTTTTTGGAGGACTTCTGTTGGGACTGACCAGCTTCCCCTAGTTCAGTCAAGGGTTATTGTGAAAGCAGAATTAGTGTCTTCCAATGACATGTTGCTTAAGGTTGTGTAATGCCCTGTTGATCAGCCACCTATACTGGAGATAGCTGAAGTCAAGTACCTGTTTTGGTGTGTTGCAGCCGTTATCCGTTGGGGTTGTTCCTGGCTCTGTAGAGAAGAATACAGTGACTAGTATAGATGCTGGGCTCTGCCAGGAGGGTTGGGACTGCAGTGGTCCTTGCTCTGATCATGGGTTATGGACTCCAAGGTGTCCTGTACGGTTCAGGGGCAGCACAGGATCATCCCAAGTGGTACAAGAACAGGGCTAAGTGTGATTTACTCCTCCATAAAGATCTGAAGATTCACTGAGTTGTGCTCAGCAGTGGGGCTGGCAAACTGTTCCTGAATTTGTTGCTGCTCATTGCCATGGTGGAGAGATGAAGATCTCTCCCCTCTAAGGCCAATAAGATGCCCCACGGCTCTCACTTCAATAAAGAAACATCCACCGCTTTGTGTAAGAAGCAAGAAACCTGTTAATCTGTTCAAACGCTACTGCTCTGCAATAACATACGCTTTTCTTCTTAGACGCTCACTTGATTGGGATTTTTCCATTGATGTCTGGCCTGATTTATCTGTTTCAAACATGACTGCAAATAAAAGTGGCGCTCATTGAGCTGATCCAATTTGACCTGACAGGGACAAAATGACTAGAGCTGGATGGAAATTCTCTTTTGCAACAGAAAATGACAGTGGAAGATGGGGGGAGATACAGCTTGGGTGGTATTTTCTACAGAAGCAGTCCACTTCTTATTTCATTTCTTTCATGACCTGAATATGAGTTTGATATTTTGTTTTTCTTTCCAATGAAAACAACCTGTTGCTCGTGGGTGGTAGATATCTTCTTTCTGGGGAAAAAAAATTGCTATATTTAGGAAAAAGAATAATTTATGCTGATGGACAATTTTTGAACATCCTTGAGAAGGCTTAGCTTTGTGATGTGTGTCTGTGCTTGAGTGCATTGGCTGTTGGTCGTGGATGCCTCAGAGCATCAGGCTTCATTCATCTACTGTGGAGGTTTGAAAATACCGACTGATTCTGGCTGCCATAAATCACCAGACCCAAATGCAAGAGGATCTGCTGGGATGGGGGGCGGTGGAGCTCATGCATGTTGCATTTTTGTCTGTGTAAAGCAAAGTGACACTTGACCCCAGAGCTGTTGAGTTGTCTCCAGATTGGATGATGTGAGAAAACCTTTGGTGATGGGGAAGAGGGGTGGCAGGGTTAGAGAAGCAAAATGCGTTCACAGTGCAGGGAGGAATTGGCTCCTGAGAAGCAGGAAGATTGTTTCATTTCTCTGCCTGCTCCTCCATTTTTCTGGGATTTAGTGCTATGAAGATTGCAACTATTCCCATTAACATCCCTCTCTCCTGCACTGCCATAGGTCACCATTAATCGGTTTGCTTGTGTGTGCACAGGGAGATATGGCAGCTGTTCACACCATCTCACCTATACTTAGTCTACAGAAACACCAAAGGGAAAATTGCCCAAACTGCACCTAATCCACCACATTTCTTGCAAAATGCCCTCGTTCCCCAGGAATGCTGGAAATCACGGTGTGGGGCTGCAGACACTGGAGAGAGTGTGTCCAGATGGCGTGTGGCAGAGCAACAGGAACACAAAAGGCTAATGGCTTTGGTTCTGGTCAAAATTGCTCTGTGCTCTGTGTTGGAGTAATGAAATGATGAGACTTTTATGGGGCTGGCCATTGTTCTGAGGGGAAAAAAAAAACAAAACCAAAACCCAATGGACTTTAATTTTATTTTTTAATTTTGAAAAAAAAATATATTAAAAAGACCCAACCAAACACTGGCTTCAGTCTTTCTTTTGAGAATTTGTCAACAAAAGAAATTCTGAAACTTTTTCAATAAAAAAGTGTGTTTTCCTTAAAACAAGTAGTTTTTCTGTGCAACTTTCTGAGAGAAGACTTCTCTCCTGGGGAAGTGTGAGAGGCTCCAGTGGCTGCCCTCAGTCACAGCTGCCTTTAAGGTCAATGTCTTTTGTGGCAGTTACCTTCTGATGCCAGTACTTGTCTCACAGACCTCCCTGATCTGTCATCAGGCCCCCAGGTCACCCTTTGCAGAGGTTGTGGTCTGTGTGTTTGTCTCCTTTTTCTTTAAGTGGTTTTGTGGTTAAAGCACATTGAGGAGAAGTGAAGTTCATTTTGGCTGGAGTCCCCTGTGCTTGGTTTCTCAGTCTAAAATGAAGCTGGTGGTAATCTGCATCCCACCAGGCTGGGTGTAGTTGGTAGGAAGGTAGGTAGGAAGGAAGGAAGTAGGTAAATCAGCAGGGGTTGCAGGATCACAGCTCCTCACACATAAATGCGATTTAGGGCCCAATCTCTGGAGGTTCCAAGTTACCTTGTGTGATGTTCAGATGCTTCGCGTCTTCTCCAGCAACTTCATGTCGGTGTTGCCTTACTCCAGGCAGACCTACTGTAACCACAGCTCTGAATGACAGTAAAAAAGCAGGGAGAGGTTATTAAGAGCTATTCAAAAATCAGCCTCTTATTTTCAGACTGCTTCATAATTTCTTGCTTGTGTCTGCAGAGAGCTCATCGGCTCCAAGGAAGCTTGGCTGTGCTGTGCAGCCATTAGATGCTCTCACTCCCAAATCCATCATCACCTTACACCAAAGGTCTCTGAGCACCCAGTATCTTTTTGGTGATCACCAATCATGGAAACTAACAGTTCTCTTGAAGGCACTCCTATCTTCTCCTTCCCCTCTGCTGGCAGCATGTTTTGCAAGCCTTCTACATGTCTGGCAAAGGTGGCCAAAAGTCACTTCTGTGGTATCCCTTCTTTGATATCTGAGATGAAACCTCTCTACTATGAAGTCATCAAAAGCAGCCTTTGACAGTGTAGGGCCTTAGTGCTTCTCTCTGTGGGGTCAGCTGGTACCATGCTCCAGTGGAGCTGCTTGCTCTGCCACATCTAATGGCAACACTTGTCTTCTGAGTTTTTCCCACTGTGTTCTTAAGCCAGGTCTCCCCCTTCTTGCCAAGGGCCAGAGCTAGATCTCTGGGCTATTAGACCTGCTCTTTGGTCTCACTCTCACAGATGTTCTCTGGAGCTTGTAAGATTTTTTTTTTTTTTTTAAAATTAATTAACTAAATAAAATCAATTGTATTATACCCTGAAATGGATGTCTCTACATTCCTAGCACCTGATGACTCCTGTGTTTATAATCTAATCTCTGTATGAACTGGAAGGGTAGGAGGGATAATTTTGGGGGTGCTTCTAGGCATATCTGACTATATAAAATAAGAGAGGACATTGAACTGTATCTTCTTGTAGTTAAGGCAATTAGGCTGGCATCCACTAAAGCAATTGGTGCAAATTTGGAAGCACCAAGGCTTGCTAACTGAGCACTGAAGGTAAGCAAGGAGTTGTTACTGTGCTAAGGTGCAGCACAAGACAGTAGTTTAATGACTTGACTAATCACCATAGGGTGATCAGGAGTTGTAATGAGGAAAAGTTTCCTATTTCCTTCCTTCATTTAAGCTGTTTTGCAAGTAATTGAGCTAGGGTACTCACAGCTGGATGGGACAGTTTGTCCCTCCACCAAGGATGGAGTACATCTTAAAGCTGGGTGGCAACTGGTCTTTTCAAAGGGGAAACCCGCAGGATAGCATCTCTGCTTGTTCCTGAGATAAGGAGAAATGTCTCTTGGTTTCAAGGACCTTGAAAACTTTGGAGAGGAGTCTATGTTTTCAAGACCGGGTAGTACTAAAAGATCACTTTTCTTTGTAGAAGTAATACCAAAAGGACTTGCTGTTTTTCCCATGCACAGATGACCAGGAAGAGGAGAGGGGTGGAGATGGTGAAAAGCTTGCAGAGTTTCACGGTATTGTGCATTTGGTTTTCCTTAATGAGAGATTTAATTGCAGGGTTCCTGCTTGCCACTAGATGACAGCCTTACTCTGTGCACCAGGGACTTTGTTATCATTTTTAGGGGGCAGGGAAATGACACTCTAAAAGGACATGTTCTACCTGTCTTGCTTCTAAAGGCCTTCTTGCAAGACAGGGAGCTGGGGGCAGAAGACCAGATCGTGCAGGTACATCCACTGAATGGAGAACATGGTACTTGAATTATGACCACACTTCAAATGTGGGCAAATCAAAAAGTAAAAGCAAGAACCTGTATTTCTTTCAAGAAGGAAAGGATGGATTTGTTTTTAGGAGCAGGGCCATGATCTTTGGATTGCTTCTGCCAACCTGACCCAGTGTGGTCTTCAGACTGGCAAGCTCTGAGCTCCACATCTGAGCTCTAGGCTGGCTCTCACAGATGTTCATGGTGAGCTTCCCTATGAAGGGGAAGGCAGAGCCCCCTCCTTTCACAAGCAGAGGGAATGTGATGCAAGACTCTTCCTTGGTGACACACTTGAAGAGAACAGTCACATAATCTCCTGTTCCACTTCTTGATTGTTTATCCCCTGCAGATGCAGGAATCCAAGTTCTGAAGGACTATTTTTGGGCAGAGGGTCCCCTCCCCTTCCTTCTGCAGGCTTTTGGGATCTGGATGCTGCACAAGTGCTGGTGAGGGGAAATGCAAATTATGTCATCTTTGTCATCTTTTTGTTACTGTGGCTGTAGTATACAATGTGATAAAGAGATCATCAGGGCAGGTTTAATGGCATGAAAGCTTTCACACTGCCACTGTAATAGTGTCAAATCTGAATATGTGTGGTTTATGTCTGGGTTGGTTTTGGAACTCTGGAGCTCTGTGAATGGAATGCAAAGTGGAGGAGGTGAAAGTAAGAGTAATCAGGGAGATTTTAATGTTGGCAATATGTGACCCATCTCAGCCTCCATTCTCAAGGGGGGGGGGGGGTTGAAGAGAGACCCTCACTGAGGTTTTGAGTCTTTAATCAACCATTAAATCGTATTCGTGCCATACTCCGGCCTCTGCAGTCCCAAGAGTGTTGAACCCACCTTGCTTGGTGGCAGGTGGCACTTCCACCGGAACATGACTTTCCACCTCTGCAGCACTGAGGATGTCCTGTTGGGCTGCTCTGTCTGGCCCTGCTCAAATAGAGCAGAATAGTGCTTTGGGATATATTTTGTCTAATGCGTTGTCTGACCCAAGGGCCTTGTCTTCAGCCAGGGAAGCTAAAGGGACTGTAGGTATCTCAGACCAGAAGCTGTTGTCAGGCTGACATTGAAGAAGCAGAGGCGTGTGATCGTTGTTGATCAGGATCTTCTGAAAGTTTGAACCACTGAACTTATGTCTCTTTGAATTCTCTTTGTCTCCCTCTGCTTTCATTTAGTCTTTCTCCATTATGCAATTTGCATATGGATTTATTGCTTGTGAAAGGTGCCAGACTATGGATATTATAATAGAAGCTGTGGTTAGAAATTTCCTTGAGGAATGGACCTTGTGCTGTGATCTCTGGACAGGTCACAGAGTATTTCTGTACCTGCAGTGCGTATGTGGGAGAGAGTAAATATGTCTAAACTTGAATTATTTGAATCCACTCCTTAATAGCTGGAATTTGGCTGTTCATTTTTCAATAGCAGGCTGTGAATATTCATGTACCTTGGATCTTGTTAAGCTACCCTGCAAACATGTCAAATACCTTTTCTAATTTTTGTGCCTTATACCAAAGTTTGTGTATTTGCATTTTGCAAACATTCAGCGCAGCTTCTTGGTTTGAAAAGTAAGAGATCGATGGCACCAAGCCCAGGGAATGATCTCCTCCTCTAATGTTTCTAAATGTTTCTGCATGGGTTCTGTGGTTTGTGCCATTGGGAAGTTGAGGCAAGAAGCATGCAAACAGTGTTCACAGAATCAAGAAGTTGTCCCAATCTTCTTGGGAATTCTTCCCATAATGATCACCGTTTCTTGTGTGGATGCTGGATGGCTTTGTGACTAAGACAATAAGCTGGACCTCAGGAAGCATGGGATGTGCTATGCAGAGTTTAGGTATGCTGTTTGCTTTTGGATTACATCCTTCCTGATCTCTGGGAACACCTTCCTGTGTGTTGGAGCCAATGCAGGCTGCAGGATGAAGTTCCTGCCTCTTTTAGGCACCATCTCTTTATCCAGCACTGGGCTAGTTGGAACGTCTCTGTTTCTGACAGGTGGTCCAGGAAGGCTTGTGCTAGACAGCATTGCTGGCATTACTGAGTTAATGCCCCCAGTTGGATCCTGGGCACTGGGCTGTGAGCAAGTGCTGATAAGGAGGAGATTTATGGGTGCTCAGTTTGGTTCTTGAAAACCTGGCAACAGCTGGGTGGTGTTTCAGTGCATGTTGGTTCAGCCTGGAAGGAGGGCAGGGGTGGATGCACCACAGCACAGGGAGGGAAGGATGGGCAGACACGGAGCCAGCTCATCAGGGCAGGAACCTGCAGGTTACACCAACAAGCACCAGCTCACTGCTGTGCCTCACTGCAGACTTGGATGCAGTCTCTTGCCTGCAGCACAGAGCCTGCCCCAGGCAAGATGTGCAAGGAAAAGATGCAGAATAACGTGTAAGTCCTTTGTACAGTACATTACACATCCATACACAGCAGTGATCTTGTGGTTCATATAGCTGCTGGATAATCCCTCTGAAATGGCCTTTTCCTGGATGTGAGCATTGCTATCATCTGTGTTTCGGTTAGGGTTCTAATGCATATTTATGTTTTACTGCTTTCCACTGATCAGCTGAAGAAGGGATGGCTTTACAAGTGCTTAGTTGGCTGCTTTTAATGGGCATAACATATAAATAATAATAATGAGAGGGGAAGGAGGTAATATATGGAGTGGAACTCATTAATTACTATTTATTAGTCATTAAGGAGTGAACAAAGTGCTAATTGAAGTGTATGAGCTTGACTAGCCTAGCCATGAGTGTTTTCATATGGTTGTAAGAAAGTTGTTGCTTTTCAAAACAGCATTAGAGAATTTTGAATTTAATGAAATATTTTTTCCATCCTTAATCTTTGCTGAAGGTTTTCAAGCTATGTTATTGCATAAAGAGATCTGCTAGTAATTTTCAGCAGAACTTCTAGCCTCTAGAAATTTGCTGGAGACTCATCTTTACGTTTGAAGTACTGTTTCATTTTGTAATTTTTTCACTAGATAGAATGTGTCAGTCTCAACAAATAACCCTTTTGTATTCACCTGAGTGCCATGTCCTTTCTAGGCCAGATCCTGATTTTACTCCCACCTTTCTCTATTTGCAGATATACTTTATATTTATGGACAGAGCTGGGTTCTGTCCCCAGGTGCCCCTGGGTGCTGCTGCCTTCACGTGTGTGCACATGCTTGTGTGCTAGTGTCTGTCTCTTTGTTATGAACAGTGGTTGTAGATGGCTTGTTGTGCTGTTTATTTACAGTTTATTTCCTGTCCTCATTCTGTTGGAGGGAATTGCTCAGTAATGCTGATCACTGCTCTGCTTTGTTCTTTACAGCCGCCTTTTTCTCTACCATGTCTTTTTTTTTTTTTTTCATCCTTTCTGCTATTTGGATGCTCAATTTGGATTCTCCTTGCTTGTGAGAGTGACTTTCCAGGCACTAGAAATGCGGCAGTACATCTCAGAGCGTGGCAGACTCTCAGGCTTGCCTGCCAGGGCTGCGCTCCCCCCGTGAAGGGGCACGTTAGGAGATGCCCCCGGCCTCAATGCTCTCCTGCTCTGATGCTTCTTGACGGCTGCGATCGTATCCAGGAGGAGCTCTGAGCAGGAGCACGCCTCAGCCCTTTGCTTTCATTTCTGGCTCTATTGTGAAGAACGAAGCTTTCCAGCACATTAAATATGCTTTTGGGAAAGCACCATCTCCCAGCTGCGCGTCCGGTTGCAGCGGCTGAGCCTTATCCCGAGGGCTGTGGTGGGGCAGTTGCTCGTGGGTGTCCTCAAGGAAAATGTGGGTGCTGTGGGAAATGGTTTTGTTAATCCCACCAGCGGCTGCCCAGCTCCCTGCATGGGTGATGCAGTGTCTCCACAGGCTGTGTCTCCCTGCTCTCACCGAGTCAAAGGCTATTTGACCTGGCTTTGTAGAGTCATCCTAGCTTTTAAAGACCTCGTCTTTTAACTGAGGATGAGGACACCTAGGGCTTTCACTGTGGAACCCAGTGGTGACACTGGCTGCAGAGCAAGAGACACGAACACCGGAGACTTACTCTCCTTTTCCCAATGGTATTGGATGACAAATCCTGACTGCACTAGAAGATAAAGCCCCAAATCCACGAGCTCTTCTTTTCCCCGTTCTGCTTTGGTCCCTTGCAGATACTTAGGGGAGGAGGAGGAGCCTATCTGTCAGTGAAGAGCAGAGGTGCTGTACAGATTGTAATCTTACTACAGCAGTGACTTTTTAGTCCATTTTAAATAATTTGTAGCATGCGTAATCCTCTCTAGGATGAGGGCCCCTGGACACATTATCAAAGTTCTATGTGGTTGTATTTGTTGCATTTGCATTCCTCCCCTCTAGCAGAGAAGCAGGAGAATGCAGCTGGCAGGGGTGGCACAGGTTTTGCCATGTCCAGTGATGCTCCAAGCCCATCTGGCTGCAGGCAATGAGCATGGTCATTCCCCCACTGCACCCATGGTGTGGACTGAGCAGCTCCTGTCTTCCCTTCCAGAGGAACAGCATCACCAGGATTTCTGAGCATGGACAGCCCTTCTTGGAGGAACATCTCCATCTGTATTGAAGTTTGCAGCTGGACTTTGGTTGTTCCTTTTGTTTGTTTGTTTTAATATTAGCTTGTTAATTATCTTAAAAAAGAAATCTGTTTGTTCTTCTAAAAATAACAAATCCTTAAATGCTTTTGTGCCTGAATAATCTCAATTTGGCGACCTACAAACCATAGGCAGAAGCATAAAAGAAATAATTTTCTTTTTCTCTTAGGAACCAGATGGCTCAGTTCAGTCTCTGTGACATTCTCCAAATGAAATTGTGTTGTAGAGGTTCAGTGAGAAATTCATTTCAGGAGTTTGGGAGAACTCTGAAAGGGTGGAGTGACAAAACCACAAATTATGTATCTCAACAGGGGACAGGAGAGGAGATGTGGGAGGGGGAAAGAAAATAATTATAGCCCAGAATTTATTCTAAGCTTTTATTTCCTTTTTTTCTTTGCAAAGAAATTGTAAAAGTCACATATTTATGAATGTTAAATGCACCCACATTTAACAGCAAACTTCTCAGTCTGTAATTCTTGGCCTGAAGTTGTTAATTGAACAATTCCTTAAAGCTGTTTGCAATTCATGTTGTGGCAACTCGCTATATACATCAGCTGGTGATGCTGCACTTCCCCATATGTGACCATGTCAGCGTGAATTTGGAACAGTGTATTTGAACATACTGTTTGCAGATGGATAGCTGTATGGCTGGATATTTGTAGCCCACAAATATGAGTGGCAAATTTGCTTTTGCTTGAGTGTTCACACCTGTAAAGCTTAAGCATTAGAAATGGTACGGTGAGAAAGGCAGGGAAGAGGAAGAGGCTGTTTCAGTTCAGTCTCTGGGAACACCAAGAGCTGAGAGCGTTGCTGTACTTGAAGGCAAAAGGGGAAGAGTGAGGATTTTGTAGAGGAAATGGGAATTTAGGAAGGGGAGAAGAGACTTCATCCTGACTAGCTGTTGCAGAGGGCTGATGTAGTAGAAGGAAATGGGTGACCCCATGAGGAACGTAGAGGACCTGGACATGATGGACAGGCATAGGGTTCCTGCAGCCCTCCGACTGCCTGGGTTACTGCTCACTACCCAATCTGGGAGGTGGTTCTGGTGGATGAGAAAGGTGTGTGAGATCAAGAAAACCATGGGAATTGTGGCAACTCTAGGCTATAGTAACTTTTGCTGTTAGTCATGCACGTTGTATTTTAGCAGAGAACAAAATTGCTGTCTGGAGTAGATGAATGTCGTGGGAACAGCTTGGTTTTAGCCACTCCAGTAGTGCAGGGCTGGAAAGCAGAAGATGGAAGGAAAAAGCTGGAAAGGCCTCAAGGACTGGTACATTTTAAATGTACAAAGCCACTGAGTGGGATCTCTGGCACTTAGATCCATTCATCAGTGATAATTTCCATCCTATTCGTAAGGGTAATTTCATGAAAGCAGGGGTTGCTTCCAGTATCTCGGGCATTCTTGGACAGGTCTGTTAGCCATCCCATGCCTCAGTTTCCTCCTGCTGGATAGGAATCTTGATTTTTCTTTTAGAATGTGTTTTGGCATAATCTACTATAATAGTAGTAGAATAGTACTCGTGAAGATAATAAATACTGCCCTGTTGCTATGGGGTGTCTGGAGGTAAGAGGGTATATGGAGTAGGAGATGTCACCTGCAGGAGAACGTATGGTCAGAGAATAAAACATAAGCAGTAGAACAGAAAGATGAAGAATAAAAGAGGGAATTAAAAGTGTATTCTTGTTTATTCTCTAAACAAATAACTTTTTTTTTTCCTCCCCAGAGCAAAATAAGGTACAATTAATGTAACAAAGTCTGACACATTAACAGAGAGGTGCAAAGGTTGGTGAAGCTGTGGAAGTAATTGTTGTGACTCTTGCACTGGAATAGCTGAAGGATAGTTGAAAAGCAGGATGTTATTTTTTTTCTGCCTCTGTCATTGTCATCTTGTTCCTGTGCATCACCTAACACAAAACATCATCCCTGCAGGCTTTGTAAACTGTTGCAAATTGTCATCTTGCCATTACTGGCTTTTCCTTTAACAGCCTCTTTGTTTTTCCATGGCCTGCAGCTGCCATCATTGACTTCCCAAAGAAAGGAAGGAGTGTTTTTTCCTTTTGCCCCTCAATTTCTAGATTATTTTATGCCCTTTTCTCTGTGTGTGTGGTGGTGCATTTCCTTCTATGCCAGGAGAAAGATTACTGAGACCTTTGTCACTGTCGTTACTTTGCTGTAGGCTGGAATTGGTGTTGTGCTTTATGAATTTTCCCCTTTCCCTCCTCCACTATGGGCTGTCCTTCCAGCCCACTTCATTGGGCAGCCTCTGGGAGTACCCTCGTAGTCCTTGGGAGCACAGGGTTGAACTCCTCTGGTCTGTTTTCTTCCATCTTCCTAAAAGTAACAAAAGCAAAATACTATTATCCCGTTTTTTCAAGGAAGGATGTTGAGGCAAGGAGGGATTCAGGGGTGTCCCGGTTTGAAGTAAAACTGATCCAATTTTTTGTTCTGTAACTACATTTTAGCTAGGCTTCCTCTAACTCTCAGAGATTAATGGCATATTGTGGAGAAAACTGCTCATTCTCAGAATGATAAGGCCAATGCTTGTGCTAAATGCCAAGGAACAGTATGCGGAGAGGCCCTTGCTTATACTTATTGCTATAACAACCAAGGGCAGCCAATTTTCATTGCCCCAATTTGCCCCTTAGAGGGTTGGAAACGGAAAAGCATAGAGGGGTCACACGTGTAGGGAGGAGTGGACAGGAGAAGTGGACCAAACTTGACCAACTGGGGTATTCCATCTCATCTGTACTACGCTTTGAGGGATCAAAGGGTCAACTCTCTTTCTGCAATGGCTGACGTCCGAAGAGGACTCTGTCTGTTCATCTGCCTTTGATCCTGATCTGTGTGTTCCTGACTCCAGAGCTGGAGTCCAGTTCCCATCTGTCACTGAGTCCAATCTGAGACTTCCCCAGTGCCTGCAGGTGACAGAACCTGCTGGTTTTGTGTATATTGTATCTATTTCATTATGTTCTTTTTTTTTTTTTTTAAATTTTATTTTAATATTAATTCTTCATTAAAGTAGTTTAGTTCATTCTAAACTTTTGAATCTCCTTATCTCTTCCTCCGCTCTTTGGAGGGGAGGGGAAGGACCATCTGTTGGTCCGGTTGTGGTGATTTCGGCTGAAAGCACAACAGTGAAGGTTGAGGCACAGAATGTATTTCAGGCTAAGGAACGAAATTCTGTTATTGGCTGTCCTCTGTCATCTGGCCTTTCTTCCCTTCTCTGGTGAAAGATCATAAACTGTGATCTTCTTCTGTTAAAGTTTACTCTCTTGGGAATTTTTGGATGGTAAAATGATCACAGTCCTGGAATCCCCCTGCTTGCAGCTGGGAAAAGGCACCAATGAAGGTGACCATTAGGTGTGAAAATGTAGCTCTGTGGTTAGGTCTGTTAAGCCTTGGCTGAAATGTGCCTAAAAAGAGCATGGCTGAGGATATAGTATGCAAACTTGGATAGTTTTGTTAGGTGTTGTGATCAGTGACACCAAAATATTGCACACCCCTTTTGCAAGCTCTCTGCCAAAAGCAGGAATTTCCTAGGTCTAGCTACCTCCCTGGAACATCCAGCACACCGAGTTGAGAAGTGTGAAGGGAAGAATCTTGACCTCTAGAGAAAGGTTTCTTTGGATTGTAACTGTAGCTTACAACTGGGGTGGAAGGGCTGACCTTGGAGGTTTAAATCCAACCCTTATCCCTTGATTCTTGAAGTTGTTCAGATCTAAAGTTATTTTTAATTATGTGTGGCCACTAGAGTCATATGTGACAGCATCTTCTCTGACAGGGATGTGCCCTTGAGAAACTGAGCTAAAGTGTCCTCTGGGCCCGTGACATGCTGTTTCACAACCTGCTATGACTTAGGAAGGGTCATGGCTATTTGCTTCTAGACAATGTTGGATTTTAACCAGCTCCAGAGGTGAGGGATCCTGCATCTCCTTGTCCCTTCTCTGACTGTCCCAGTGTCCTCAGAGAGGAGTGAAAAATGGCTTTTCTCTAATAGTCACTATGTTCTTTGAAGATAGGTGAAGTATGTGAGCTCTAGTCTGTTATTTTATTTAGCTCTGCCAGGAGCATTTGGTCATTTCAGTTCAATGTTATTGATTTTTTTGGTCTGATATTCAACTCCTAGCTGTGAAACATCTCTCCTTGCTGACCTCTCTGAACAGCCCTGCAGTGCCACGTGGTGGAGCTGTCTTTGTACCATTGATTGGTTTTGAGTCTTTGCAGCCAGGGATGAAAAGTAGAGTGGAAAACCCATCTTGCTGAGCAGTGAAGGATTAGCTGGGGAGATTGTAACTGTGAATTTGCATTTCTTTTCCTAGATAGTCCCAGGAAATGTGGAGAAAGAGGAAGCATA
Source organism: Scolopax mira (assembly GCA_004320125.1). Classification (NCBI taxonomy): domain Eukaryota; kingdom Metazoa; phylum Chordata; class Aves; order Charadriiformes; family Scolopacidae; genus Scolopax; species Scolopax mira. Next base: position 21,473 of record BJBW01002569.1, read on the forward strand.
GACATCAACAATAAAACAAATAGTCTAAGCTGATTTTGAACTTCAAAGAAGCATCTAGTTAGTGTTTAAGGCAAAATTACAGGCCTTGTTATCCAAGCTCATCAGTGCCATGGGGCTGATGTCTTGGAGCTGTGGAAGAGTAAGTTGTCTTCTCTTTGCTGTATATATCATTAATGTCAAAGCAAAGTAGTTCTGATTTTTTATTTTTTTTATTTTTTAAACATAATGTTCCCAATGATGCATGAAGCAGAAGGGAAGTTGTTTGATTTCCCCTTTCCCTGTCCACCCTGATAACCAGCCTTAGCTTTTTTGCATGCTGTCAGCTCAGGAAAAATCATGTTGAGACTTTAAATGGAACAAATAGCATGAGAGAATCATTAGGAGGAAAAGAATTTAGGAAAGTTAAAGCTGTTTGAGTTTGTTTTTAGCCATAAAGTGGTGATGTCTTATCAGATACAGTTAGTACTGGATAAGAGATGCTGTAGGAGCTGGAGGTGGCAAGTGTAATGATGCTGGTTACTGGTCTCTTCAAGGTGGGACTGAACTGTTGGCTGCAGCAGCAAGGAGGCTTTTATTTTTGGCCTGAAAATCTGAGGGGCCAGCTGCAGGCTAAAGACCACTTTCTGGCACTGTTCTTCTCCTGGTCCCTCCTAAACTGGCTAAGGGATAGTCAGATCTCAAACAGGCCTTGAGAGCTCTGTTATTATCCAAGAGAAATATAGTTCCTGAATAGCAAAGACCCAAGCTCTTAAGGGTTTGAGGTTCAAACCCACAGCCTCAGATGGGGAAACAGCTGGTGAAGTTCACTCAGAGCTGAAGCATCTAGTAACAGGAGGCCTGGAAGGTGTCCTGGGGGATCAGTTAAATGCTTGACATATGACACACCATGGCTAGCAATGTTTTGCAGTCTTCTCCGTAGCTTTCTTGCTTCTGTGAGCAGGAGTACACAGAAACCAGCTGGTCCTCATCCAAACTTGTGGCTGTCAGGAGCACAGTGTGGTTGGCAACATGCTAGAAGCCACCAGTGCAAATAAGTTGAATTTTCACATGTTATTAAATCATCAGCTGCTGAAATGAATGTGGTTTCTGTCCCAGTCCCAGTTTACACTGTGAGGCCATTCAAAACTTGTAAGAGATGTTCAGAGTTTCTTTACTTAGATTTTCATGGATGTTATACCTGTAACTGAACTGAACCTTTATTATTCAGTGCTGCATTGAAAGCCCACAGAGATCAGTGTAGAAACTCCCACTGACTTCGAGCTGTGGTTTGTGCTCTACTCTGTGGTCTTCATTGCGTCTTCATTTGGGATGTTTCTGTGCCAGATGCTGTGTTCAGTGCTGTGTTCTCTGGATGGCCTCACTTGCAGTGTGCAGGGCACTTGGGCTGTTCATGCTGTACTAGAGAGATCATGAATTTTGATGAGTTCAGGCAAGTTCCTGACTTGGGAGATTTTTTTTAAATTTTAATTTAAAAGCATATAGGGAGCAGAGATACCAGTTAATTCATCTACTAGTTCATGAACTTGGATTAACTCGCTATCCATTTATTTGACAAAGCATGTTTTGGCAGCTGAAAGGCCTTAACTTATTGGAAGGTTGCTTCCTATTCCTCACCTGCATTGATTGCCCTTTCGACATTGTCACTGGGAATGGGGAATAGGGTGGTAACGCCACGTGAAATGTCAAGCACACAAACACTCTTAGTTTGTACAAGCAAAGGGCAGATTGCACAGAGCAGCTTTGCTCAAAGGCTGTACTGAAAGCAAAATCCACAATGAAATAACAGCGGGGCTGTGGTGTAAAGCTACACGAGGCAAAAAGTTCAAAGCTGTTGCTGCAGCAGATATCTCCTTTGCAGAGCATGTTTCTTTCAGTGGCTGGACATTCAGGCTCTCCCTCTCTCGGGAGTGAATGAGGGATAAGGCTGTGTATGGCTGTTTCAGAATTTTTTTCAGGTAGCCACAATTTTTTCGTTTTGAACAAGGGCTTAGCTCCCTCACAGCTGATATCAACCTGTTTGGACATGGGTCAGTGCCAGGCAGTGGGCAGGCTGCAGCCCAAGTGGCTTCTTGGGGTGATGGAAGTCCAACCCAAGATACTGTCTCCTATGGTAGTGCCTTTACCTCCTCCTGGGGTGTCTTATCCAACATGTGATTTCCAGGAGAGGTGACATGGAGACAGGGGCTGCCAACACAGTATGCTCCATTGGGGAAATAGTCTCATTTCCCAGGGGCCTTTGTGGAAGGTGGCAGCTGGCCACAGATTGTGTTTTAGTGGGAATGGAAATCACCCTCTTGTTTTATCAGGGAGTTATTTTCTGACCCTGCTCTAAAGTCGGTGGCAATCAGTCTCTTGTGCTTTTGTAAGTTCGTTTGAGCTTCCATGTTCAGCTTAATTTTTGTTCATATAACACTAATCTGGTTTTGTGTTTAACCAAACTTTTTCACCACAAAGGGAAAGCACAAAACTTGGTGAACTTTACAATGTGCTTAATAATAATTTAAAATAAACTGAAAAAGCTCATTATTTTATTGAGGAGCAGAGGGCCTTGTTAACTGTAAGCGCTAGTAATGAGATACTGAGTCTTTCCTTTACAGGTTACCAGGCTGAATTTAGTCAGACTGTATGAAAAGTGTTTCCCAAGTAACAATTCATCTTCTCTCATTTCCACCTGAAGACAAAATAAATCCTCTTTTGATGTCCCAGTTGTTGTGACAATAATCAGGATACCACCAATGGTCAGGGAGGCTATCAAGAAGAATAAGCAGTAGGGGAAGAGCCTGTGACTATTTCTGGAACGGAGACTATATTTACGTAGAAATCCCTTAAGGAATAATTGATAAGTGAAGCACTGGAGCTGACAGTGCGATGTGCCAGGGGAAAGGGGGAAGCAATGTGTAGGGACCCTCACTGACCTTTGGAGCTCAAAACAGTAGTGGAGGCATATGGTTTTTCTGCCTGCAGACTTCTCTGAAAGTGACGGATGAACACCTGGGTATAGGTTTAGATCCATGTTTCCTAGCCACGCTTAGGACTGATGCATTTATTCATGGTGGTGGAACCCCAGAGGAGTGTATGCATTTAACATTAGCCAGACTCCACTGAAGGCCTGACCCATTTCTAACATCAGTCAGGTGGTGTTGACACCTTCTACAAAGGTTCTTACGATCTTGTCTGAAACTAGCAATAGATTCAGGAAAAAGTCAGTGTAAGATGAACTCTTGTTTCATTTCTTCCCCATTTTAACATTCTAGGTATTTGGAGCTTGAGTGTGAGGACTGAGCACTTCTCAGCGTTGGGACCAGGGTGCTTGTGGTTTCTAAAATGGTGTTTTGGGCATGAATGTGAAAAGAGACTTCTTAAGGAGAGCACGCTCCCTTTGCATTGGGTATAGACACTGCAGGAAAATTGTCTCCACTGGGATGTTGTGACATCTGCACCTCAACTCCTGGTTGAATGAAACACACAGTGGGGACAAAAGCAAAACTGAAGAATTAATAACTATTTCTGAACCTTTTGGATGGACATGCTCTATTTTCAGCCTCAAAGTGGGCAAATCTCTTGCCCTCCAGCATAGATTGGAGGGCACTGGCTGAAACTGTTACATTTGCTAGAGTGGAGATGTAATAAAGTTCTTGAATTGGTTAGCTGAATTTTTGGTTTAGCTTTTTAATTTGTGAAATAAAGCCATGACCACTTTGCCCTTTTAATAACTGGATGCTCTAGTCACTTTGCAGTCACCTTCTCGTAGGACAGGTGAGATTTCATCTTCTCCAGAACAACGAGCATGTGTCCATTGAGCTAAAACAGGAGAAGGTATATGTCAAAGGAGCAATCCTGAATCACTCCACTGGAGGGAAGTGTTTGACATACAGTGTTGAAAGAATCAGCATAATTTTTTTCCTTAAATCTAGATTTATTTTTTTCTTCAAGTGCATATTATGGGAAACTGTGCATTGTGCAGCAAAAAAGCAAGCAATACCTTTGTCTGCAGGCCCTTTCAGCAAATCCTGTGCCCCTGCTTTCAGCTCAAAGTAGATGCTTTGGTTTTCCAAGACCACCTTTGTTTGATATATTTAAACTTCTGGGAGAGGAAAGAAAAAGTCCAAATAACACATTTTGGCAATCTGTTGCTTTTCAGAGCTGATTGAATTACTGTTATTATCTCTTTTGACCTAGACCTTTGACATTTGAGTGAGTCTATGACATTTTCTTTCAAGAGATGGTGGAAACATCGGTTATGTCTTTTTAATGACAGACTAATCGCTTTCAGAGACTGAAAGGACATGTTTCAGCTCTTACTCTTAATTGTTCTCTGCCTACTAATAAAGTACTGTTCCCAAAAGTTTTCTCAAGCTGTATTAGCTGGTACTAACATTTCTATTATTAAAAAGCTTAAATTGTGAGAAAAAGAAATATGTAGACAGTAGCCGTGGAAAGTGCGTGTCTACAAATGGCAGAGTGTGGCTCAATGGTCGTGGTGCTGCTTACTCTGATTTTGGCTGTACCTTCTCAGGAAAGAAACCTGTGATTTGCCAACTTGACGCAGGTTTTGCCAGATAACTTTGGCTTGAGGTGCTCAGCTCCACGTCTCCTTTGCAGGCAGGACTAAGCCCTAAGCAAAACTAACATCACCTGACACTAGAGAAAACATTTCCAGGAGGTCCCAGTCCCAGCACGGCTGTGTGCAGTGGTGAAACAGATGTTTTCCACCAGAAGGTGTTTGATTTCTTAGTGGTAATAAAGGATCTAGCTGGGTACAGGCCCGTTAGTACATCCTGTGCTGTCAGGAGACATGAGTACACTAGTGGTCACTGTTACATTAAAGAAGCACCAGCTGTATGAAATATAGTAAGATGAGTTGATTAGAGAGGTTGCTTTGCTGGTATTTGAGAGACATTAGTTTAATTCTCTCCTTTTTCACAAGTTCACTCAGATCTTGGATAAATCACCAAGGGAAGGCCCATCCCCATCTGAGGTTTTGCACCTCAGATGCAGTTCCTGGCTGGGTCTACATTTTTGGAGCTGTACAGCCCACAGGAAAGTGAGGTGTGGGAACTTGTAGGGCTGAAGGCAGGTCTTAGCCTCTGTGCTGCAATTACCTGTTCTCAACATATGGATGGAGCTAATGGCACCCCCCTTGGGAATGCTGTGAGGATAAATTAATTTAAGATGGTGAGTGGAGACAGCTGATGCTGCAGAGAATAGAGAGTTAATAGGGGTGAGCTAGAGGAATGCCAGAAATTAAGACACAGGTTAAAAATTTAGGACGCATATTAATGAAGTCATTTGCTTGTAGATTATCTCTTCTTTCCTCTGTGAGCAGACAGTCCAGCTCCCTCTTGCTCATTACTGCAGAATTATTTCCTCCGGTCACTGCACACGGAGTGACTCAGTGGTAATTTCTGATTCTGAGGCAGGAAAGTGCTCCTTTTAGCAGTGGCTGAGCAATCGGCCCCGTGTGGGCTGGTGTGGTGTGTGGGGCTGGGAGCACTGGCTGTGGAAGGTCTGATCTGAGCATCTCATCGCTTCATGTGTTCAAGCTCCAGCAAACTTTTCTCCCTCATGTTCTCCTTTTTGTAGTTTTAAAATCCTAATCAAGAGCACAGAGGACGTAAATGCAGCCAGTCTGTTTGAATAGCCCTCCCTTTCTGCCTAGGCCATGTCTAGATGCTTTACTTCAATGGGTGCTTTGCGTGGCTTTGTAGGGCGCTTTTAGATCACACAATCAGAGGGCACTGTGATGGATCGTGATAGTTTGCTGCTCTCAGCAGCGGCTACTAGAAGACTGGCAGTCTCTTCTGTGCTGTGTCATGAATTTATGCCTTAGTCTCCTATCTGAAATGAGGCTGACATTGCTTCTCTTTGACTGGAGGTTTAGTAATTAAGGGGCTTTAAGTTCCTTCGTATAGTGAAAAGTGCTGAATTTGAGCAAATTCTGTTATAGTCTTGCAATCTATAAAGGCTTTTTGTGTTTTTCCTTTTCCTTTTTTGTAAGGAAGAGCAATACTTTGGATAAATCTGGACTCTTTGCAAAGAGCAAACAGTCAAAAAATCTAATTGAGACTGTGCTGGTTGGGGAAGGAGGCTTTTCCTACAGTTTGTATTTGGCTGTAAGGCGCCATGCTCCCCTGGGCATTGATGAGTGCAGAAGGTGATGGAGAAGTAAGAGGTTGTAGCTTGGGCTGACTTTTTCTGGACATCTCTCTCTGGGGTACAGAGTCCAGAGATTGTTTACTGCATGGTTGATGTGTGGCGTGCCTTGCTATTGGTGCCAGTATTGCTTGGAGTAGGTTATTGTGAGGTTTGCATTTTGGTATTTGGGAAGCTCTGAGTACCAAAAAACTCTCAGAAAGCTGCTCTAAGGGAAACCTGATTGTCATTGTGTTGGCAGCCACAGAACATAACCATGTAGGAAATGTGCTTGTTCAGACAGTAGACAAGAGGCAATGTGGCCTTTCTTCTATGAACTGTGGAGTTTTCAAGGTAGAGATCATATAAAAAAAAAACCAAGAGAAAAATCTTGTTTTGGTTTTCATCCTCCAGATGCAGCAAGGATAAAATTCTGCTCTGTGCTGAGCTCTGCAAGCCTGAGTGAATCTCAAATGTGACTTGAGCACTGTGATGGCCCCAGATCTTTGGGATGCTGGGAGTAATCTCAGGAGTGATGCAAGTGTGCCTGAGCAGCACTTCAGCTCCCAGCCAGTTCACAGATATTGCCTGTGCCCTGGGAACCAGCAGAGACATTTTGTGTGCTCTGCTCTTCGCAAGGGGATGATTTTTGTCATTTTTGTCTCACAAAGTGGGAAGGCTTTCATCTTTCCATCAGTGACTCAAACAAAGCTTGAGTCACTGGGAGAGAAGTTTTTGCCATCTGATAGCTCCTCTGTAATCCGGGAAGAATAATTTGGTGAGTGTTGGTTTAGTCCCTACTGGGACAGATGTCTGCAGCACAAAAAATCGATTTGCTGTTTGAATAGAGAGGTTAAATGGACTGTAAAGACTGCTCTCTTGTCAGCTCTAGAGGCGATGATGTCTTGTGATTTCATGATATCAAATGTAAGGCACCTTGATAGGGCAGAGAGGGAAAAGATTGCACTGCCACAGCACAGACTGCAGCTACGTTGGGGTCAAAATGTTCTTTTTTTTTTTGGCTTGGTATAACTGTGAAGTATGCCAAGAATACATTAATAGATTCGTGTAAGTGTGTGCTTGGGCACACACACCTGTGTGTGCACATATTCATATGAAAGTGTACATAGTGCGTATGGAAAGAAGACAAAGAAGAGTGAGTCAGATCCAAATGTCAACAGATGACAAGAAAATTCCTATTTAGTCAAAACATCTAAGGAACCTCCAGGAAACCGACAGCTTGACTCTCAGCCTTGAAATGTTCATTGGTGACCTGAATAAAATCATAATGCAGACCTGTCTCTCTCTTTATCCCCCTTTTTTACAGGCTTTTATTTGTCTGCCTCATTTCCATGCTCACATCACAGTACAAATCATTTTAGCAAGACGGCCGTGCTTAATCTTACTCCCTGTGCCATGTGTATCTCGTTGATTACAGACCCTCTTAAGATGCCATTATGAGTGACTCTTTGCATGCCCTCCTGTCAGCAGCTTTTTTCTTGCTTAAGCCTCTTGAATGTCTTTGCTCATGGGATTATAAGCCTTTCAATAAACATAGCGTGATTACTGAATTAGTGTAAACTTTGCTCTGGTCTTGCCAGTCACTTAGTATTTGGAAAGCAACAGCAGTCAGAGGCACCTGTAGATGATCTGTGCTAAGGTCTGATGGAAACCAGAAAAGTAGCACAGGGATACCTCTTTGTTTCCATGCAGGTCATGTCTGGAATTGGTGTTAAAGGAGATTTTGGTTGTGGTTTATGTCCGCCTTCATACCCCAGGTAATTTGGGAGTAGGTAGAGCAGCACCTGGGTGTACAGGGTGCTCTCTGGTGCAAACCAGGCTGGGGGTGTGATGGGAAGGGCTGGGGACAGGGAGAGCTGGGCTGATGGACAAGAGCAGCAAATAATTCATTAAGATCTGCTCATTTCTGCGTCTCTTGTCAAGACCTCAAATCTTGCAAAGAACTGCCTGCAGCAGCAGGTATCAAGATATGCAGAGATGTACATAGTTTAAAAAAAAAAAGTTCTGTCGGAAAACCCCACTTTGAACATACTGTTGTTCGTGGTGTGACTGCTGCCTTCCAGGAGGAACCTCAGAAAAGCAGATGAGATTGATCCGAATGGGCATTTATCCTGTTTATTTCAGACCATGCTGAACAAATCTCTTAATTTCTCCCTGCCTCAATTTCTTGGTTTTGGTACAGTGATGTGAGAAGGCACATTCCTAAGAGTTCCCTGTCTGATTTGTGCCCTACAATGGCAGGGTTACTTTGAAAGACCGTACCCGCTTTTCAAGATAAATACTATGCTGGGATGTGTGAGCAGCTTGGTGGTTCTTCAACTCAAAAGCCCAGTCTTGGGGTCTGCAAGCTGTTACTAGAGGACATCATATTAATTGCTAGTTCAGATCTAGTGCATTACGCATTTTGGATGATGTTTTATAAAATACCGGTGGTTTCCTAACAAAACAAATCCTATTGATCATGTGCCCCTTTTCCTAGCCTGGTTGGCTGCTTCTGAGAAATCTCCTAGGAGCACTAGGAGAAAAAGAAGAAAGCAACAGGAAATTGCAAAACAAGCACCCAACATATCTGAATGTTGCTCTCCATCTGCATTTGGCAGAGAACCCACAGCTAACGGCTCATGGCACGAGAGTCACACACTGGGGAATGTGGGTCTCTCCCTGCTGGAAATGAAATTTGATTGCCTCCCTCTGACACAAACTGTCTCAAAAATAAACTTGATTTGATTTGAGTCAACCTGCTGAAACCAGACTTGGTTTCAGGTTGCAGAGGGGAGATGTTTAAGGACTCAGGCTGGCTCTGTGCACCCAGAAAGCGGTTGTCAATAGTCAGGCTGTGGCAGTATGACCCAGGTTGTATCCGTGTGTGTCTACATGGATGGGGGGTTGTCTGTGTGCTACAGGAGCACGTCCTGGAGGGTTGTGTGGAGGCACCAAAGACATGTCATCTCTACAAATCCGAATTCCAGTGGTGCTTTGAAGGACTCATGTTCGTATCTATTCTGGTCCAAGCATTTTGTGGATAAGGCAGGCTGCAGCAGATCAGGTTAAATCCTAGAGGAGAGGTCAAAGATGAGTAATCCAGGAAGAGCGTGGATGGAATGAAGTTGCACAGAGCTATTGGAGGCACTGAAACTGCAGATGAAAATAAGGGTGTGTGCTTTCCCTTTCACGTCAGTGATCCTGGTATGGACAAATCCTCAGGCACGTTGACTTTTTGACTATTACTGGGAAGTTAGTAGTATCCTGCTTGGAGCTTACCTGCAGAGAAATGTTTGCTTGGGGATGACAGTTAGTTTTATGCCTCAGGCATTTTGATAAAAGCAACTAGTACAACAAGAAGTGCACTATTCTGATAGATAGTAGGTTTTTTTGAAAGATAATATCAGGACTTTTTAGAGAAGGAATCTGTAGGTTTTTGGAGGTATTTCTGTTTAATAATGTTTTTTCAAAATTTTAATAGAAATTAACTGGTTCAAAGAAATGTTGTGTTCCCCCCCCCCCCCCCCCCAACTTGGCAGAAAATTGTGAAACTTTTGGGGATTATTACTCCTGTTATTCCACAACAGAGCAAGCAGAAACTCCTGAAGCTTTCATCATGAGTGGGTAATGAGGAAAAGCAGGTATAGGTGAAGCTATCTCTGTTTGAATGCTCTAACTTTGAGTAAATTTCTTCCTGCTCCTTAGATGAGTTGTTAGCATTGTGCCGTTCCATTTTGGTAACTTTTGGGGTTGCAAAATTGTGTGTCTCTACCCATTATGAATTGTGCTTAACCATTTTTTCTTCTCTCTTCTTTTGCTGGCTGGCTTTTGGGATAATCATGGGAGGTCAGGTGGGACAGTAGGACAGCTGAGCAGATGGAGGATGTCAGGGTGATGTTTCCTGCGTGAGGACAAGTGAAGTATTCCAGATCCTGCAGGAGATAGTAGCTTATTTTTTGGAAATGGCAATTATCAGACATTTGACTATGTCTGATTAAATCCTTCAGCTGTGTTGTATGTGCCTGTAAGTGTAACGCGAGTGCAGTTGTCCAGGCATGCTCTCCGAGTATTGTAGTGATTTTGTTAATGTAGCAAATACTTTCTATTATTTAATACTTTTAAGTGGTGTATTTTGCTTCTTGTTCTGTATCGTATGGCATTTCACTGCTCTGTTAAATTGCCTGTGTATCTCTCCTGGTGCATGTTAATGGTAGATGAATGGGTCTGATGAAAGGGTTTACAAAGCTGTGGAGAGCAACTGAGATGAGCAGAACCCTTTGCTTGCACAGTGCCTGCCCATCTGCAGAGGCTACAGCTGTGTCCATATCGTCTACCTGTACAAATATACTCTTTTTTTTTTTTTTTAGATCAAAATATAGGGGAAGTAAAAACTGTAGCCTTATGCAAAATGATTTAGTGTAATGTGTCTCTTGAAGTCCCTGCGTGCTGCAGAAACGAGAGGGGTTGAATCTCCCATGTGATCTTGTGGGAGGTGGCTGGTGCTTCTCTCTGCAGAATCTCTCAGGGACTTTGCTGCAGGTTGGTTCCTGTATCTACAGGAGGCTGGTTTGGGGTCAAAAGCCAGCAATCAAGTTTGTTCTTGGGTTTTTTTGGCCTCTCCTTGCAGACAGAGGAGACTTTTCACAAGCTGTATACAGCCTGTCTGGTCCCTCCTCCCTGTGTCTCTCCCTTTGCTCTTGGTTTCCTTCAAGGCTTCCTCCAAGCATGGGCTAACTATTGATTGATGCTTCTTCTGTAGTTGAAGAGAACAGCAGCATACCTTTGCAGAGCAAAAGCAACCCTGCTGTGGCAGTAAGAGAAGAGGTTTGAGAAAATTCCTCTTGCTAGTTCTTTTTTCAACACCATCTAATAAAATGGTGCAGTTCAAGTGTTCCCATGAAGCAGAGCTCAGTGGCATCCAGCTTGGTCTGAGCACGGAGCAAGAGACTGAACGCATGGCTGAGCCATACTGATTTATTTTTTCAATTATTGTTTAAGGTCAATATTGCAACAAAATAAGCCAGAGTATAACTAAGCTGGATGTGGAGGAACCTGGGAGGTAAAATTTATGGTCTAGCTCTGCACTTCTACACTTTGAGCAGACTTTAATGGGAACTGTGTGTGCTTAGCACCTGGGAAAAATCGAAAGCCATCTGTGTTTGTGGGAGCAGATTTTTCCTTCTGTCCAGTCAACTTGGAGATGGGCTAGGAGCCTGGAAAATGGAGTTACTTCAGAAGCTAGTGATCTTTGGTTAAAAGAGCCCTAGTCGCTAGCTGGGTTTGGGGAACTGATCAGGCACCTGGCACTGATTTTTCATTCTGTTGTTTGTTTGTTAGCTCAGTGGTAACAGAAATAAGTTGAAAGATCTGGGCTCTGTGTTCCCTTCTTGGCCCTTGAGTTTCTAAGAGCTTTGATTCAACTAATGGGCTGATGTTTCTGTAATCCCCTTGCAGGGAACAAGGCAGAAATCATAGAACATGGACTGGGAGAATTGCAAATAATACATTTCAGCGTAGAAGGGAATAGGACAACATTGATTTTTGTTTTCTTATTGCCAACAAACTGATTACAGCATTTTTGCTTTTATCCTCCCATGGTATCCGTCTCCTGCGTGTAACAGGGACACCACTTACTGTCTTTGGGAACTATACGTGGCACTTGCCAGGGGAAAAGCAACTCCTGCCTTGTAAATTACAAAGAGGTACAGCCTAGCACTGGGATGCTCAAGGAGCATCGTGCAGTTTTAAATTACGGGCTGCAGCATCCTGGTGCAACAGGCCTGTTCATTCACACGCTCCTAAGTTGTTCCTTGGGTTCTTTGCCTACCTGTTGTTTTTCAGTGTAATTTATTCCAAAGTGTTCCCATTTCAGCATGTGTTTGCAAAGTCAGCTCACAGTTAACGTGTTTCAATATTTGCGGGGAATTAAAGAGGTGAAAGCAGGCTGAGTTCATGGAAGGACATGAGTAGCAGTGGACTGCCTGACTTGAAAGGCTGCTTATTTCTTCAGTGCTGCTGATTTCTGGATAATGGCAGATGCTTTCTACTTCAAGGTGAGAAGGAACGGGAGAAAAGAGATTATTAGCTATGCAGGGGGCTAATGTGCCTCTGTAAGGAGTTTGAGGCCAAAGCATTGAGGTTCAGCTGTGTGAAATAAAAGATCTGGAATAGAAAGAAGAAAATCTGAGTCCAACCAGCATCACAATTTATGCGGTTGAATTCTTTCCCCTTTTTTTTTTTAAAAAAAAAGGTGAAGGTAATTGCTTTCCCAATTCATTTTGCCATCTAACAAAGTGAAATGCCTTAAAGACAGTGTTGAAGAAACATTAAGCCCCACCAGAAAGAAATTGGGAGAGATTTAAGAGGAAAAAGTGAAGCTCAGCAGAGCAATGAGCAGTTAAGGCTGTTTCTTCTCCAGGACTGCTGGACCTCCCCTGCCTGCTTGGGAAATCTTTTTGAGAACGAAGGATTTGAGCATTACGAGTTTCAGATTTTACATCCATAATAAATAAGGATTAAAGGAATGTTTTATTCTGTCCTGCGATAATAAGCAAGATCTTATTTCTAAAGGTGCAGTTTTATGAAGTGTGTCCCTGGTGATGTTCGTGTTTGCTGGGGTGGTCGTGGCAGGTGCTCTCTCTGGCTGGGAAAGAGTCCTCATTACAGCTGGAAGCGAGCAGATAGATTATATTTGCTTTTCTCCATGTGTGCTTTGATGTTTTTACTTAGTAACAGGTAAGATGTCTACATACACTAGATGATGACATGTGCCTTTATATGCATTTTAGAGTGGAACAATGCTGTTATAAGTGAAGTTTTGCTGTTAAATGTTGAAGCTGCCTCCAGTTTGTGATTCCATAATCTTTCAGACACATCAGATCTGGTTTGCAGGTGGCAAATGAGAGGCTCAGAGCATCCCTGATGTCTGTAGTGAATAGGTTAAGAAGGAACAGGTTTAAAATAGCAGATGGATAGGTGCAAATCAGGATGGAGTTTTAGGGTTAAGAAAAAAGCCAAAGCTTTATCAGTAGAGGGAGATAGTTTTCTTCATCACTGTGGTAGCCAGGGCAGGTTCACAAATAGCTAGGCATCCAACTTTTCAGCAAAGGACAGATCCTTATTTCTGGTGTTCCTGATTATGGTGGTGTCCCCACATCCCCAGCAGACTTACTCCTAAAATTGCCCACATGGCCTGAGGTTAGAGTGGGAGGAGAATAAACCGGTGCCAATTTCCAACACTAATTATTCTGGGATTCAGACTGCAAAGGCCCAAACAACTGTCCCTGCCAGCTTCTGAGAGGTCCCTTTTCACCTAGAGACAGCAAAGGGCTAATTAAAATTGTCCCCTCCAAGATTTGGATTTAATGAGCTGTTTACTGACAGGGAGGTATAAATAAATTTAACCCCCCTCCCAAACCCTTCAGTAGGAGGACAATTGAAACAATTTTCCAATGATTTGCAAGATTCCAAAGATACATGCAAGTAAAAGTAGGAAGAGTTAGGATTCCATACATTTTGCTGCTGATCGGTTGAGCAACTCGCCATATTGGTGTGCAGTTTTGTCTGAGTCCCCCTTTCCTCTTACACATTGACTACAGCAAAGTGTCCTGTTTTTATCAGCAAAGACTATAGTCTGTGAAGTGTGGAAGGCTGTCTACTCATCCACTATGAAGTGACCAAGAGCAAGGTCAAAATAGTGTTTTATGGGAGGTGAGGCTCTGGCCTCTTGGCTTCTGGAAGGAGGGAGTTGTGGAGCAGCACCGCCTGTACAGAACAGCTGTATGGGAGCTGTGGGCACAATGCCACCTGCTTTGGACTAAGTCCAGGCTATTTTCCCCCAAAGAACTTCCTTTGCACTATATATACTGCATTATGTTTATGTGTTATGATTGCTTGGAGGGATGCGAGTTAAACCTTAATGAGTTTCTGTCCAAGAGGCATTGTGAAAATAAATGCAATTCTGCCTCCTTGCTCTCCTCCCCACGCTTCAGCTTCCTCCACCTCCCCCACGTCAGAGCAATCACATAATCATATGTTGATGAATAAACAAAAGGGCCTAATGTTCTGAATGTGGTATAAGCAGAGCAGTAATGGCAAATGACACAGATTTTAATTTCTTTGATAAACAAATGGGCTCAGGGAGTTGGTTTCTTGGACCAAAGGGACACGGTGGTGCTCTTGTCCCCATTCTGTGCTGGTGGTGGTGTGGATGGGAAGGACCAAGGCAACAGGACCAAAGAGGCTCAGCTGGCTGCACAGCTCTTGTGCCAGCTGGGTTTTTTCTGTCCAGGTTAGCATTGTTGGCCAGTTTCCTTGGTATTGAGTTTGCCAAGGGCTCCTTCCCAGCTGTGCAAAGTCTCTCTCAGCTGCTTTTAATTTTCAGGACACTTCTTTAATGTTTGTTACCAGAAAGATGAAGAGGAGCCTGGAAAGCAGCAGCTGTGGTAGATCAGATAGAAAGGTATTTATTTCATCATTCTCTTTGCAATTTTTTCACAATTTCATGGTCCTGGATAGGGCAGCAGGAAAGCTGAAGTGTACCTGTCAGTCACAGCGTTTGCTGAAGGGCAATCAGGAGTGACAGAGAAAGTGAAAAAGAAAATAAAGCAACATAGTCATCTGGGTTTCTGTGGGATTTTTCATGCCTTTCATGCTTCCTTGCCCTGTTCCTACCATTATTGCAGACAGCATGATCAGTGGCTGGCCAAGGACCATATGAGACGTGACCGAATTCCCACCCAGGGGCAGCTTATCTGTCTGGGCAAGTTTTTGCACCTGAGGGAGTGGTGGCTCTGCTCCCAACTACTGCTTTTACCCTGATGCAAAGAACTTTTATTAATTTGTTACCCTTTATTTACTTTTGGCAACCAACTCTAACATTCAGATCGGTGACTATTGTTCCAAACACCTGCCTGGGAAAGCTGACCCTTGAGATTGTGGAAACTCTTGGGATTTTGAGTCCTAGGAGAACTGAAATGCATTATGACTGTGGTGTAGGTGTTCATGTTACCACCTCTGGCTCCCTGTGAGCTCACAGTGTGAAATGGGGGCTTACAGGTAGAAATGAGCTAATTGTTATAGCTGGATCAAGCATGGAGGGGCTCAGATCTGAATGAGACTTGCTACCTTAATTTTTCCTTTAACTTCTCACCTTGAAAAGAAACTAATGAAGCAGTTTTACTTCTACTACTCTGCTTGCTTGTGTGCATTTTAAATTCTTCAGGGAAGAAAGGAGCCTGGGAGACTAAATCTTTTTTTTTTTTTTTTTTTTTTTTTTGTGACAAGTAAGTGGGCCTGGGTAATGGCTAAGTGTTTGTGTGTTGAATGAACAATAAAGAAATACAGTATTTCCTTAACTACACATAAAGACATAAACCCCTTAGCACCCCACTGTAAAATGGGTATGAATTGCACGGGTGCCTCCATGCATTGCATAGCCATGGGGAACCCATATATTATGTTGTCAGGATGAGTGATACCCTGTTTTGGTAGGAACAACAGGAGTCATTCATTACTTCAAGAGCTCTTTTCAAGCTGACAAGGTGGCAGCCTGCACTCGCAATAGCATCTTTTACAGCTGAAAATACTCTCCTTGTGCTCTCAGGAGAGGCTGGACACTTAAAGAGCTTCTTCCCACTGATTTGACATTGGCACTGTCTGTGGGGCGAGTGCCTCGCTGGATCTCCCAGAAGCTGCTGCAGGAGGTGAAGAAGTAAATGGATAGTTTTAAGGGTTATTGCTGTGTTTGCAACTTCACCACAAATCCTGATTTAAAGATAACATTTTCAGAAGTGATTTATGAATTTAGTGGCATGAGTGGCAAAAGGCAGGCACCAAAGTTATTTTAGAGCTTTTGACATGTTTTATCCCTGGCTATAAATGAAAATGTACTTGAAGATCTCATCTGGGGCACCATGACCAGTAATTGTAGAAGGGATAAAGACTTTTGGATGTTTAACTTGGCAGATGCCTTTTGAAAAGTGCTGCATTGCAGGAATTGGGTCTTTGACCTGTTGAACTGGGGATCCAGAAAATAGCGATGTCCAAGGTCAGTGGTGACCCTTGGAAGCTCTCTCATTCTGCAGTCCTGTAAGCAGGATGGAACCATTTGCCAGCCAAGAAGTAGAACTGTTTGAGAGGCAGTGATTGAAGCTGTATGCTCAAAAGTGAGAAAGCACCTCATCTTCAATCTGTGCTAATTAGTCCCTTGCTTGCAAGAAGAACAGAGTAGTAAATAGCAAATTAGATCCTATCAATATTCTGGACATGTAGTTGCTGAAGCCCCCAGGTGTCTTTTCTGGCTCTGGTAGCTCTAGTGGCAAATGCACAAATGCTTTACAAACATCTTTCCGTGTTCACCTTTGCCAGGAACAACAATCCTTATGGGTTACATAGTCCTGAATTTGAGTTAAGAGGGATGTGGTGTGTCTTGATGTCTCTCCTCTGCCTTCATTGATGTTCTGCGTTGTCTTTGTCTCCCTAATATTTTTCTGTGTTCATTATTACCTTTAGAGCTGGGGAAATACTTTGAATTATGCTTTTTGAGGGTATCTGCTCACATGCAAAATTGAGTTGTTTTTGACTCTTCCAGCTTTCATTTTCTAGTACTGAAACATTCTCCTGAATTAATTCTCTTCAGCCAGATATACTGTCCCTAATGCCTCAAAATGTGATTTTAGATGTTGAATTATTATTTTTCTTTATAAATAATACATTTAGAGTCCTTGATGTGCATTATGATTCCTTAGCCTTTAAGCCACAGTCAGTTTATGTTTTCAGAGCTTTTTCATTGCTAATTGTGAAGTTTAAAAGCGTGGCTTTTTCAAACATGAAAACTGAGATTCTCACATAATTACTTGCCTTCAGGAATTTCAGATTTAAAAGAACCACCAAATGTTGTGAGACTCCCAGTAAAATCATAAGGCTTGGCCACTCTGGGAATACCCTTAGATTTTTAATTTGACAGGTTAAGCGCTTACAGTCTTCAGAGCGGTGCGTTTCATCCAACAGGAATAAATTTTAAGAGGCTTGCAGAGGTTTTTTTTTTCCAAATGTGACTGCTGAGGCTTGCAAATAGAAACTCTCACATGGGAAAAGCCTGTCCAGTCAGCAACAGAGAGAGAAACAAAGCCAAGCTGGGAAACAACCTGTGAATTCACTCAGAGCTGGCCTGCAGCATCTGAATACTGAGAAGTTCCTTGCAATAGTTTTTACTTCTGGGGGCAACTGTTGTTCCATCTTAGTCAATGTGAGAATCCCTTTGGGCATTGCTGGAGCACAGATGTCAGCCTTGTCTGCCTCCTCTGCATTTCTTATGTAAGAGTGTTCAAGTTCTGCATCAGGAGCTGTTTTCCTTGCTGTTGAACAAAAATCAAAGACAGATCCCTTTTCAGTGACTTTTTAAAAAATTATTCCCCTCCCTGCCCATAACTAGATTCAATCGCAAGGTTTCAATAGGAAGGACCTTAATGCAGAGGCTGTGTTGATAGCTTCCCCTGTGCTTGTTTATTTTCAGTTGTCTGATATTAGGTCATTTGTCAGCATCTGCTGTGTTCATCGCATGCGGCATCACATTTCTCACGCTGGAATGTAATGTCCGAGGTGGCAATGAC
The DNA here is from genome assembly GCA_004320125.1 of Scolopax mira. Lineage (NCBI taxonomy): Eukaryota > Metazoa > Chordata > Aves > Charadriiformes > Scolopacidae > Scolopax > Scolopax mira. The sequence continues at coordinate 39,220 of BJBW01002569.1, forward strand.
TGTGCTATGAGTGCACCAACAACAACCTTGGTGTGTTTGAACTGAATGTTTAGTGTGTGACCAAACTGTTGTGGTTTAAGTGAGGATCTCTTCAACACCTTTGGGAGCTCTGTGTGCTTTGGGATTTGTCCAGCACTTTTGGCCCATCCACAAAAGGAGACCTTTGTGCTGCAGAGCTTGGACCACACTGGCAGTGATCTAATGCCTTGGCACTGGACCTCCATCATGGGAGCTTCATTTTGTATGAGCTGTTCTCCTAGGCTTAAGAAGCTTTTATGACGCTCCTATTCTTATTCCTTAAAGCAGTCATTTCTGTTTCATAAAAGATGGTATATAGAAAATAAATCTCATTTTGTTATATTCCTGATCGTTAACCTTACTGCCTGAAGTGTTGAACCATCCTGTGATAGTTTGGATCTGGAAATTTCAAAGTGATGTCTCCCCAATGCTGCAGAGAAACTCTGTACCAAATAACCAGTTTTATCCCAAGATAATCTCATTTTATATCTCATTTACAAAAGAGAAAAAGCATCAGCATAAATTATTTCTTCTTAGCACCAGAGTAGGGTCAGATTGCATAGGAGTAGGAAAATAGCTGATAGCTCGTGGATGATAGAATAAAATTGCTGTAATATTTGCCATAAGTTGGGGTAGGATTTTGGGTTGGTTTCCCCCCCCCCCCCCCCCCCCCCCCCCGTGTCAGCTTCATGGTGTGACCTAAATTGAGCTGAATTTAAAAGGAAATACTGAAGAATAGAGGATGGAATAAGAAAACTGGTATTGCAGTATGAAGATGATGAGAGGACACAAAGCAAATTATTCTTAAATGCAGTGTCTAGTGTGTGTGTGCTACAACTCATGTTTCTTGCATGTGCAGTCTTAATGAGAGAAGCCTGGATTTGGGCTGAAGCTGACAGAAGATGAATATAAACTTGAGAAATGTATGCAGGTCAGTCCATGTTTGAGCTGCACACCTGGCCAGGTTTGGGTATCAACCAAAGTGCCCAGAATAATTACAGAGGGGAAAAATGACCTTTAGCAAGCCAATTATTTTTTTTCCCCCTCTTTTTAACAGGGCACTTGTAATGTTTGTAGCAAGTTATTACAATTAGAACCCGGTTGCATTATCATCTACTTCAAATTACATCCAAATGTCCCCAAAGCCTATTGCTTCCCGGTTAGATGGAAACAGATCTTCTCCTCCTTCCCCTCCCAATTTTGCTAAATGTGTTGTCCCAGAGTCTCACTCAATGATATTTAACATCTTTGCCCAATTCAATTTGTGCCAAACCAGTCACTTAGCAGGCCTGCACTCAGCACAAGTGATTTTAGCAGCTTGTGGACACCATGGTGATTGACACTGCAAGAGGCAACCCTGGGGCTCCCGGGAGACTTGCCAATCCCACGTTATTCTCTGCCGTGCTGGGCTTATGGATCAGACCTTGTTGTGTGGCCAGAAAGGTTAATTTCTCAGTAGGCAGATAAGCATATTTAACTGGTCAGCTGAGGGGGCTGCAGGTATTTTTCTATGGCCTGGTAGCTATAGGGTTTTGGGTGTATAGGCAGGAAGGGTTCATGATTTGTATTTTGGCTGGGTATAACCATTCTTGTCTCCTTTACTGGTGTTGAAGAGTGCAAATAGCTAAGAGCAGATGTGAGTTGGAGAAGGAGCAACCTGTGGCTGGCCTGAAGTTTCATGCTTAGTTTGCAATATCAACTCTGCGTGGATGATGCAAAATCATCTACTACCCACACTGACCCAAAAGGTGGCCATCAAAATGACCACTGGTCTGTTGTCCTCTACCAGCCATACTCAACTTTTGTGCACAGCAGGGAGATTTTGTTACCTCCCTTCCCAAATGGGATGTGGAGGTGGGTACAAACTGCTTTGGGCTCTTTGTGCACCTCACCATCAGCCCACCTGTAGAAAGAGTTTCTGGTTCTGCAGATCCATTGCATTTTTAATCCCTGCCACTTAACTGGCCAAACGTGGTGACACATGGCTGTTACATGGCTGTAAGGAGAGCACAGACACCTGAAGTGCAACTCATTGTCATATCTGCCTATTTGCATCTGTATGTGTGCTGTGAACCCAGATTGTGCAGAGGGCAGTCAGCTGGAGGAACTTACACTGCTAACCTGGCTCACAGCTCAACCTGAGATGCAGGGGTGGGCTACTGAGGTACACAGATTTTGTCTGAACCGTTAGGAAAATGTGTTCTATGTCCTAATTACCATAATTATTATCTACTTGATTCCCTCAAATGGTTGTTCTATAATTGCATTTTTTTTTTCCTGAATAAACTTAGAAAATGGTAAAAGGATTTTTTTTGTCCTTTTGGTACTAAAAATGACCTTGCAGTATCACTTGAAGTGATTCTAGAGGTTTGGATAGCAACTTTTGTAATAATAAAAGACAAACAAGTTGTTTTTTTTTTAAAAGATCTGGTCCTGAAACACAGAAATGCATTAAAACTATTACAGATACATAAAATGTTGTACTCATTTAAAGATGTTTTGTTAATCACGGCTTAATCTTTGAAGCATGGCTTGAAGCTAAGTATATAAACTAGGAAAGAAACTTACAGCACGTATTTTACAAAGGCCATTGAGCAAGTCTTGGCTGTGAAGTCCGTCAATGCATTCTATGCATCAAAGATCAGACTAGCATTTAATACCAAAGTTCTGGTCAGTTCCTCTATTCAACATGTCTCAAATATACAGTGAATATTTTCTGTCCTGAAGGTTATGGGTCTAGTGATTCATCAAATTGTCTAAATGATTGCCCCTGTGAATTGCACTGCTTTGTAAGGACAGAGACCGGGCAGAACAGTGGCTCTCAATTGCTGTTGTAGCTTTTAGACATAAGGTTGTTTTCTAAAAAAAAAAATTACGGTTTTTTTCCATAAAGAAGTATTTGATTTTTATAAGATATACAGTGAGATTGATCCAGTTGTTTATCTAAGCATCACAAGATCTATAGGCATAAAAACCATTTATCTGCTCTAACACATTTGGGCAACATTCAGTTTGCATCCAAGGTGTTAATCTAATGGGTTCTGTTGACAGGACAAGAGAATGTCATGTTTGGCTCTGTGAAAGAAGAGAAGGTCACTTTGCATGAAGGAATCAGGACTAACTTTTCCTTCATATAGAGACAAATCTCTCATCTGGCCATTTGTCATGAACATGTAAGAGAGAGGAGAGATCTTAGATGGGTCACGTTAGCCAGTATCTTAGCCTGCAGCAGATGTACAAGAAAAGTCCTCTTTTTCATTTTTCTTCCCCCCTTAATGATGGCTTAGCTTCAAACTGTTTTACCAAAGGCAGAAAAGCATCAAAATGCTTGGGTACACCTTCAAGTATTTATCTGAGTCCTTTTGGTTTGCTTATCAAAATGATTTTGTGGTGGCTTAGTTACAGGATATAAATAAGTATTCTTACTATGGGAAAATACTGGATATTAAAAAGTTCTTGAATCTAGCAGAGAAATGCATCACAGGAACTAATGGCTGAAAGATGGAGCCAGATGAATCTACAGCAGAAAGGTGATGAATGTTTTAAAGAGTAATTTTAAATAATCATTGAGACTAAGGAGGTAAAGAATAGAGTGGAGTTACCATCTCTCGATACCCTCAGATCATGATTGAACGCTTTTCTGAATGATATTTTTCAGGAAATTACACACTGCTGAGCTCAGTATAAAGATAACCAGGCAAGAAGTAACAGTTTGAAGAAGCTTTTCAGGAGTTATCAAATGGTGTCTCTTGGCCTTGGCTGTTATGAATCGAAGCAGATGAACACTTGGTACAGAGATGCTGCAGTTTAAGTTTCCTTTGAAAGGCATTTTCTTCTAATGTTTCCAGAACTTTTATATGGGCTGAAAGTAGAGGTATAAGCTAGCTCTGAAGAGGGGGTAACTTTTTCTCAGTAAAAAATGGAAAAAATAAAAAAGGGCTGGATGGAATTTCCCTTTACCTTTTTCTTCTTTCTAATTTCTTAGTCAGGCTTTGGGGGTACAGTGTGACAGGTGAAGAGGAACAATACTTCAACAGCTTCTTAAGACTTAGACATAATTTTTTCTGCCAATAACACAGTAAAACCCCTTGTTTAGTGCTTAAAATTAAATACTGGAGCTAGAGCTAATCTGAGTTGTGAATTAAACCTGATGAGCCTGGACTAATCACGCTGATGTCTCATTCAAATATGAGTATGTCATAATATGTGACTATTTTGGAATTTGATGACATTTTCTTGAGATGTTCTATTTTATAAAGATTTAATTTTACAATTTTATTTAATATTTTCTTTGAGATCCTCTAATAGAAAATCTCATACAGGCAGAACGTATCAGAAAGGGGAAATCCTGCATGGTAAAAAAAAAATAATCTCATCTGCTACAGCATGTAGTATCTTTCCCTCGGGATGTTTCAATGGAAAGATGCAGTGAAACTAGAAGAAAAAGAGTATTAGATGTTTGACTAGTACCTGAATTTTACAGTCGTACTTAAGTGATTTTTTTTTTTTTTTTTTAAACTCCTGTCACTATTTGAAAAAGGGCACTCTTTCACTCTCACATGGGAGGGTTGCAAATACTTCTCCCTGGTGCCAAGTACTCCACTGATGGCATCACAAGGGTGGAGGTGAACCCTTTTGTAGGCTGATAGAGAGTCTCATTCTACTTCTGCTCCAAAGATGACACCTCCAAACTGTTTTACGTGTAATTTTTAAGTCTCTCTCTCTCCTGAAAGCCATGACATTGAACTACTGTATTTTTTTCATTCAGATGCTCCCTTGAGAAACTTCCCTGTCAAACTATCAAATCTCTACAGAGATACTGGCTTTGCTTGCTGTAGTAATCCCTTCTGCCAATTCTTGGGACACACGTGGATCTGAACATTGTCAGAAAGGACAGTGATATGTATTAGTGGAAAATGCTTCTGACAGAGCAGCAGGTGTTGCTCAATGTAATCTTCCCTATGGAAGTCAAGAACAGCTTGGTGCCTGCAGAAAATAATAAGATAAGTTGCTGGTGGAGTCCAGCACTGTCCTCCTATCCCAGACATCTATGCAAGTACAGCTCCCTCCTATGGCCTTTCAAAACAGTTGTTAATTGGGGTGGATTTATGAATATATCCAGGGGAGAAGTGACTTGGACTGAAGGCAGAGATGGAGAGAAGTAGTTTGTCCAATTTTAACCTTTTTTTTCTCATGTAATGATGTATGGTTGTTGTACAAGAAAGGATGATGAGATAGGTGGACCTTTGATCTTATCTGATCTGTGTTAGCCTGCGATATCAACATAATCATTTCTGTTGATGAACTGTTAGCACAGTAGCAGTAAAACTTCTCATCCTTCAGGATGGTAGTGCTGGTTGGCTGTCACACCATAGCTCGTTGCCTCTAGCTAGGCCTGTGTTTTAGTGGGTTTTGTCATATGAGACTTGGCATCAAGACATTGCTGTGATGGAAATAGTACAAGTCCTTTAGGGGGATACAGAAGTTCACCTGGAAAATCATGATACAGAACAAAGTGAGAAATTTTGTGTTTGGAAAATTAAATTTTGAGAAATTTGGAGCTCTAAAGCCAACACATCTCTTGTGGAGGTGCATGCACAGGGTCCAGTCTTCTGCTGTCTCCCATCTCCCCACTGTGCTTCACTCTGATGTAGGAGTTGTGCATTCAAGGGCCACCTTCCTACCAATTACTTCTACACAGAGCAATGTAACTCAGCCTCTGAGTGAGGTATTTATACCATGGATCCTAGAGCTGTATAAATAATTGCAGCATTGCAAGCGCTGCCTGCTGACTATAGCATAACCACACTATTTATATGAATCCAACGATGTAACTATAGCCATGGAAGACAATTTAAATAGAGCTGGTGAAGTAAGTATACCCTTAGGAAGGTATAACTAACTGCACAGATAATAGTATCAGGTAACTATACCCACAGGAAAGCATAAACATACAAATAATATCTACAGTGTAAGTATAGCATAAAAGTCAGAGGGTGTCAACATTGATATAACAGCAGTAGGGTAACTTTACTCAACTGTCTGAGTAAGTGCAGTGATAGGGGATGGTGGCTTGAAGAGTTAAGCTGTGATCTATAACTCTCCCAGTAACAGGAGGTCATCTGCATGTGGCCAGAGCAGCATCTAAATTTGAATTTTTAAGGAAGGGGGACGTGAAAGGTGGACAGTTAACTGCAAAGGGGGTCTGTTCCCAGGAAGCCAAGCACTGGGCAGAGCTGTGGTTTAGCTCAGGGGGATGGTGGATGGAGGAGTCCATTAGATCAGGCATGTGAGTTGCTGCTTTCCTGGTCACTTCCCCAGGAATTCAATGGGAGCACACTTCAAGGATGTCTGATTCCACCTTAGAAGAGAAAAGGTTTCCCAACGTGTGCAGTTGGGAATCTGCAGCTGCAGAGCAGCAGTACCGCAGGGCATACACCGAGTATGGGGTTAGTAACTTGGGAGAGCAGAGACTCAAAAGCAGCAATTTGTGCAGTGACAAACAGCAAACATAAAGGGAAACTGTCAAAAATAATGTCTCAATTTGATGCTTTTTCTTTTTTCAAGTTGGTTTAATTGACCGTCTAAACATAGATGACACTATCTTTTTTCCTCCTGCGCCTCCTAAAACTAAAAAAAAAAAAAAGGCTAATTAGCAATGATTTTTATTTCTTATTTGTATATCATTCTGTAGCTCTACAGCAACAAACTTGTCTGAAGAGACAGCCAAAGCAACACTCTTTCCCTGCCTGCCATGTTAGATTGAGACTGGTGCTGTGTTCTCCGAGTTGAATTCAGATAGTAATTGGATTGAGTTTTTACTATGTTTTTACTATTTTTACTTTAATATGACTTTATATATTTATATATTTCATAAGATGTGTATTTGATAGTGGAAGGGAAATGACTTAGTTATAAAATAGAATCAGTTTGAAGTTTCCTTGCAGCACTGGTCTGTGTGTTGTTTAAGACAGGAAACTGGGTTTTGGAGTTGTTTTGTTTTGTGTTTTTCTGGGTTTTTTTTTGTGGTTTTTTTTTTTCCTTTTTTTTTATAATTTCTTTGTGAATTGTGTGGAAGATGCTGATTATCAACCCCCAGAATTGAAAACCTGGGGATCTGTGTTGAGGATGAGGACTGAAACACTATTAAGTGCAGGACACTCTATTTCAGAGGTTGGAAGATCACCTGGTTTATTTTTAAAGTTGTTCTGATCGGTTCTGGCTTTTAGAAACAGGGAGCAAAATAATTTTGTTGATATCTCTTTGGAAATATAGTATAAATACATAATGATTAAGATGGCTTTCCTTTGTCCTTGGTGCAGTGACAGCTGTCTGAATGCTAAGACAGCTCTGTAGGAATTGCTGCCTGGAACAGACCAGTGGTCATCCAAGGGAGCATTGTATTTTACAAATGGCTCATTGGGAATCTAAGAATAATCTCCATTATAGAAGTGAGCTGCAGCGTCTGGCCATTTTACTTTAATGTACCAAGAATATCCTTTACTCTACAAAATACTTGAGGCTCAGTATTAAATTCCTACAGGGTGCAGGGATACAAAGACCAAATGAGATGAGAGGTAGGTTTTCTGCTTTAAGCTTTCCACTTATAGGGAGAAGGATGAGCACTATTGCCTGAAGGAAGCTCCTTTGGGAGGGTGTCTCATTAGCAACGTGTATTCCTTTTTAAAAAGTTCGACCTGGGAGTCTTTTCTAATTTGAAGTGACTGGAAAGCAATTGGGCAGTATGCTGGTGGGCTGGGCACAGGCAGAAAGAAGCCCTACAGGTAGAAGGAAAGGCCATCAAGAAGGGGAGGGGAGAGAGAAGTGATGCTAAGCTCGGAGAGATGTCAGCTACATTATTCACTGATTTCCTTTAGGCCAGCTGCAAGACTGGCATTCTGCTCTGCTGCATTCAAAAATCACTGTGGTGAGCGCTCTGCGCAATCTCCCAGCTGATTTAACACCACCAATGTATAGATTTACCAGATAGTATCAGACATGAGTAGCAAAGTCTGATAGGCCCCCATAATCACAGTTTCTATTGATTGAAACCAAGGTTTCTGGAATGACACAAAGTGCTTATATATTGGTTGCACGATTTAGCTCAGTCTAGTCCTAATCAGAGTCCTAAACAGGTCAGTAGCTGCAGAAACGAGGCAGACTTGAGGACACATCTCTTGTAAGAACTACTAGAGGGCTTTTAGGGGTCCTCTTCCTACATTGGTGATGCAGGCATCTTAATCTCTTTTTCAGTTTTGCCCCTTCCTACAGAAGGTACCTATCTAGCTCTTGCATTTTAAGAAAGAATGATTATCAGTGATGGTCAAAGAGACTTTTTGAGAAAGGACTAATTGTTCCAAGTGTGTCAGAATAATGAACAAGCAAACTAAAGTGAAATCAAACTACCCCTGATAAATAGAGCCACAATTTCCAACCTGTTGGAAGGTCTCCCAAACAGGAAATGTTTATATCGTCCAGCCTGTCTTGGTTGTGTAAGCCACTTGGTGCCTTGTCCCTCTGGAATTACTCTCAGGTTAATGAAGGGGAGTATCATCATTTGGATAGTGATTTAAGGCATGTAAGCAAATGCCTAATTCTGGTGGTTTGAACCTTCTGCCACTTCCTCTATTGGTCCTCCCGTGAGGATTGGTGAAAGCATGGGAAGATCGGCCCATAGTGAACACAGAAGCACTGAAGCTGAAGAAGGTGTGAGCACAAAATGGGAATAAGCGATGGACAGATGCTTCTTTTCACAAGTTAGCCTATAGTTAAATCTTGGTAGGCCCAGGAATCACACACAATTACAGAATCATTATGGTTGGAAGGGATCTCTGAACCTCTTTTTTGTTACAGACCGAACACATCCCATTTGCCAATAAACCCCATGGTGTCACTGGGTCAATGGTGATACACACTGATGGCACTGGCAAGGCTGTTCATCACGACTTGTGCTGGGATGAGTGCCTTCACCTCTAGCTCACGGGTTCCTGTTAAATGATGCTGTTTTGGCAGCTTACCTCATAATCTCAACTCAGTTATAAGTAGATTGGGACATTTACAAGATCTCATATTGACAGTCCTATCAGGTTGAGTGTGAGGGACTCTGCATGGAATGTAAACTCCCTTCTTGCACTTAGGTAAGGCTCTTCCAGGGCAGATAGAGGTTCAAAGGCAAGCTGGTGCCATGCTGCTGGGAAAATTATGCTGGCGCTACTGTGATCAGTAGATGGACTTGTCAACTTTTCCTTGAGCACAGGTACAAAATTAATAAAAAAACCAGTTTTTTCTCTTTCACAGGTTCTAGCACTAATGAGGTCAGTGCTCCTCTGTGTTTTTGTGGTGTGAAAATAGTGCAGTGCATTGATGTACTCTGGTGGTTCTTCCCATCTGGAAAGGTTGATGTGCTCAACTGCCCAACAGTCTGCTGCTGTTACAGATGTCTATTAACTTCATTCTCTGTGGTGGGGCTGTGCGTGTACTTCATACTCCACTTCAGTGGCTGCTATAGTCCTGAAAAAAGAAAAGAACAACTTATTTTCTTTTTTACTGATTTGAAAATACAGTTCTGAGAAACTGAGATTTTTTGGGGTGTTTCAGTCTTGGCCATACAGCAGTAAAGTGTGTTACACTTGCTGTGATCCTGCTACACTTGCTGGTTTCCCTTTGCATACCAAGGTATCACAGAAGAACATTAATACTTGGCTTGTATGTTCATTGTCACAAAAACCCAATGTATCAAGAAGATCTAGGTACTTGTGAACAGGAGTTAAGCAGATTGTGTCTGCTCTATGTGGAGTACTTGGTAGCAAATATGTGGTTAAGATAAGGGTAGAACTGATGTAAGGAAGTTCTGAGAATATGTTTTGGTTTTTTTTTAATTTTTGTTTTTTATAGTTTCTTTCCATACCTATTAAAGTGAGTGGAAGTTCTTAGCATGACCTGTGGCTCCAAGCCTTTTGTCATTCCCATAGTTGTGGAGAACAAGAAAGTTGAAGACGCTGCTGAGCAAGAGCTCAGCATGTGTTCTTGCATTAATGGGAAGGAGGCCTTGGGATCAGTAAAACAATGTCCTTATATGGTGATGTGTTTGTGGTGTGAAATGCAGCAAACAGTTAGCAGTGTAACGAAATAGTAATGTTTTGTTACCTAGGTGGAAAAACATTTAAATGTAGCCAATTGTATTGCTCACAACGGTGTGTGGACATCCACTGTAACCTATCTGTGTTAAGAGCACAACTGTGATCAAAAGACAGAAACTATATATGCTGGAAAAGTGAAACAATAAACTTCTTTGCTTCACCCCCTGCAGAGTCCATGCCCTGTGTCACCCCACATAGTAGCTGCCACTGCGGACTTACCAGGTTCAGTTTGTTGTATTTTGTTTGGATCCAACTGACAAGATCTGTTGCAATTTGTTAACTTTATTGCAGTTATTCTTAGTGATTAAAGGTTTTGATATGCTTCCATTTAGCTAATGACCTGAAATTGTGCATTATAAGGTTTCAGTCCCAAAATTTCATCTTATGCTACTTTTTTCCACAGCAGTCAGCTGCTTTGTGTCAGCCTAACTTTCAAAGAAATGTAATAACAATTTAATGGTAATAGTAAGACCGTTGGACTTCATTAAATGCAATCATCTTTTCCTTTAGAATTTCAGCATTGCAAATTTTACTTGAGTCTGACTACTGTTTCATAACCATGCTTGCTTAAGGCCATTTCAGAATATCCCACCTCAATTTGTGTATGGTTTATGATGGTAATGGGCCAAATTCTACAAACAAAAAGAGGTGGTTCACCGTAAACCTATAGAACTCCTTTCCAAAGGATGTCGTAAATGCGGGTTTGTATAGACATTCACAGACTTCCTCTCCGTACACCTAGAAGTGCCTGGTAGATAAATGTGCTGATCAAGATCGGGCTTAGGAGGACCCAGGGCAGAAGATGTTTGAAGCCAGGGAGGCTGCTTAAAGGTGTCGCATACACCTGCCCTGTTCTTGGAGTTTGCATGATGTCCTCTTGTGCCCGCTGCTGCAGACAGCATGGTTAAGCAAAATGGAGCCTGAGTCTGGGTCAGTGTGGCTGATGCTACGGCACCTTTGTTGGCCACTGTGAAGCATGAGTTGTTTTTGGAGTAGGTGACTGAGTTGAGTATTTCTTGAAATTGCTTTTTTGGGTTTTGTTACTTTTACCACTGAACAGCAATGACCCTCTCCACCTCATCCAGCCTCCTGCAGTGGTCACAGCCATGCTTCCCTCTCACTGGCAGTGAAAGGCAATGGTAAAGTTCACTTAATCTTAAAGTGTTGGCGATTTGATGAATTACTCTGCAGAGGATTAAGGTTAATGTAAAGCCTGTTGTTTGGATGTCAAATTCTCCTTAGTTGGTGACTTTTTTTAGGAGGAACTGGAGAAAAGGGGGAGTTTGTGTCAAGTCAGTAGAGTTTTCATCAGCACCTTAGAGAGAAAAATCTGCACTGGGCTTGTCTGAAAAAAAAGCAGATGTACTTTTCCCCGTTGTGCTCATCCAGTATTGTCTTTCCTTTCTGTTATGAAGTTTTCTTTCTAATATGAGGTTTTCCAGCTGGTACAAATACAGCAGTGATTAGCACAGCAGCCTCTTTTAGACCTTTGTAACATTAATTCCCCTGTATTCTTTTCATTGGAAATACTGCTGTTGCTATACAAAATGGGTCTAAAAATGATCTTGTGACCCAGAGGCTGTCCTTTGTCATGGCAAACCGAAATGCTAAAGGTATATCTATGCAAGGAGAGGAAATCTACATCATAAATTGGCAATGGTCTAACACACGAAAAGAAATACTGTAGTCACTGTTTCAAGAGGTTTTCTAGGTCACTAGCTTATTTGTGGGAAAAGATCCTCACCATAATATGGCTGTTGGGTGGTTTGTGTGAAGTGACATACTTGTCTCCATTTGTTCCCTTATGGAAAAATCCATGTGTGATAACTGGACATACTGTTAGGAGAGGCAAAGGATGGAGACCAGTGTTGGCTATGGCAAGTGAGACACCAAGGATTTATCTTGCTGCTGCCTCCGCCACGTGTGCTGTAAAGTTTATCTGTCTATATTGCCAGCCCAGGAGAGTTCCTGTGTGCTGAAATTTAGTTCAGTGTTAAAAGAAAGAAAAGAGACATCAAGGGAGGATGGTGGGTTTTTTTGGTGTAATTTAGCATGCCATGTATGAAGGCAAAACACTACCCTCTGTGCTTTGGCTTTGAGAAGAGCCCAGGGAGCACAGGACTGCTTGGGAAGAGGAAAACCGTGAAGGAAAGAGGTGGGATTTAACTCACTGGTTGGTCTCCTTTTTCAGTTCTTCTGTGGCCTTTCAGATCCTCTGTCTTGAAGCCTTCTACCAGGCAGGAGACAGAAAGTTGTCTTGAAAGCTAGGAGAGGTGTCTTTCCTGGGCCCGTTTGGAGAAGTAGCTCACTAATAATGAACATGTCCATTACCGCTTGTCACCTCAGTAGATCTCCATGGACTTGAAGCACTTGTACTTCCCTCACCGACACTCAGTGATCTGAGTGCTGAGCTGTGTCCCTGCCTGAAACCAAGGTGGGTTTTGCTGCACGCAATTTATATAACATTTTTGAGCTGCTGGGAGACAGTTCTCCAACCCAGTTTTCCTTCTGATGTTCATTTCTGCACAAAGATAAAAAGTGCTTTCGAGGATTCCCTTGAGGACCAATTTAGAGTTCAGTTTTGATTGAATTAGTTGGATGTATGTAAATAGAATCACGCATTTAACAGAAACCCAGATGAAAGACACTTTCAGGAGGGCTTGGGGCAGATGTCGTCACTTAGCCTGCAGCAAGCACCTCAGAGCAAATCCTGCATTTCTCCCTTTTATTGCAGTTTATTCCTTTCTCCTTCGCATCTTGGTCACTGGTGAATACTGTTGTTGTGAGATGCATCTCTGTTTTGGGCACTTAAGTCTTGGATCTACCTTGGGTCCGTGGCTGGCCCCTTTTATGTAGTCACAGGCCACAGAAAAATGCTTTTGTTTTGCTTCTGAAGTCCTGGTGTTTGTGGATAACTGGAGTCATAAATATGGATGGCTCAATTTGTTGGTGTGAGCAGGGAGGGAGGCAGGCAAAGATTAAGGAAAACTGCTTTAATTAGCTGTCTCTGTGTTGAGGGACATGCACCCCATGTGTCGGCAGCCCGGAAAGGGGGGATGTTTGATGCCTCATTACCTCCCTGCTGTGAGCATGTGGCTGATGAGGAACAGCTGCCTGCAAAGCCGGTGGCCCGGGCAGGGCCCAGGCAGCAGATGCAGTGAATGAAGCAAGGGCTGTGATTATGGCTGAGGTTGTAAAGGGCTGTGTGGTCCTGCACCTCCATCACACAAATCAGGAGGGCAGGGACTGGCAGCCAATTTACACCTTAGCTCAGTAAGCCTGGAGCACCGTGCTCTGCTCTGGACATGTCTCCTGTGAATCACTGAGGAAGGTGACTTCCAAGGGCTCACCTCCCTTCCTCATGCCAAAATCCTTAATTGCAGTCTTCTTGACTGGTAATTATTCTTCATCTGGGCACCTCATGAGATCATAACATGACGGTATCACTGTTTTTGCACCCAAACCCACTCATTCATCTTCCTGTGGGAAACCATAACCTCTGCAAGAAGTACCTGCTGGGCTGTAGCTGGGAGAGGTTTTGAACTGCTCCAGCAAACAGGCACTGCTTGCTGCTGATGCAGCAGGTTCAGGTCCACCTCCTGAACTGAGAAGACAGGAAAGTTCATGAGTTATGGAGAGGAGGAAACACTTGTGCTTTCCTAGGGGACTTGGAAGTGACCAGCTTGCTTCCTTCCCACCATGGGTCTGGAAGGGTCCTTAATTTGTGTTTCCTTGAGTTTGTAAAGTTCAGTGCTAGAAACTGGAAAAGGTTGGGCTTTCCATGGCAAAGAAAACTGTGCACTTAAATAGAGATGTATATAGTCAGCTGTGGGACCAATTATTTCGTTTCAAGCATTTCCTAGAAGCACAAACATCCCCAGTAGCAGAGAAAGCCTTTTTGAGCCTTTTATGCAGAATAATATTGTCAGTGCTGTGTGCAGTCATAGCCATGCTGTTTGGCCAGGGCCAAATCCAGTTCAGCTGTGGCTGTACCACTTCTCTGCTATGTCTGTATGGCACACGGTGCATGCAATGCAACCAGATATCCTGCATCACTTTTAAGAGAAAAGCAGATAAGGGGCTTCCCCACTCCTCTCTCCCACCCCTAAACCTCCCTGCCTGCCTCCCTGAGTTTGGGCTCTTGTGAGTTATTTAGTTAAAGGCTAGATCACATTATGTCGTACATATTAGCTGGAAACAAACCAAGTCTCAGCAGACACCTGAGCAGATGCCAAATGTCAAGTTTGATGGAAAATGCTTAATTACTTCTCCCAAACCTACCTTTTTTTCCCCTCCCTGTGTTTTGTGAAAATTTGTCTCTTGCAGTGTAAAATGTCCTCTCAGCTCAGCTCTCTGGACTAGGGCTTCTTGTTCCCTGTGAGAAGCTGGGAAACTCAGATGAGGGAGCTTAGAGTAATGTGATCATTTCACCATAGTCTCTGTAACTTATTTTTATTCTCAGTTTCACGGTCAGCTTTCTTCTATAGCATCTTTTTTGGGTTTTGAGATTTTCTCTCTGCTTTCTGACCCTCAGCTCTTCTTTCCAATATGTTTTTGCACCATATCTCTTGGGCTGCATTTTCACTGCTTGCTGTGTTTCATGAGAATGAATTGCAGAGTACACAGTGGTGATGTGGTAAAACCTGGGAGCAGAGCTGCTCAGGTGTGTGTCTGTTCCTGTGTGAAATTACTGGTCAAAGTGAGATGGTGGGAGTCTGAAAGGCTTGAAAACTCGTCATAGGAACTGTGTGTATTATGTGTGTGAAATCCATGTCCAGTTCACTGTACTAAAGCTGGTCAGGCTTAAAACTCACTTTCCCACAGCCAAGGTGAGTGCACTGTCCACAAGCTTGTTCTGGAAAGACCTTTCTTTTTTCCCCCCACTATTTTATGCTCTTCATCTAAGGATTAATTCAGGGTGGGACAAATGTATGTTTATTAAATTCTTGTGGGATAGAAAATCCCCCAGTACAAGGTGCAACAAGTGGGTGAATACCCATTCAGAAGGATGGGAGTTAGGATTTGAATACACAGCCTTGATTTGAATATGTGGTCCTAGGCTGGTGCTGTTTCTAGGATTGCACTATTTTAGCAGTCAGAACATTGAGCACTTCATTGCCACAGAAGCTTTGAATATCCCAAATGTGGTGGAAAGAGAACTGCAAAAATGAAGAGGGCTTTTGGGAATGCATACAGTCCTGGGGGTGCTGCCAAGTGCTCACGCAGTGCTGTTCCCTATGAGGGACACTGCTGTGTCTGTAACGCAGGTTCAGTTGGGCAGCCACAGCTTTGGGCTTGCACTAGTCTTAGCAAAGGCTCTCACGCAACACAAGCAACGTGGCTGTGGTTTCTCCTGGAGATTTTGAATCTCCTGGAGGAAATGGGTTTTTCTCTCTTTTTAAGCAGCTGCCATTTTTCAAGTCTTTTTCATCGATTCCTGTTTCTTGTCCTATGCAAGCTCTAAGCAGCGCAGGCACCGAAGAGCTCAGAGAAGTATGTACAAAGAGACTGTTGATGATACACAGGTGTGATTAATGAGTGGCCTTTTCTTTATTTAATATTTGAAATGCTTTTTTCTGTGATAGATGAGCGTCTTGTGTTTGGGTTTTGCTTCTTTCCAGATCTGCATGTGTGTCTTCCCTTAATATTTTAATCTGCTGAGTCTCCATCATCCCACTGGACCCAGCCCAGCAGCATTTTAGCTCTTCCTGGGACAGGATCTCCCAGCACATAGGGAGCCATGATTTGGGAGGGGAAGTGATAGTGTGGTGTACATTTACTCTTGCAGTATTTCCACAGAGATCCACATCGTGGACACCTACAGGAGCTCACAGATATTCTTTCTCTGTGTGGCAGGGCACAAGCAGCGTGTAGCATGTCATTACTTTAAATTATCATAAAAAAGTGAACCATAAAAAGGAGAAGAGAATTAAATGAACTTGTACTTGCTCTCTTTCTAATGGGTGGTTCCCTTAATGTCCCCTCTGCTCTGGATTCACAAGAGATTGACCTGGACCTGAGCATCTTCAAGCAGTCAGCAGGCGTTTGGACCCACACTGGGGCTTAGATGTCCTGTCCCACCGGGTTCTAGTGTTTGCAGCATCTTCAGTCCCATCCAGAAACAAACCCAGAGCAATTCGCTTTGATGTGTGGAGTCTGAATTAATGAAATGACTGAATTAATGTTTTTTTGCCTCTTGGGAAAGAGAGCAAGGGGAACGTGTTGGCCTATATTTCATCGGAGAAAAAAATACTTGTTTAGTTGCATACACTGAGCCAAGATTTCTTAGAGTGTATGGTCTTGGTGTTGCTCAAGTGCAAGGTCTCCCAACCTGCTCTATTCCCCACATGGCAGCTTTTTGCTGACTTGCAAGCTGCTGGCTACAGCAAGGGTGAGATTCACCTTTCTTTTATTTCTTTCCTCAAATGTTGAAATGGGATGTTGAAAGGCTGCATCTCAGGCTGTTGGTGGATGTGTGCAGTGTGACCTCGTTGGAGGAGAGCAGAAACCCCATCCTCACTTCTGAGGAAGGTTGTGAAGATCAGTTCCTCAGTAGCTGTGAACCACTTCGATGCTGGGGCAATTAATCCTATAGAGAAGGCACAGCCATGAAAAATACAGGACCCGGGATTTAGATCGGGTTTTGGTTGGGGTAAGGAGAGTTGGGCACTGAGAGTTCCCTGGCTGTGTGGTTTCATCAGTGTATGGAAGAGCTGCTTGGCTGGTTATCACCATTAAACCACTGAAGGGAAAGAAGAAGAGACCCTCAGATAAAAATAGTACATATCCTATAATTAAAAGTGTGTGCCTTCATATTTATGCACTCAGAGGCTGAGTTAAGGTAATAAAAATACTCTTAAATGTGCACTTCATACGGCTTTCATCGTGCAGTTTATAGTTTTAATATTCTTGCACTCGCTTCTGTTTTTCTAAGTGGTTTTTATGTGCAATCTGTCTGGAGTGGTCAGGGCTGGGGTACGGGTAGTGACAGCGTTTGCACATGGGTTTCTGAGCACAGAGAAGCAGTAGCTGGCAGCCCCGGAGCTGCTTGGGGCCAGCCTGGCTGCCAGCAGATCGGGTTCCCCGTGTCCTGGCACGGTGGTGCCTTGCTGAATTATGATCTGAGCCTGCTCCACACAAGGCATGTTTTTCCAGCAAGTTGAGCATATCAGTTGTTCAGCTGAATCTCAGCTGGACTCTCTTCACTTCATTGGAGAGGGCAGAGCACTTTACTGTCCTAATTAATCATTAATTAAGGGTGCGAGGTCTTAACATGAAATGCTTGGTGACACAGGAGCTGCTCAGGATCTCGCAAGATTAGCTCTCAGCTTGTTTGCTCAATTTTAGCACCAAGCAAACTGCAAAAGTTGGGTGGAGAAAGAGAGGTTTTACATTATTTGGGGGGGGGAACTGGGTCATTTTATGCCTTTCCTATACAAAATAGCTTTGAGAACATTTTTCAGCAATAACATTAATTATTTTTCTGTGATGATTTCTCACAAAAAATGTGGTGCTGCAGTTCTGGCTCATTGTTTTGATGGGGTATTTTTTAAATTATTTTTCTCCGTGCAAAATGCTCTTGGGAATTGATCCTGAATTAAATGTAAAGGAAAAGGGCAGACCTGAGAGGGGCAAAGCAGTAAGTTGTTTTGTCCATCTGCAAGATTCCTGGATTCTAGCTTTATTTATTTAGGTAGAAACCCTTTGAGATTAGAATCTTGTCTTCTAGGATGACTTGTCTTAGTCTCTTGGTTTTGAAAAACAGTACTTTGGTCTCCGAACCATCTCGGGGGTGATACTCTGGCTGTTCTCTTTTGCTACTTGCAATCTGTTATGCTGCTATAGGAAGCTGTAAATGGTTTGTTTGTTTGCCTTTTTCTACACAGCTCCTGTAAATCTTTCTTCCCCTGCTCAGTGTTACTTATGACTCGTCAGAGGGTTGGTGAAAATCACTCTGAAAGGGATAGGAAGTACCAATTTACTGGTCAAACAGCCAGTAAGTCATTTATTTATAAGGGTAGGAAGAAACACTCCTAGAAATTACAGCTCTATTCTTAACAGTCATCCCCACTGCTCGTGGCATAGCAATGATGTTGATCATACTGCTTTCCTCTGTGTCCTGACAAAGACCTGGGCTAGCAAAAGGAAGAGCAGAGGGTACAATGCCACTCTGTGCCTATCCTTTCCCTCTAGATATACTGTGAAGACAGGCTTGGCAAAGCTTTGCCATCAGTACTGGCATTGGTGCCCTCTCCTTGCATAAAAATAAGCCTCCTCCATGGCTCAGCTTGGTGGCAGTCCTAAAAAGTGAAATATTTTCCAATAGTGTACTGCACTGGTAAACTCGCGTGTGGGTGATGGGGTGATGTCTTCTAATGTCTTCCCAGGTGCAGCCCTGGTCAGACCTGGGACCTGCAAGGCAGGACTTTGCCACACCAGGAGTTTCAAGGGAGATGTTCACCCTAGCAACAAATTTTATTTGGGTTTTGCAGTGAGAAAGCCTTTAAAAGAGCGGGAGGCTGGGTCTGACTGTGCTGATGTCAGTCTGGATTTAGCTGCGTTGAAGGGAATGAGGTTAGTCTAGATTGACACCAACATAAAAAGAGGGCAGAATTAGGCTTACGGTATCTAAAAAAGTCTTAGGTCCTGATTCATCAAAGTACTTAAACGTGGCCGAATTCTTCCTAAAGCCCATATGCTAGCATTTTGCTGACAGGGGAGGTTTATTTTTAATCAGAAATAACAGAAAGGACTAAAAGGAACACTTTTGAAATGGCTTCCTTCTGACTAGAACTATAATTAGCTCTACATTCAGGGGCAAACATGAGAAAATGTGTTTTAAGCTGAGAATTTCTTGTATGTTAAAGAGTGTATTTAACTGCAGAAAGCAGTTTGTAATGAAAATATTGTGTCAGTTTCAATGACAACATCGCTAGTACGGTGATGTAATTATTATTTTTGATAATGAAAGGACATATTATTTGGAGCCAAGAAAGCTATGGAGTAGCCACCATATAGGGTATTTTCTTTTTTTACTGGCAATAGCCTATTTCTATATGATGTTATAATCATGACATAATCACCATCTTGAGATAATACAAGCACTTGTCTGCCCTTTGTGCATCAAAATACCCCAGAGATATAATTATCTCATGGCTACTACAATTTCTGACAAGTCTTTTGTCTTAAATATTGCAAGCCCTGAACATTGACATGTACAGAAAACATTAAATATTCATTTGCTGATACATGTATTTATAAAAATCCTATTTCTATATTGAGGGAGCGGTGGTTTTCAGGTCACCCAATTCAATAGCTGTGAAGATATTTGAGGACTCAGGGATTCTTGCTCATTTTAAGTTTTCTTTGTCTTGAGCAAAATTAATGTGGTAACTACTTTGCTAGGAAACAGGAACACTTCTTCCACAGTCTGTTCTGCTAATAGTGCCTGTGCACTGCATATGCAACTGCCCCCGCACAATTCATATACATCCTTATAAATGTAAAGCACCCTGTGCAAAGTGGCAGCTCCTCCTGTCTTTTGTGGGGTGCAGACTGACCTTCCACCCCCCTCATTGCCTGGTGGCTCATAGTGGGGAGACAGACAGCCGTGGTAGGGCAGCAGGAGGGGAGTGAGGTTTCCTTTTCATCTCTTCTGTCTTCCTGACCCCGGTGAACAAAAGTTCCATTATTTTTTTTTTTCTTAAATCATTATAAAGTGCTTGTCTTTTTCCACAGGATGAATAAACCCACTATTCCCCCCATTAAAAGTATCCTTTATTTGTGGTGAAGCAGTGTGTACTGCTCCTTAATTTTTTGGCCAAAGCAACCTCTTGCCGTGAACCTGTTTTTAGCCAGCTGCTGTCTGGGTGGCCTCAGATTCAAAAGAAAAATGACCAATGCTAGTAGCAAATGTTAGAAGATGCCTCAGCTTTAGAAAAAGCAAACCAGTTTGTTTCTGGTCTGTGTCAGCACAGAATTGTCAGATTCCGATTTCAGAGAGTGGATGTTAATGATGACAGTGCATAGACCCTGCAAGACCACACCAAGTGTGAACTTGTGGTGTCCATGTTGTACAGGTATGAATGATACCAGTCTGTATCTGTGTTGCTGCAGCTGCTGGACGTGCCAGGTTTTATCCTTTCAAGCTGCTCAGGATAAGGAAGGAGCTGGGAATCTCTCCAATGGGTTGTGCTTTCAAATTTCACCAGCAAGAGCAGTGCATTAGTGTCACCTCTAATATCAGTAAATGACGTAGGAAAATTAGACTGAGAGAGCCAGGAGCTCTCACCATGATTACATGGCAGCGCAGAAATGGGTAACAAAACTGAAGAGGTATGTGTGCCCCCCTGGGTGCTGCCTATTCCTCAATGACAAATTAAATCTTCCCTTAGTAATTGCCTGAAATATAGCTTCTGGGATTTTGGACAGGCAGAGCAGTTCTGCTGCTGCTTGTGCTTCTCTAAATGAGGGGTGCTTCGCTCGAGTCTACCAAATACTGGTAAGGCAAAGGAGCCAGATCCAATGTGCTTTTTTTTTTTTTAATTAAAAATAAAAAAAAAAAAAGAGAGGAAAAAAATTAATCCCAGGTGGTCAGCCTGACAAGTTTGATGCTTTATCTCTTGCACTGACTAATAATCCATACTTTGCAAGACAAATAGATTGCCTGCTGATTTACTGACTCATGGGGTGTTATGTGATGGGGTGAGGTTCTTTGCCTGGAGCTTTGTCTCCTATACAGGTGCAGAAGGAACCTTTTGAATGGAGGAGAGGTTCCTGCACTATCCTTATTGGGGAAAAAAACCCAACAAACCCCCAAAACAAAGCCCTGCATTTCCAGATGTTGCCATGGCTTCAGGTTGGGGTAATCCAACCTGTGGTGACTGAGAACTCTGTGGGTTTGCAGTGCCAGTCTGCAGCGATGCTCTTGGAATTTCTTGTTTTGTTTCAATCTTGCTTCAAAGCCTAGCTGTCATCCTGCTCTTATGTTAATTTAAAAATTAAATAAATAATTAAATAAGGGGTCCTTTATCTCCCCCCCACTTTAATCTGTTCAGCTCTGGTGAACCTTTTCTGCTGTTACCCTTCTTCAGGTACATAGCTATTTTCCTGTTGTTTGATGGAGAGTATCACTTTTATGCTTCATGTATTTAAAAGGAAGTTAAATGACTCCTTTCATTTGTCTTGGAATCTTTACCCCAAAGAAAATGTGAAGCAAGTGGAATCACGGAAGGGCTGTATAGGAAGCAGTTTGTCCATGAAATGCATTTGATTTTAATTGCCTCATGAAGTCAGGTTACGATGGATTATATGACCTTACCCAATGCAATCTGACATAATGGGATGCTGTCAGAAGTTCTGGAATAACGGAGTGATATTCACTTGACTGGGGTTTTCTTGCTTGTGTTTATAGCCATGTCGATCACTTGCAGTGCTTATACGCATTAAGAATTCCTTGGCATGAGGAAAGGCAAGGTCATTAATGCTTTCTGTCATGATTACTTGATAGGCTTGTTGTTCTACCGGGAATTAATGCCTTGCTGGTAGCACAGGGAAGGAGGCATGGGGCTGTCATGCCGTGGTGCAACATGGTGGGTATTGGGTTCAGGGATTTCTGGTGGTGCCTTTCAGGGCTCTGTCCATCAGCTGTTAACAGGATTCACATCTGATAACAACACAGACATTCCTTGCAACCCACAAATTAATTTTCAGCTAAGTGAGATACTTTAAATTCTTTGACTTGTGTTTAATAAACATGGCTTGAATCGGCTCCTCCATGTCACACATCTGTTTCAGAGGGGCGTATAGCAAATGGAGATGTGATGTCCAAAGCAAAACAAACTTCCTGGGCAGCTGGGGCTGGCTTTGATCCAGCCACAAGTGGACAGGAGCCCCCTCTTGTTTCCTGGCTTGTGTAGTGGAGAGATACAAAAATATCCTTCATCTCTGTAATGGATCATCTTTGTAGGTCTCAAAACATTTAAATAAGGCTTTTGGCCACCCAGCATCTCAAAATATCTCCTACAAAAAAGGAGGAGAAAAAAAAAATCACCCAGAGATAAGTAATTTGTTTCATGTAAATCATGTTTTCCAAACCCTATAAAAAAGAAAATAGAAATTTTGAATAAAATTCCTTTTGTCTTTTTTATTTCTCCCTTAGAATCTCCCAGTTGTTAAATTAATTTTTGGATTCAACTAAAACTTATGAATGTTTCTTTGTCCCACTTCACTTATCCCTCTCTCCTTCCCATCCTTCTCCAGAATAATTTCTAGTGGATGAAGTTTTTGGAAACAGTATTTCCATGTTATAGGTCTGACTCACCCAGCACATCTTTCCTTAAATAAGATAATACTCTTGGTTTGGTTTGGTTTGTTTTTTTTGTTGTTGGTTTTTTCTTTGTTTGGTTGTTTTTTTACATCACGGGTAGTTCTATTTAATTATGAAGAACTGGACCGTTGACTTGGATGAAGCCCCACTGTGTGTAAATGCTCTTACAAACACTGATTAGGATGGCAGGTTTTGACAGCTGAGTCAGCCAGAAGCGTTGAAATACGCCATTTGTAGCTGTTTGTTGGTGATAATGAGTCTCAACTGCCATAGGCTTTATTTTATTTTATTTTTTTTTCCAAAGGTTTAGAGCTTTCTCCTTCATCAGGACAAGGGCATTTTTCAGATTCTCTTGAAATAGAGGCGGCACCCTCTCTCCTCCACAGTGGTCACTGCTGTGGATATTTGTGAAGGAAATAAGTGAGATTTAGGGAGTGTTGGAGATAAGCTTATTTGCATTAAAGCTCACTGAGAATTTGATTTCCATAATAAATTTTGAGGTTTGTGGGGCAGAAATGAATTCTGAATCAGAACCAATCTGAACTTAAAAATTTTCCAAAGCAGCAAAATTTTGCAGTATTCCTCATGAAAACACTGAAACATGTTTACAGAAAAGTAGAGTGCTGTCTGACATTTCCCTGGGACTTTGGCTGAACTTGCTGTTATTGTTGTCAGCTTCATTTGAGCTCCTCAGTGGGAGGTGGTACAAGACTGAGAAAATTCATGTCAAGTGCAATTTGCAGTTGTTGGGGCTTGCAGTCTCTGTGGCTCCGTGGATCCCTGTGCTTCCAGGCCAGGAATGAACTTGCAAGTGTCAGATAGGGATGAGCATGCTGTTTAGCCCCACAATTAGTTTGGCTATCGTGGCATGTGTTTGTAGCATAGACAACTGCACACCCTTCTCATTCAGCCTCCAGCATCCATCTGATCCAGACTCCCTGCACAGCCTGATCCACAAGACAGATGACTCCATGACTCCTCTCTCTTCTCTGTTGAGATTGCCCTGGAAAAACCCCAAACCAGTGAGTTTAGTGTTGTCTATGTTGTGGCTACCGTGGACTTGGAAACCTTGGAGAAATGCTGCAGAGCCAGGCAGTGGCAAGACTCCTGTGGAATGTCTCTGAAAATGGAGCTGCTTCTATCAAAGTTTTTCTTAGAACCTACCAGTCCTTTGGAAAAGTATGTATTTAATTAGAAACCTCCTTTATTTCTGTTCCTCCTTTCTCTACTCATCCATCTCCCCATTGCCACTCCCATTCCTTTGCTTCCATTCTGAAGTTCTGGTAGCAAGTGCTGATACTGGGTTGCCAGCCTCTTGCAAGCAGCCACAGTTGGCATGTTTTAGGAGAACATGTAAACCCGTGAAACAGCATGGAAATGTGAATGCTTCTGTGGGGACACAGAGGAAGCTACAGAGCCTAGTCCTGATAAAATCCAGGGAGCTTTTACTGTAATGAAGTTCTTTAGCAGGAACTATTATTTGTTTGGAGCTGCTGTGCAGTGATTAGTTTTTCAATAAGAGCTTCATCTTCACCTGGGTATATCTGTAGTGACTACAGGACTGAGCCTAAATGTCTGGGGAGAATATGCTAAGCTTCACTGCTATTGGCGACAGGCTTCAGTGATACCTACCTCCACAAGCCTAGGGGTTTAGACATCTGCTTTATTTAGGCTTCCTGCAAATTACACCCCCAAGGAGTTTAAAGGACTGAAATAATGTGTACTGACAGTGCATGGTGTGGAAATGTCCTTCCATAAGCAGATGGATGACTTCAGTGTGGAAGAAGCAAAGGCAGATTGATGGCAGGGAGCAAGTAGAAATCACACAGAGGTTTGGGTTTGACCTGGGGTAGACACTGGAGAAAGAAGTAAATGGAAGATGGACATTTGATCCAGAAATGTCATTCCTTCTGTTTTCTGTCTGAGATGTTGGTGAGGTAACTCAGCTTCTTGTACCAGAAGCACTGCTGTGTGTATTGCTTTGCTTCGCAGTGCTGACTTTTCAGAGTATTTTGTTTTAATTTCCTTAGTACCCGACCAGGAGAGCTGAGCCCCTGAAGAGCTGTAATAAGCCCATGACTTCATTTCCAAATGGTGTCTCTTGAGAACATTAAGAAAATGGTGGGGTTTAGGAGCAGTGAGCTGGCTGCTTCTCACTGGTGATGGCAGCTTCAAGGGTCAGGAGGCACTGTAATTAATAGGGACCAATGAGCCAGTCAGGAAGTTCTGGCGCACAAAGCTGAGATCCTTGGTGAAAGCTAAGGGTAGAGAAGCAAGGCAGTGAGAAACTTGGGAACAACCTTCCTCTTGTAATCCTCGCCAGAGCTGAGCCCTGGTCACAGGAATCCTTAATCTGAAGGAGCGAATGAAATTGTATTTCCTCCTAAATAAGCGTAGATCCCTGTATTGCAGCCCTGATCACTGTACCACCTGAGTGTTTGAGGTCTTGAATGTATTTGTGTTCTCAGAAGTATCTTAATGGTGAAATGTGCTCTTACTCCTGTTTTTAGCTGGGTGGTTGAGGTAGAAGTCCTGCTGACTGCAAGGGCTTGGCTTAGCACCACGTGGCATGGCCCATCACCTCACACAGGTCTAGAAGTGATGCTGTTCACTTCTTCTATAGATAAGACATGGGCTTCCCTGCCAAGCAAAGGAAAGGTGTTTTGAGGCCAGTTAGTAGCTCTGAGGTTTCTCAGGTCTCTCCATGTTCTGGCCAGAGGTCCTTACAGCCTGAGCCTTCCGCTGCTTGCAGGAGTCTGCCTCTGGCCTCCATTTCTTGCTTACAGCAAGAGCTATTTCAACTTGAAATGCTTGGGAGTAGGCTTTGAGACTGATTATTCACACTCATGCCTGACACTACTGGAGAATAGGGTAGGGTTTTGTTCCTCTTCAGCTTTCTTTTCTGTGAAATGATAACAACATTTGTCAGTGTGAATCCCCTGTGAGGCAGTGAACTTGGAGCCTGTGTGTGAGGTACGGTGGTGGTAGATTGTGTCTGCAGAACAGTTTGGGAGGTGGGAGAGCAAACTGTGCCCACCTCATCCCACTGAAACAGTGGGATGTGTTGTTAGTTTGCACTCTATAACTACCTGAAAGGGGGGTGTAGAGAGGCAGGGGTTGGTCTCGTCTCCCAAGTCACAGGAGATAGGACAAGGGGAAACGGCCTCAAGTTGCGCCAGGGGAGGTTTAGATCGGTTATTAGGAAACATTTCTTCACTGAAAGGGTTATCAAGCATTGGAATAGGCTGCTGAGGGTTGAGGTGTTCAAAAGATGGATAGACATGGTCTTCAGGAATATAGTTTAGTAATTTTTATTTCCTATTTCTTATTCATTTTTTTTTGTCAGAGTTAGGTTGGTGGTTGGACTAGATGATCTTTAAGGTCCCTTCCAGCTAGACGATTCTATGATTCTATGACGTCTGCGGTCTGCTGCAGAGTAAATTTCTTCCTAATTCTCACAAAAAGCTGAATGTCCTGCCTCCATCTGAACTACCAACCAAAATGTGCACTGTTTGAGAGAAGGGCCATGTTTCACGAGGGCTTGGGTTGAGCCTGACACCTTGAAGTCAAACTTCTCCTGTGGGTAGTGCCTCTTCTGCATGGCACCCTCAGGCTGAATTCGGACTGGCAGGGCAGCTTCCAGTTTAATTCCACTTGGTTTTCCAGGAATCCTGTCTTAAAAGGCCTGCGTGTTGCTTGGCTCTGTTTGCTGTTTCTTACTGAGCGGTCTCTCAGAAGAAGTGCTGCTTCTTCTTTCTGGTCCTTCACTTAAGATCCTCAGGTATTCGAGTGAAAGCAGAATTTTGGACCCATGTATTTGTGTACCTTTTGCCTCTGTGAAGGACATCATCCTTCACTAAGAAACTATTGTTGCAGGATTAGTCCCTTTAGACTTGGATGCTACTGTGTCACTTGTGATGCTTTATACTACTGAAAAACTCCATGTTTCTCTAAACTTGTTTCCTCTGCAGCTGTCTGCCAGCCAGCGTTTGGCACAGGATCAGTCTCATCACCTTTCCAGACTTCTTTATTGAATTGGAACAAAATTTCAGAGAGGCAATAGCATGGGAACACTCAGAAACAGTACCCGAAAGCACATTGTGGAGCTGAAATGAAACAAGCCATATCTTGACATGCAATGTTCAAACTTTCCCAAAAACAAGACTCAGAGTTTTGCTTTAACAATTCTATGTTTGTTTCTTCATTCCCCTTCCAGCAGAAAAGTGTCTACCTACATGTTCCTGGTCTTGGCAGTGTACTTTTGGGTCTCTGCTAGTCCCAGGGACATCTAGGAGACATGTCCGTCACCAAATATCATTTTACCCTGCTTTTCCAGGGATGCAGCTTCCTCCCTAACCAGTGAGGCTTGACAAAAAAATATTTAATGGTGCTGTTCTGATTGCACAGCAGTCTTCAGAGGCCAGAAAGTGAACTGAAGGTGCTGGAAGATCTTGTGAACTACTATCAAACAAGTGAAAGAAATAGGTAATTGCAGGAAAGAACTTCAGAAAGAAAATGAGCAAGTCAGATAAGTTCATATTTTGTCCAGACCTGTTTAATTATTTCTCATGATAAATGGTCACCATCTGTTCCTGGGTCTCAGCATTGTTATTGTTACAGTGAAAATACTGTGGCCACTGTCAGGCACTGAAATTTATTTATGTGGCTGGTATGTTTTTTGTTATCTCTACAGCAATTACAGTCCTTTATTCATCCACAGATATTTTTGAACAGACACGTGTTTTCTTACCCCACAAAACCAACCAAACAGAAAGCTAAATTTGTACCTGATGTTTCAAAATTGGGAAGACTTTTAAAGCTATTTGAGCCTTTTTGGTGTTTTGGGGTTTTTTTTGGGCAATATTAATTCTGAGATGACATTCCCTTGAAATAAGCACAAGCTTATCATGAGTGGTTGGAAGTAGCTGTGTGAATCCTTAATTGCTCTGCCAGGCCTGTGCTTTTCCATTGCTTTAAGATTTTGAAATCCCCAACTTTAATTTCTGTAGCTTCAGTCAAGCTGGTAAGCTGCTGTGCACAGGTGACAAACCTCCAATGTTATCCTCTTTCTCTGTTGCCTTGATTTATTGTCTTGTTTATTATTTTGCAATAAAACCGAAAACCCAAACTAATTTGCTTGAAGCGTAGCAGTTGCAAGACAGCAACTCGGTTGTCTTCACAAAAGCTTCTCACGAGCATTGAAACAGCTGGAAAATATCTAAGGGAAGGGAGTAAAATGGCAGGGAGTCAGCAGAAAGTTGCAGAGGGGGTCAGTGCCACAGATTTGGTGTTAAAGCAGTGGAAGACTTGATGACATGAAGCCTAACAACAGTGCTGCGTGGTGTGATAAATAACTGCAGCAAGTGAGGTGGTGCTTTGCACTGTCTGTAGCCTCACTAAGCCTAGCAGAAACCTGCACTTGTGCAACAAGGAAAATATATTGTGGTAAAGAAGGATCAGACAAGGGCTTACGGGTGAAGTAGTGCTTGGTGTAGGATGAGTCCCCTTGCTTTGGAGGCATTTACCTAGTGCTGAACAAGGACATGGTATCTCTATGGTGTCTCTCTACAGAGGGACAGACCCATGTGTTGCATGATTACTGAGAATGGTGCTGCATGAGTTGACTTTGAGATGTGATGAGTTGGTGATGCATGCTGGCTTTGGGAACTTGCTTCCAAGCAATACTTCTGGGGAATGATGCCGTCAGTTTTGCCTGAGGGCTGCCTGCCAAAAAAGCAAGCCAGAGGTTTGGGGGTTGCTTAAATCTCTCAGCTGTGGCTGGGATCCTGCAGCACAGGCAGATAGGGATGTTCTTCTGCATCCCTTACTCTTTTGGGTCTTCCTATTGAAGACCTACCACCCTTTTGTGTTTGTGGCAGATGCGCTGCGCCTATGTTTCATAACAACTGAGGGCAACAGCATTGGGTGCTTTCCTATTTGAAACCTCCTGGGGTTTGAAATCTCAGCTCCAGTGCTGAGAAATAGCTAAAAATATTGTTGGTTAGGGAGCAGCCTCTTCTGTGGGGTGCAGGATGGATCTGGTGTCAGAGGCAGGATTAAAGAGGAGTGTGAAGGAGGGAAGGATTGCCCTGGCTGAAGTAGAGTAGGAGGCTGTTCTCAGCCCTGTTGGACAAGAGGCAGCCACCGCATGCTGCTGACTCATGTAATGACCCTTGTGCTAATGCTGTTCCCTATCATTTAACACAAAAATAAAACTGCTAAATTGAGACCAATTTGAAACATGCGTGGTTTGCTTTGGAAAACACTTAATAGCTGCTATACTTTAAGACTGTGACTGGAGAAGAAGGAAGACGTAAATAGTTTGGATTAACTTAATATTACTATATTAACTTTAATATTGCTATATTAAACCGTTTTTATTGAACTTTTCTAAATTCTACACAAATCTTGGCTCAAATCAAACAGCTTCAGATAATTTGTGAGAAGTGGAAGGTGAAGCTAAGTGGGACTAGGGCATGAAAGAGTGTGTGATTACCTGAATGGAAACCAAAGTGTTTCCAGTACTCACAGCAGTTAGTGAGTTGCTTTGAAGGATTTTCACCCTCTAAATCTTTAGTGCTTTGAGACAGTGCTTCTGGCCTTCAAATGAGTAGAGAGCAACTTGCTGCTTTGACTGCAGAATAAATTTTGAAAGCAGTGTGAGTGCAATCTACAGGATTAGCAGCCAGGCTGGCCATAAAGCAGAAATCTTTCCAAAATATGTTATTAAGAGATCTCATGATTAATTAATCATAAAAAAAGTAGCCTACAGGGCCTGGGTGGTGGTTCACAGTGACTTGTTGTCTTTTATAGTGACCAGCCAGACCATGTTTTAAAAACAACAGCAGCTCTGTAGATGTTTGCACACTAAGGCAGATAGTGACATCACATCAAAGACTACTTTTCCTTCTCCATTTGTATGATGGGCCACACCACGCTATGGCAGGTGGGAAAATGCAGAATGGGCTGAGAGCAAGTAGCATCTGCAGTCATGGGAGATGTGCAAGTTGTAGCTTTGCTCCCTGAGAGCTCATCTCAGCAAAATGCTTTACATTGCTCCATGCTGTCCTGCTTTGCTGCTGCTCACTGTGTTGCTGCAACTCTCTTCAAATATTAATTAGATAAGAAGGGGATCGCCCTCAGATAACCCTCTAAAGCATTGCTTGCTGGATTGAGAGTATGGGCTGCATTACAGTCCTGAATTCATGTTTTTTATACAAGTGGTAATAGTGACTCAGTACAGATGACAATTTGAATTGGTTATGTCAGCTCTAACTAATGATATTGAAGACCAATAAAGTGACTCTTAGATTGGTTTGGCATTATTAGTCTCATTATTAATTATGTAGACATGACAGCAGCATTAGAGCTAGTATTAACTGTCAAAATTAAATGGAATTGTGTTCATAAATCTCACGGATGAGGAATATGTAAAGGATTACAGCCATTCTCCATAGGAAGGGAGAGGAAACTGGAGTGAGTCTGGGGTGGGAGTGAGATGGAGATGGGGGAAAGTGTGGGAAAAGATACCAATATGCTGATGATTGTGCAAAGAAGGAGCCTGAGCAAAGGGGAGCAGGACTAGGGGTAAAGTTTGGCCCTGCCCTGGGTGGATAAGGTTGGGTTCTCCAGCATGTTACCAGGAGTTATGGGCACTATCACTTTTGAGCCCTGCTGCCTGCATAGTGCTTCTGCCTTCTGTTTGGGATACTGCTGGCAGCTTGAATATCTAAGCTGGGAATCACTGCAAAGGGTTTCTCTGTTGTGCGAGGCTGGGACAAGCACCCTGCCCATCTCCCATGGTGCTTGGGAAGGTCTTAACACTTGTGAAGAGCACAGGGATCGCAAATGGCAGAGACAAACACAAACTGGGATGAGCTCTGATTTGGGTGCTGCCTGTGGACAGGAGCATAGGGAGGCAGGCACATCCATCCTGCCCTGGAGGGAAGGTAGGGAGATTCTTGCTCAGCAGAAAAGCTTCTTTTGCTCCTGGATAGCCAAGCCAGCTCTGACCATGGTAAACTGCTGAGATGAGGCAGTACATATTACCTCCTGCCCTGGAGAAAGGTGGAAGAAGAGAAATTATGCCCCAGAGGGATGTATGGGAGCAGCATGGTCTCCTGGGGTGGTGCAATTTGCACAGCGCTGCTTGTCTGAGGCCACGTCTCATTAAAATCTCGGCCTTAATGAGCTGAGAAAACTGCATGCACTGAAGCTTGCCGTTGGGGTCCGCTCTGCGGCAGTGCTGATGTGGCCATGTCTAGGTGTGAGAGTTCAGGCATGAAAGGGTTAACCAAGGCTGGTGGTGACTGTTGATGATGGGCCATGCCCTGTGCTCACCTTTGCATGGGGGCAATGGGGTGGGTTTAGTCTTGCTCAGTGGTGAGTGTAATGGCTCTATTTATAATGCCTTAAATGAAGTGCATGATAATTTAATTTGTACATCCATTAATGCTATCTACTGCGGGGTTTGTTCTTAATTATATCACTCTAAATAGAGTTTTAGACATATTAATGGGCTCCTGGTTCTGCTGCCAGACATGGCTGTGTCCATCCCACATATGGTTGTTTGGAGCAGGATCTTTCTGTTCCACTAACCCCTTGATTGGAGAGGGCTCTTCCTGAGCTGACAGTCATTGCCCCAAAATCACCTTTATTCTCTGAAGGGCCGTGAGACAATCACGATGGTCACTTCCTTGGCAGTGGTGTGGGAGGTAGGGCAGTGTTAACTTGCTCTTCAGGTCCTGAGGGCAAAGGGATCCTGTGGGACCTGTAGCCCCAGGACTAGGAGCTACCTCAGCTCCCAGAGCTGCTCATCCCGCAAAGAGAAATTGGGCACCCAGATTTCTTTGTAGGTTGTGTCAGGGTTGATCTGAGCATCAGTGAACTGATAACCTGCCTGTGCTGTTTGGTTCCTATGGGTATGAACAGATTAATAAACATCTATCTCAAGTCATGTCTCATGGTCTAGCTTACAGCTGAGAAATCGGGTATGTGTTTGTCATCTACTTGACTCCCAGGCAGCCTTTGCCAAGCACACAGGGCTATTTTCTACAAGCCTCCTTTCTCTGAAAACTGTTATTTACCAAACAACAAAATGTTTCTTTTGAGGAGAGCGGTCTTCTCACCCCCCACCTGTGCATTGTTTGTGCCTTGCCAGAATGGTAATAGTGGAAGGGAATCTGAGCTCTCCATCTTTGGAGATTGGACAAGAGATCAGGTCAGAGCTTCTCCCACAGTTCTTGCATCCTTCTCATTGGTTTGGCTGGTGTCCGAGAGCAGGTAAAGCCCTGGGTGGGCACTGCAGGCTGCACATTATTGTCCGTTAAAGTCTGTTTAAAAGGATCAGAGGGTCATTATTTAAAGGCTTTAAATGATTTTAAAAATTTAGAGAGCCTAAAGTTTTGAAATAGGGAGAGAAGCTATTTGCTGTGTATTGAGTGGTTGTGCTAAAAATGTCTTGACCAGCCACTTCACCTTGCAGTGCCTCAGTGTCTGCAGGAAGCTGGGGAAATTACTTACCTCTTTCCAAAGGTATCAGTGAGAAAGTGGTGTTGGAAAGGTGCTGGATAAACGTGAGTAATTATGCAAGTCCAGGAAAGTCAAGGTTCTTTCCCACAGACTGCACATTTATTTAGCATTTCTCATAGATGCAGATAGTATTTGCTTCTGCATTAGCTATTTCTAATCTTTGAAATGAAGCCAGAATTCTTTAAGAATCACTGCTTTTTCTGAGCTGATGCTGGCTCCTTTGCCTGAGGAGCATTTGAAATCTGCCAGAATGCATGTATTGTTGAAAACAGAAATTGAAAACCCTGTACAGGATCTGCTGCCCCTGTGAGTTATGAGCTTTCTCAAGTGATCAAGGAGAAGAAATGCCTGCTCTCATTGTCTGCAAGAGCTGTGGATGGACAGAGGCAAAAGAAATCCTTGTCTTTCCTTCCCCCCTCCCACCACCATCCAAAATTCTCTCTTTGGGTGGAAAGAAGCTTTTGACACAGAGACACGCATGCATACACACACACGCGCGCTTTCGTGCCTCCCGGTGACCTGCCTGCTTCTAGCTGTCCCTCCTTCCCGGGGAGCTGGGGCTGCTGAGACACAGGAGTCGGGGAGATCCCATCCCCAGTCTGCGGCTGTGAGATCAAATGAAGAAAGTGAACAAGGTTTTGAAGACCCTTAAGAAGTCATCGAGGAGGAGGAAGAGATGGAGAGAGGAGCTGAGGGTGGAGGAGGAAGGGGAGAACCGGGAACTCTGTGACCTGGGTGGTTTGTGCCGCCTGCACCTCTGTACCAGTGGTAAGGAACCAGGAATGCTCCTGCTCACCTGGAGATAACGTGCCTCTTTGATAGCCATTGTTTATGTGATAGAAGAGCTTCCTACAGCCAGCCACTGCTGTCATGCTTTTCAAGGGCTGAAAAATATTGGTGGCAGAAGTGGTAAGGGCAGGGAACTGGGACTCCTGGGTTTCCTTTATAAACCTTCCCTTGCTCATGAGGGTGGCATTTTGTGCATCTGTGGAGTGGGGACAGTAGGGAGTCACTTTCTGGTGGGATGGTTTCCCTAAAAGTGGAGGGACAATGTTGAATGTATAGCTCATTGAGATTTTTTTATATGTGTTGTTACATTTTGAGATATTAAGCCTGGATTGTTTATTATGTATATTTGTGCAACAGGAAAGCAATGAGAAATGGGAAAATTTAGGTTGATGTTTTTCTGAGGAATGTTTTTGTCTGCAAAAGAGTGCTATGGACAAAGTTGGTCTGGACCCAAGTCCGCTATATCTATCTTTATCTTCAAAGCAAACTATGCTGTAGCTGTAATATCGTTGAAAATTATTCTGGTTTTAGTCCATCTATAAAGCAGCCAAATGAGAGAAGCCTAGAATGTGGAAAAAATGGCATTTACAGTGTTCACTGATGTGTCCCAAGCACACTTGAGCTCTCTGCTGATGGCTGTTACCTTGCAGAGGCAAATGTGAAGGGCTGTGCACGTGGCCATCAGGCTCATCTTTCTTCATTCTGCATTGTCAGTGTCCAAGGGATATGAAGTGATTATGAAACTACACTTAAGATGAAGCTAAGCTCATGTCTAATGTAGGTCACTGTTCTTTTCACTGTCACATTTGGTAGTTTGCTTGCAATTGTATTGTTGCAGCTTTTGAACGTTTTATGGCCTCACTTTTTTTCTTTCTCACCCGCCTAATTCTGTTGAGCTCCTTTTCTGTTCCTGTCCTGGAGCGTCTGATTCTTACAGCACCCTGTGTGATGCATGGCTTCATTTACACCTGGAGACCTGGGGCACAGAGATGGTACTGGACTTGTCCAGGATCACACAGTTTGGGGAAGCTTGAGGCCCGAGCCAGTGCTATGAGAAGTAACACAGGTGATTATTCTGCTCTTGGTTTCAGCTTCTACAAGAAAAATGATTTCTGCTAAAACTCTGCATTGCAATGGTGGTTCAGATCAAATGGCTGAGTAGTGGAAAGCCAACAAATACAGATCAGATCATTCCTTTGTGCTTTTGTGTATAATGCCTTCTTAAATTAAACCATGGCAATCAGGAGATCATTATTAGGAGATCAGACCTTAGCATGTCTTTCTGGCTTTCTCTGTGACCTGGATCAGGCTAAAACCAGCCAGCCTGGAGGGCATTTAACTGGGCAGCTCGTAACCCCAGTGGAATTGAGCCACTGGAGGATTCTTTAGCAACCTCTTTCTTGGGTCCCTCTGAGGTGTCCCTGCTTCTTTCAGTCATAAGTTATGTTGAGAACAGGAAATTCTTCCTTACTGGGTCTTCTTTGCCTATAGATTTAATTTACACATCCATTCATTCATTCTGCTTCCACTTGCCCAGGCTTTCTCCTGTCTTACCTCCTCAGGTAGTCCAAGAGTCTGAGTTGTATATTTCACTGGAAAAATGGTGGCAAAAATACTAAAATATTTTTGCTTAATGTTTTCATTATATTTCTTACATCATCTTTAGTTAGAAATTGATCAACAGATAAGAAAGGAAATTAAAGCTGAAAATATTTGGGTATCAGAAAACAAGGAGGCAGTTGAAAATGTTAGCTAGCTTTAAAATTGACCGTTATTACTATTGTTAACCCTGTCTGTATTTTACTTTATCTTTTTAATAGACAGTTATCAGCTGAGAAAATTCATATAGAACCCTGAGCTTTCCTGCTGCCTGGGAACATCATTCCATTGGG
This sequence comes from Scolopax mira, assembly GCA_004320125.1. NCBI lineage: Eukaryota > Metazoa > Chordata > Aves > Charadriiformes > Scolopacidae > Scolopax > Scolopax mira. The sequence continues at coordinate 73,917 of BJBW01002569.1, forward strand.
GTTGAGCTTTAAATTCAGTCCACATCCTTCTAACCATATGCCAAGCCTTTGGGTGTTGACCTGAAAAACTGAGTGCTTTGTCTTTTTTTTTTTTTTTAATGTATTTGATTTTTTTTTTCTTTTATCAAAAGAATGACACAGATATTTTGAACCTGCAGTTAATACCAACCTGTAAGGGCAATACTAGCTAGGTGGCCTGGGTCCATCTCAGCTGGATGGCAGGAGTGGACCTCTCCCTCTGAGCTATGTGTCCAGGCTGCTTAGCAGGGAAAGGAGAGCAATTGGTGCTTCTCAACCCAAAATAGACATTTCTGACCCACGGGATGAATTCTCCAGAGAGCCTGTTCCTCTCCGTTGACTGTAAGGGAAGTGTAAGTGATTGGCTAAGATGAAGATGCCTCTTGTGGGCTGAATTCTGTGTGGTTTGTAGAGTTTTGGGGTCACAAATGTGTGACTAAGAAAGTTTTGGCTTCACCTGAAGCATATCCTGGCAGTAAAGAGCCCCTGTTTCACAGTCACTGCTACTCTGTAACAGTTTGTTAGCCTGAGGCTTCGTAAAAAGCTGAACCAATGGCATTTTCCCTAAATGTAAGATAGGCAGTGGGTTAATGCCCCTTCTGCCATATAGACAGCAGTGATAGGGATGGATTGCCAGGAAAAAAACCCCAAATGTTAAGGCAAATGGGGAGAAAAATAGTGCATTCCTGCAGTTGGGTTCTCTGCCGGCAGTTATTCCAGCCAGTTATATCTCCACAATAAAATGTAAATGAATGCAATCATTTATTTTGCAGCCTGGAGGCTTAGTGGTATGAAAAGATAAGAGAGCATTTTCCATTGTTTATATGGTGGAGGTGGCTCTTCTGTGTCTGCTGCTGTCTCTCTGATACCTTGGCAGCATCTAAATGTTGCCTTTATTATTAAAAACACATATATGGGAGTCTAATATCTTAAACAGATTAGCATGGTGTTTACAGAAGCATCAGCCAGCCCCCGCTCCCCTCAGGCTCTTGGCATTTGTGTGCTTTCTTCAGGAGCAGTGCACAGAAAGCAGAAATGCCATCAGCTGGCCCAGGACTGGTAAAAAAGCAGTTTGTGCAAGGAGAGGAGGGAAGGAGCCATGGGCCTGTGACGTGTATGGTGGCTGCTGGACAGGGGGGACGATGAGCAAGGAAGGGACTGAGGGATGCCAGTGAGCTGCTCCTCCGGAGGCTGGAGAGCGGGGAGCAAAGGGTGAACAACAGGACACAGCACTGGCATTGGGATAATCTCTGATTGTATTTAGGCATGTTTAATTGGCCTGCCAGTTCTTCACTTTTTATGCATTTTCATAAAGATTCCTCTTTGCCTCTCATTTTATCTTCCTGTAGTTCCTATTTTGTTCCCCCCCCCGTTTCAAAGCAGCGCTGCGGTGGCCTGGCTTTGTGGTGCCTCAGCAGAAAAGCAGATTCAGGCTGTTTGGGAGAATCTCATGTTATCCTCAACAGAGGGAGAGGTTTGGTACGGGAGGGAGAAATGTTGGTGAACCAAATGCTCTCTTTGCAGTGGACTAGGAATCTGAGCATAAACCCACATCCCGGTTCTGTGTAACGCTAATGGGGGATTTTAATTTATACTGGAGATTTTTTTTTTCCTCCCCTCTGGTCCCTCTGAAAGCTGAGATACATTTACTGATTTACTGTCCTGATTTCCCACCCAGTATTGGCTACCTAATAAATACAGAGCTACTCAACTTCTAGGTTAAATAAATACATTCAAAGAGATGTTGCTCAGCCTTTCAGATCATCTGTGTTAAACTCCTACCCTTCTATTGCTAAGTGATGCCAGACCTAGTTGCTTCATCCTCCCACAAGAAATCCCCCAGGCAAATAATTAAAACCAAGCCATCCTTGTAAAGCTACTGCCTGAGTTCCCCGGAATTGTTCCTATGTTTCTCATGGCTTTGAAGTTCATGAGAGCTGGGGCTCAGAGGGATGTGAGGACCAACAGAGATGCAGCCCTGGCAGGCAAAGTAGATCACAGGCTGCAATGATGACTGATGTGCTCCTCTCAGAGTCAGTCTTGTCCTACTTGATACTTGGGTTGAAGGCAGACACCTTCAGAAAGGTGCCTGGCCCAGAGTGGGACCACATCAACAAAAGAGCCCAAAACTCCATGGCCAGGGTGTCCCATGAGTTTGTGTGCTTTAGGAGCCTTTAAGCCTGATGAACCTCTATAACTCTTCAGAAGTGTCTCATCATCAGGATTTGGGAGTTGGAGCTCTGGACATCATGAGACAAAGCTCATGGGAACTCTGTGGGGTCTCCCTGGAAAGGAGATGTGAAGAGCTGCAGTTGGTGGTGGTGGAGGCCAGGGATGGAGATCTCCCACTTGCCTGCTCTGGAAGAGGCACCTGTGCCTCATGTTGGCAGAAGAGCAGCTGCTGAAAGGCCCTCTGTGTCCCATCAGCAGGGTTGTTTTCACGTGACTTTCATGCATTTTGTAGTGACAGTTTGGTTTGTGGCAATTTATTGTCCTGCAGGGTTGTCTCCTCTGTTTATATCCCATGGGTATCATTGTACAGCAGTAAATCATTGCAAAGCTGATAGTTTAGTTTCCAGCAATAAATTCAGATGCTGGAAAAAGACATTTGTGTATTCCTACGCCTCTCTTCTCTGAATGTGGCTGTTTACAGACCTCAGTGTAACCCCAAGTGCAAAGTTGTTTGGTAAAAGCAATGATAACTAAAATAATGTCTGGAGAAACCTGTAAATAAATGCTTGCCATTATTATACGGAAACGCAGGAGATGAAGTGATGGACTAGGCTGTACGTTAGGGAAGGGAAAGAGACAGGAAAGTGAGAAACACTCTTTTGGCAGAACATCAATATCAGGCTGGGAATATGTGTGTGCTGCACTGTTTGGTCCTAGATGTGGGACTGCACTGGGTTCTGCAAGCAGTGGTTGAGCAGCTGAGGTTTAATCTGCTGCAAGCCCTGGGACAATGCTGAGAGCAGGCACCAAGGCACATTCTGCTAATGGGGCCAGTGTTGTCGCTGGTGGAAAAGGGAGAGAAGTCAGTGTTATAGCATTGAGACCCTAGTAACCCTCTCTATGCCTGTGCCCAACAGTAGTGAGCATACTGTAAATGAAGCAGTTATTAGCAGTTATGATCTTATCACAAGATAGAGGCCAGTCTACTGAGGTAGAAAGAGTTGCCCTTTTCCAGCCTTTCGAAGTGATTTCCCTCGTGGTGACCAGCAGAAGGAGAAAGCTGCATTTCTTAAGGGGAGCCTGGTGCCCTTTCAAAGCCCCAGCATCTCTGATCTCCCTCTTTGCTAATGGGGTCACAAAGCTCCATTATTTATAGCTCCTCCTGGACACCCCATTGCACAACCTGCAGTGGTTGCAGGCAGAGGGTTGCTGGTGTACACAGGAGATTCAAAGATGACTAAAAGCTCACAGATAGTTCCGAGATCTCTAACTTCCAGCGAAGACAACTGTACAGAAAAAGCTTTTGATCAAACAGAATCAACCCATTGTAACCAAACATGTATTTTGCTATGAAAATATTCTGTTGCAACATTTCTAGCAATTAAACCCTTCTTCATCTGGACTGTTGGTTCTGGAAATTAATTAGCTGATAATATCCTCTTTAGAATAAAGACAAATGTTTTCATGTCTTTGCTGAAGGCTAATATTTGCAAAAAGAAAAAGTAGATGAGTTCCTTAAATCTTGCACTGTTCAAGATACTTCCTTACTGGTAAGCTTTCCATGAGTTTCTCTGTGGCTCTTTCTCATCTTTCAGATAATGCTAAGTCCTGAGAGTGGCTAAATGAAAGCTGCAGCTTTCAGCATGAAGACTGGAGTGATCACATTCAGTCCAGTCCTTCTGTCTTGGGGTCACTTGTAATAAATGCTGTGGAAACGGGTAAGTGTGAAAATGTGTAATAGGACAGGTGGCCTTTTTCTTCAAGGGCAAGTACATGAATGCTCCTATGGTTAGAGACAGCATCTACACTTCACTTATCAAATGGTTGTAGAAGCTGGGTAGTTTAGTCCTTTTTGTAGCTTTATCTTGAATTAGAGTGTGGACGAGACAGGCACAGGTGAGCCTGGAGGCCAACTGCTTGATTTCTTAGGGAAGCAGAGACATGTACTGAATTAACTTCTCAAAATCCTTTGGAGCACTTGCTTTGGCAGCCTTTTTGCAGTTGAATAATAAAAATAACTAAGTAAATCCAGGCAGCATAGGAATTTTAGAAAACTCCTGACACCATCATTCCTCTGACGATCTGAAGCCCCACCAGTAGTAGGTTGCTAGCCCAGTAGGTTGCATCAACACTGACTTTGAAGCAAAGTGTTTTCCTGCTTGTTCACCTGATGATGAGACCAATCAGTTAATAAGGAAATGCAAATAGAGAGTGAGAGTTTCAGGCTCCCTGACTGTAAAACGCAGATTTTATATTGTTTTTAAACATCAACATAAAATTGTAGCCTTTATGAAGAGCTGGGTTTGGCATTGCTAGTTAAAGAAATGGATGTGGCAATTCCTGAATGGGGGGAATGTAGGGTATTTGAAGTCAGAAAGTACTTCAGAAATAGAGATAATAAATGAGGTCTGAAGAGAGTGGACATGGGAGCTGGAGTTCTCAAAGTCTACCTTGGATAGCAAAAGTAAATATCTCCCTTAGCAGAAAGTATTAAATTAATGGTAAGTGCTTTTCAAAAAAACCACCTGTCAGTGAGATTGTATCCATTTTTAATTATGCCATCATAATGATAATTAGTATGATTTAGGCATTTCCAAACAAGTCTCTAGTTAATTATTGTTGCAGTCAATTCTCACAAGAGTGAGTGTTGGGTCACCTCTGCAATGGTGCAGCTCTGGGTCTGATAACCATAGGGGGTGGCAAATTTGCACCTACCATCAAACGAGGTGAGAAAATCAGGTCTTGTGTAAATGGAAAAATGCTTAAGGTAGGAAAAATTTAATGATGAGTTTTCGGATGGTTGTTTGCATTTAATGAGGACTGGGCTTAGCTCCCTACTCTGCTGTTGGCTCCCAGACCAAAACTGGGCAAGCCACCGATGGGTTTTCTGCCAGAGTAAACGGGTGTGGCTGTTTTGCAGACAAGAAAGCAATGGCAGTTATATGCAACAGTGGATGTGGTCATTGGATTTGATGGTGGACAAGGATAATTTAGTTTGATGTCCTATAAAAACAAAGCCCAAAACCGTTATTCTTGTATCCCTAGTAACTTGGACCAAACCAAGGTAAACCTTCCGTTTGGTTTTCTGGAAGGAAGGCATCTGGTTTTGATTTAAGAAGACCATAACATGGATATTGTTTTCTTTCCCTAAGCAATTTGTTGTTGTGAGTGAAACACCTTTACTGCTGTTATTTTGGAAAAGGGATCTTGTCTATAACAGTTTAAAATGGAGAGAATTTTACTTCTCTTGGCCCATTCATTCTGTCCCTGTACTCAAACTGCATTTGCTGTGATACTAAAACACTGGTACAATGCAGACAAAATGAGGCCCCAGGTGAGGTCTATATAAGAAACCATAATATTGGTGTAGTGTTTAATGGTAATAATGAATTTTAATTTCTTGTGTCCTTAAGACCTCTGGAATACTCTGCTATTGATTAGTAATTGTGTAATGTGGAACTTTCAAGTTTTTGCTTAAAAAAACCAAGGTGATTTTTTTACCAGGTGCTAAATATCAGTAACAGCAACACTACCAGCACAAACATGCTACATTGAAAGGTACATATATTTCCTAGCAGAAACATTATTGATTCTGCATGATTATTTAAAACTTCCCAATATAACGTGTCTAAAGTGTTTAATTTCAAAGCTGAGCTGCATGTTTCAGTGACTGCAGTTTTCCTCTCATCATTTTTGGGGCTGGGAAGAGTGATGGTGCTCTGTAACAGTTAGATTTGTGTATTATCTTTTAACTGTGCTCGCAGTAAAAGACTGCAGCTGGCACTTAAACTGGGTAACGAGAACTTGCTTGAAAGGGAAATGACTTTTGGCCTTTGGCATAATACCTCCTCTCAGGCTGTTACTAGCTAATTGCTTCATTAGCACAACAGCAATGTAACATACAGTGAGAAGACTGTTGGGAGTATATAAGCGAAGGGGTAGTGTGACCCCCGTCCAGGCTGGCAGCTGCAGTCAGCCTTTGCGAGAGGCTTTCCTTCTTCTCAGCAAATTGGCAGTCAGAGTGAGTGGCAATACAGCACATGGAGATAAGACTATTTTAATTTCTTGCTTCAGGAGGCTCAGCTGTCTCCTTGGGAAGACTGATGCCTTGTCCGTGGATTTGCAGATTGAACAAACATACTGTACCGTTTAATTATTAAAGAACGGCTTCAGCATTTCCTGGCAAAATAGACTATGGTATTAGGCTAAATCCCGGCAACAGTGTTCCACCTGTAAGACCACACTTCTTACCGTGGGCAATAGACAGTGCCACTTTGGTCACTACTCTTTGGGATAATACAGTTCTCCTAACCCAATTTCCAAATGTATACAATGTTTTCTTGCAATTAAATAGTTGCTGTTATTTACTACTATTGCAGCAGCATTTCCAAGTAGGGACTTGACTTCTCTTATGCTCTGTTGTGCAGAAGCAGGAAAAAAAGACGGGCTGATCTCCAAGCTCCTGAGCTTTTGGTTTGCTGTGTATGTTGATAAGACTGTAGCATCACCACTGAAGTACTACCAGAGAAAAATATAAGAATTCTTTTACAGGTGAATTGTCGAGATGTTCTTGTTATCTCATAAAATAACAATAGTAGGAGGAGATGCCTAAGTAATATCGGTACGACTCAAGTTAGAAGCTCAAAGGCAGCACATAGATGTGAATTTTTAAATTAGCTGCCTTCTTAGCTCTGGGACATAATCTGAATGCCATCCACCCACTTGAATTGCAGAAAAGTGTTCCTAAAATCCTATGCATTCAGCCTTCCTGCCAACCTGGGGTGTGAATTATGGAGAGGACCACTGGGAAGACATCATCAACACATAACTTCACCCCTAGCCCTTCACTCATCTTTAAATCATCTTCCTTGAATTCCAGTCTCAGTCTAATCTAGATACAAACCATTAGTATCTCAGCGGTTGGGATTGGAGGTGCAGTCGCAATGAGTGTTACTTTTGAAACTGGGAGCCCGGTGCTTACACATGGCTGTGTTCACGGTCTCAGCTAATATGATGGTGATAATTGGGCATTCCTCCAAAAAGCCTCTTACTGGTTTCTTGCAGCTCATGCTACAGAGGATCAAGCATCTGGAGAAGTTCTAATCCAGGGAAATAATTGCACGTAGCCAAAGATTAAACATTTCTCATGGCATTTCTCATGACATGGTCTTCTGTGAAGCTGGTGAGTTTGTAGGAAGTTGCACAGGATGTTCAGAGCATGTGTTAGAGAAGTCACCCATGGATGCGGAAACTAAGAAGGGCTTTCAAAATACTGAGGGTGCATGTCGGTGACTGAAGCTTGTTTGTCTACTTAGCTGAACACAGTTTCATGACAGACTGTCACCTTCATAAGTTATTGTCAGGGTAATTAAACCTAATAGTGCCACATCAAACTTTCCCCCTGATGTTACTCCATTGGAGGCTGTGGCATTACACAGAGGAAGACTGTAGCAATGCTAATTAGGACCAGGCACCATACCTGTAAAGCATAATTTAGACCATTTCCTTTGGGGGATTGTCTACTAATTGAGTATGGTTTCAATGAAACCCTTCATCGTTCATGCTGTCACTGGGATCATTTATTAAGGGTAATCAGTTAAAGCTGTACAGGTGTTGGTGTGGGCATCTTCTTGCAAACTTTTGCTATTGACAGTGTCAACAGACGAGGAGAAATTAGTTCAGCCTGGCTTTGACGAGCTGCCAATTTGACTCCCTGCCTCAAATTAACAGCATTTGTTACAGTGTATTTCATTTAACAGGCACCAAAGGGGAATAAACTTAGAGCTTGGGGTCTGTTCAGTCAATCTGGGGAGGGACGAGCACCTTCTGGCTGCTGGTTACCCTGGTGCTGCTCAGCTTTATGCAGAGGATACCAGAATTTCTGCGGGAATTCACGCATCAGGAAGGAGGGCTTCGTTGCTAACACACAGCGTCCTGTGGGATATCAGATATGGGATATCTGATTTTTATAGATCAGCTCATTCTGAGTTTGATTCAAGGCCTCACTGTATTGAGTCTGTTGTTTCAGCATTGATCTGAATTGCTTATCTGAGGCAGACTTTTTGTCTCCAAATGCTTTAATGCCATATTTGACCTATGTTATTTGCTTCTGTGGCTCTCAAAGAGCTCCCAAATTCTTAGGGGGAGATCTGTTGTCTGCTAATCGCAATGACTTACCTTAACGTGCACTATAGAATGAATATTTTTGACAGAAACCTTCAGACTGTCATTGGCCAGTCTGTTTGTTAAAATCTTGCCCTTGGTAAACAGATTTTGTTGGATAACACTGTCCAGTGAAAATACGGCAAAGTGTTGTAGTAAAAGAAAGCAGGTTGCTTCATACCTTTTGTGACTGAAATTATTCCACTTAGAAGTAACTTATATGCTACTTACAGAGCAAAAGCATCTGTAGAGAACTCTTTATTTTGCTTTCTTTTTGAATGGAAGATGCACATTAGTTAGCCGCTTTAATGTAGTCTGATCTATAGCAGTGATAAGAAGCCTGTTAGCTCAGTATCTACTAGTATATGTTTTTACTTTTTGCAGACAATGTGCAAATACAGTATGAAAAGGAAAAAAAATAATTAACTGCTGCCTTTCCATAGAAATCTGCAGTTTTGTCTCCAGAACCCATTTCATGGCTCTGCCCCCTGACTATACTTATAGTCATACAAAATTGAAGCATATATAAAGTAAAATGGGAATATCCTTTAAACTAGTGAAGTAAAGATGAAAATAATTTGAACAAATTCATAATGGCAGTATTGTTAGTATTTGTAACATTAATGCATTCAAACATAACTGTACCTGTTAGTAAGGAAATACTGCCTTTAAAAATAAATTTTAGTATAGTGTGTAATTTTCAGGATATCTATTAGAGACACAGGATTTTGCATTATTATTCCTGAGGAAGGAAACAAACTGTATGGGAACTTCAAGGAAAAAAAGAACTAATTTAATGTGAACTCTAAGTTGTTTCTGCTGCTTTAATTATGTTCTGATGCATATTTTTAAACATTTACATGAATAGAAGACTATTTTCTTCCTAACCATTTTTCCAGTTTGCTATTATAGAAAAAGTGTAATCATTGCCAGACAGATAAACGCAGCAGTACATACATATATTCTGAATGCTGTATATTCATTAATCACACAGAGTTTTGCTTTATTTTTCCTGATACTCAGTGTATATCTATTTTCATTATCCTCTTGCAATGGATTCTATGGCTTGGCAGAGACACTTCAAATACCAGACATGATAAATGGTAATAGATTTCCCATTATACAAATGCTTTTTTATCCTCTTAGTTTAATTGCTGCATTTCTCACTCCTCCTTTTGTATGCTCTTGATGACCAGTGTCCCCACAGTCATTTCCTTAGCTGAAATGAGGATTAGATTTATATGTGGGAGAGCTGAAAACACACTTGTTTCAGTATCAAAGAAAAACAGCTGTGGTTTCTTTGCAACTGGAATTTCCTCTGAGGTAAAACCAATTGTCTTGGGACATCCAGGCAATTCCCCCAGCTGAAGAAATTCTCTGAGCCTCTAAGAGGAGGGTAAACTGCATCTTGATATTCAAGTTTATGTCTGAATGTGCCTAAAATCCCAGTGATGAACCTAGAGAGAAGATGAAATGGCACGGTTCCTCTAGTCTTAACGTGTAAGATTGGTACTTCAGGATTGTGAAAGCAGGTAAAATCTGGTACAAAATGATATTTTGTTTTGTGTGGGAAAAACTATAAATTCCTCTGCTACAGCTCCAGCAAAATTAAATGGAGATCCATGTGCTCAGTAGCAGTGAGAGATGAGAAAGCAACCTGGACGGAGCAAGCAACTCTATGTGGAGAGCTGAGGATCAGCTCTTGGAGTGTCTCGGAAATTGAACATTTGGGGCTCTGTGATTTCATCACCCCCTAGGGCTTTTGCAGCTCTGTCAGATGTGGGAGGAGAAGCCCTGTTGCCTGTCCCTGTCCCTCAGCCCATCATCAGCCCCACATGCATGTTTCTCATGCTATGCAAACATGGTTGTGCTTTTCGTCTTCCGTACAAGGCTTTAAATAGATATGCTACATCTAAATTTATCTATACTTAATATACTTGTACAGACCTGTCAATGCTTTCAACTTAATATTTTAAAGAAAACAAGATGGGAGTCAAGAAGAAAATCTCTAGTGCTGTTACATGCAGATTGATCTCTAAAGCACTGAAGGTTTATGGAGTTTTGAGGGTCTATAATTGGAATTTTTGAATTTGAAATTCGGTGTTAGCTCCTCTGGGATTGCTGTTTGTGCTGTGCTGCTAATGCTGCCACATGTTCAAAGCAGCTCTTTTAGACCTTTCCTTGCTGGAAAGCTTTCTGGGTCAGTCTGTGTTATGTTTTCCTTTGGTTCCAAACTTACTCTTTTGAGTTTGAATTTACCAAACTGCATCTGTCCTTCCAGCCTGAACAACGAGAGGATGACCCTGGTAATTATGTGCAAGGACTCAGTGGCAGAGCACTGCTGAAATCAAGCATCAGAGGTGAATTATTCTGTATCATGTCTCTCGAGTTTCTGAAAGATGCATCTGAAAAGATGCAGCATGTTGCTGCCTGGAGCAGTTGGTCTGTGGAAACAATTTGTGACCTCCTAAATCATCTGTGGGATCAGCAGAAATGTTGGCTAGAGAAGGTGCTCAGAGATTTTGGCTTAGTAGACTCCCAAATGCCCATCTACTCCCAAACACCCTTCAGCCCTTGGGTATTGACGTGATAATGGGGATTTCTTATCTAAATTGGGAGTTTCCCCATGAGTTCCTGGAAGGCACCTTTGAGCTCCCCTGGGAACATGGTATGAAGCATTTGAGATCTGCTGCTGCCATCATCTGAATCCCTGTAGAGAGGGCAGAGCCTGTGGGTATATGACCATTAACACGTGCAGCTCAAACCTAAAAAGTGCTGTCATGGAGGGGCAAAGTACATCCCGCTACCACTGATGCCTTTCTGTCCCAGGGATGCAAGTTGGGGACTGCATGGTCAGAGGATGGTTTGTAGAACCATGGCCACACAAACCAGAATCCTAATTTTTGTTGAACACAGGGAAAACTACCTGTGGAAACTCTGCAAATCACTATTTTGAGGCATTGTGAAGCCATGCAAGTCTGTGTTTACCTCAGCTTAAAAAGACACATGAATGTGACCAAGCTTTGTAAAAACTGAATGGTAAATCTCCACTGATATTCCCTCCCAGGCATTCAAAAGTCCAGAAAATTATTCCTTTGGAAATCTGATTTTTTTGTGACTGCATGTGAGAAAACCGAGATTGTTATCAGAATAGTAAGCTGCATAAAAGAACAGGTAGTGCTCTCTCTCATCAGCTAGTATCTCCAATGACTATTTCTTGGCTAGATTTATTATGCTGTGTATAATGTATTGTAAATGTATTTCACCCCACTGTGCTGCCTGTATTTGACGGGGGTAACTTGGGGACTGTGAGCTGTCTTGTCACCATGCAACCTGCAAGCTTTTGTTTTTTCACGTGCCCTTGGTCACCAGACCTGTCTGGACAAAAAGACCTCTTTTCTTTTAGGTGCACTGAATATACCCTGTCATGCTGGCTTTGAGTCCTTGTACAGGTCCCTCAAACTCCTTTTTATCCCACAGAGTATGCCCTCTTGAATACTTCTGGCCCCTCCAGGTGGGTGCATTGGGTCTCACCAACACCCCAGCCTGCACAGACCCTCTGGTAGTACAGCTGGAAAGAAACCTCCACTGTCCCCTCCCGCAGCTTGAGCTCCAGGTGAGGGTTTGCATTGGGCTGACTTCTCATGGGGACACAGAGTAGTCATCCTTTTTTCCCTCCCCTAAATTCCCTGGTAATTCTGCCCAAAATAAGCCTGGTGTTTTCTATTACTCAGTAACCCCTGCTGAGAATCAGCCATATCCTGGGATGCTGCTTGGGGCTGTCCTCTGCTTTGTGCAACACTGTAAAAACAAAAGCTCGCCAGTAGTTTTGAAGGCACTGCCCCAGGGCTGCTCCATCCCCAGCACAAATTTCCAGGAGGATCTATCATCCCACTTCTGCAAGCAGGAGGTGGGACTCGGGGTACCTCACCTGTGTTGTTTGGGAGCTGATGTTCAGCTGGTGAACTGGTGTCCCTGGGATGGTGGCTTCACTCTCAGCTCTGTGGGACATTGTCAATGGTTTCTGCAGACACAAAAAATGTTCTTGAAGAGAAGTTTTTTTAATCAGGATTTAATGCTGCCAGGGCTGTTGCCAGCATGTAGCCCCATGGCATGTGCACTGGTGCTGGCTTTTTGGTGAACTATTCCCATAAAATCAAGGACTTTTATCTCCTTTGCTTTGGTAAGCTCTTTATTAGCTTTCCGGTGAAGGGCAAGCAGGCACCCATATGTGCTAAGGAATAATGTTACTTTGCAAATTAATATGTTAATGTAATACCAGCTTCCCAGCCCTTAACAGCAGGAGAGTGGGGATAGGTTTATGAACATCAAATGAGTGATTTTATTCATCTGGACAAGATAACAAGACAAAACAGCCCCACATTGAAAGTATTGTTGCAAGGGGTCTATTCGGAAGGGGTCTGTGCCTCCTCTAGCTCTGTCTTTGCCATCCTCCCCCCCCAGACCCTTTCCCTCTCTCTCCCTCTGTCACTACATAAAGCACAACTCAGTTTCACAGTAATCATAAATTAATTTTGAGCCGGCAGCCCCTCGCAGAGCCAGGCAGAGGTGCGGAGGGAGCGGCACAGAGCCATGTGAGCGGAGGCTGGAGGCTGCGGTTGGGGAAGATGTTTGCTGTTTCGCTCAAGTGCCGGCTCGGGGTGGTGAGACGGAGGAATAAAGGTAAAGTGAGAGCGGAGCAGCTTGCTCCTGCCTGCAGGAGGGACTCGGAGGGGACTCAGTTGGATGCTTACTTTTCCTTAGCTGTGCAGGAGGAAAAAAGCTACATGGTCTGTGATTGATTTTCACCCTCGGTGTGCATTGAGTGTGGGGGGGAGTAGGATTATTTTACTTTCTTGCATGTTGTATCTTTTTCAGAGGTTGTTTTTTTTTTTTTCTATTGACTCTCTGGATTTTTATTCTATCTAGCTGCCATGGTTATTATTGCAGTAAAGCAGATTTAGGTATGTGTCAGATCTCCCAAGGTTTCCCTCCTCCCATGCGGGAGCTGTTACTTTCCAGGGAGAGCATTTGGGGTGTTTTCCTGGATTCCACGAGACTGAGTCCTGATGTCTGTCCCACCCCCAAGCTCTTTCCAGGAGGGGATTGGACTGATAGGATGAGAAACCTGGGAGGACAAGAGGGAGAAAATCAACTTTGAGAAGATTTGAGAAGCAGTAACGTTTTAAGTATATCTCAGAGTAAGTTAGTCTGAGACAGGACAGAGTTTCTCTTCAGACAATCCTGCAGTGTTGCCTGTGATGAAAAGTAAAGAAGTTTTTTGTGAGGGACTCTGATGTCTGGGTTCCTTGCCCCCAGTTTAGTTGTGTGACTGTTAGATGGGTCCCAGAACCTGTGTGGTGGAGGCTGCTGTGGTCCCAGAGCTCCCAGCTCTCAGGGTGCTCTGCAGCCAGCACTCAGCCCTGTCACCGTTGCCTTTGATTTCTGAAAGGTTTGCATTTTAATGGGCCCCAGGGCCACTGGTAACCACTGAGAGCTTTGCTGTCATGTGCAAGCCCTTACTGCCTCCTTACAGCCCTTACTGCCTCCTTACAGCACTCCTGCAGCAGATCAAAGTCCTTTGGCATAAGTGAAGATGACCTGCATTTTTATAGGGACCTCTTAAGAAAAACAGCTTTTAGAGGCTCATCGTAACTTGGATATTATTGATTTCAGGTTTCACTGAATGCCTAAACTCAGCTGTTAGCCTTGCTTAAGGGGAGGCTTTCTTGCTGGTGTGAGGATCTGTGCATTGACGCACTGAAACTCTGTCAGGACACTGGCAGGTATGAAATTTTGGTAGCAAAGGGAAGGGCCCGAAAATTAATATGTTTCTGAAGCTGGTTGACCTCACGTCTGGGGTGGAATTCCTGTGTGTGACTTGCCTAGTAAGTGAAAAATTATTTGCTCGGATTGAGCTTGCAATTCTATGGAGCAGACACGAGTAAAGAGCAGGAGCCTGAGCACTGTTCTACTTGACATCCATCGCTCGTTGGGTGCTAAGAGAGCAAGGGAGCACGTGGATGATGATCGCCTGGCTGTGCTGCTTCCTCCGGTGGGGATGCAGGCACTGGGTATGGAGAGGTATCAGCAAGGGCACATTCACCCTGGGGTTACTGTCCTGCTGTGGCAGCCTTGTTGCTGAGCTTCTTTCAGATGTATGAATTTATATTTGGTGTCATTTGCCTTTGACAGCCTATGCTGGTACTTCTTTGTTTCTTCTCCTCCCTGATTTGGAGGCTTTATGGGCTTCTCTCTGCACTGGAAGGAGTTTCATGTTCTCAATCAAACAGGGTGGCACAGGCAGGATTTACACCTTCTAGAGTGATGCTTGGAAGTGCTTGGCTCAAAACTTCCCCATGGGGTCCTTTTTATTGGGAGATGCTAGGAGAAGGTCTGGTGCCATGTCAGTTTTTTCAGATATTTTCTCCTGGCATGTTTTTTTTTGCTCAAGCATCCTAAAGGAATTGGTAATAGTGTTGTAATATGAGGGTTTTTTTCTTATGCAGTTTTCACAGAATCACAGAGTGGTATGGGGTTGGAAGGGACCTCTGGAGATCATCTAGATCAACCAGAGAAGCTAGAAAACACTGTTCTGGTGCAGGTAGAGTAATTGCATTTGTGCCTGCAAATCACAGTGAAAATGCAGCTTGAGATTGTAATGATGGTTAAAAAGCACTATCTTTGTACTACCTGATAAAGTTTCAGGGGCTTTGGTTGGAACATTTAGAATTTACTTAGATCACCTGCATTTCTTAGTGACAGATTTAAATGAGAGAATCACTAATCCAATGCTAAATTGTGCTGCTTTGATCAAGGATTAAACTGAGCTGGAATTGGCTTCTGGGACTAGAGCTTTGAAATGAACATCCAGAGAGAGATGTTATTACTTGTCTTCTATATTTTGGGATAGCTGATGTTTAAAGTACATCCCCAAAAGACTGAGCAAAAATAAATAACGCCTAGGCACTGCTACTACCAGAAGGAGCCCATCATGACTGAGCAGCAACCAAAGATGGGAGCAGGTATGAATTACACTAGCAAGTAATGAACTCTGCTGCAATTACCCTCTGTAAATGCTCACAAATCAACTAACTGTCTGTTGCATCCTAGAAGATGGTCGGGCCTTGGAAAAATGTGTTATTTGGCACTAAAAGTCCCAACTACCTTGTTTCAAAGACAGAAAGGTTCACGTGGTGAAGGGATCTGCAAGAGGGATGTGTAAAAGAGAATGGCAAATACTCCAGCCCAGGTATCTCTCTATCCTCTTTATGTGGTCCTGTGTTCCAAAATCATGTTGTGCTCTACCTGGCTCTGCAACTCGATGCTTCAAGGAGAGGTACCCCTTCTGCTCAAAGTTCGTTGTAATTTAATTGTAAGATAATATATTCAAATCTCAACTATGGTGACCACTGTTAGGTTTATGTAATTTTAAGTTTAAATATCCTAATGGAAACAAAGATTGATTTCCCTGTACTTATGGCTACTCTCTGCTTCATAACAGACCCCTTCCCATAGGCTGTCACTTCTTAGACAAGTTTTGCCTCAACTCCGCTTTCTGATGTATTTTCCTTCCCTCAAACTCTGTCTGCTCCTCCCCAGCTAATCCCTTCACTTCAGAGAGAAATTTTTGCTGTCGATCGTCTTGGATTTTTGCTTTCCTTCTCTCACTGAGCCCTTGAGCTTTCCCTGGCGTGGGGAACATTCACAGTTAATCCGCAGGCATTCATTCAGCAGTGCTTCCTGCCCACAGCTCAGAAGCTGCCTTTGGCCAACTCTGGCTCATACTGCTGTAGGGCTCCTCAGTTCTCTTCAAGGTCCCTTGATCCCTCACAGAAGGTGCTATTGAAAACCCCAAGGAACAAACAGTCACTTGTCCAATACAATAATTAAACTTCCCTCAGTATTAATGGTTTTTCTGTTGGAAAAGCTAAATGACTTTAGCAAAAGCTGCGGATGTCACATAACAAAGGTCTGCTTGAAGGGATGTTCACCTACATGCCTCTATTATTGCCAGGCATCCCACTGCCATGATTTCTATACAGCAATGGCTGGTGTTCAGCTGAGCCTGAACTGGACTATTTAGAAGAGTGATAGTTAGTGGATGGCTTCCTTGCTAGCCCCCAATCACTGCAGCAAATCAACTGTATTTGATGAATAAGTAAACAGAAGTGGTGGAGATCCTAAATCATTAACCAGATACATATGTCATCATGAAAAGTAGCAAATGAGGCAATTTAAAGATGCCCTCATTGTTTCTTCTGCTTTCCAAAGCCTTCAGCCCAAAGGAGGGGATGCTCTGCAAAAGCTGGTGAGACCAGGAGCTCCCTGAGCCACCAGCAGAGCACACGAAGTGCCTGGACCCCACTGCTGTGTCAGAAGAAAAAACTTGGTTACTTGGTTTGAGATGCTTAAGCTTAAAACATATATATATATATTTCGTTCACTGTAATTTCTCCCAGTGTGAGGTGTGAATGATGCTTGAGTAATAAAAATAATTTTACTGTTCCTTTGTCATTTGGAACATGCCTGGCATCAAAATTTGTAAAAGAAAATATACGTTCACGTTTCCTTCTACTTACCTCTGTGTTTTTCAGCCTTTTAAGCTTCACTGAGTCATGTGTACTACCTTTTTTCTTTTTTGTTTGGACTAGATACTTCCTTTTACTTTTTGTTCTTCCTCTCTTCTCTTTGAATGGGAACTGAGAAAATAAGTAAGCCAAGAAAAACACCCTGAAAACCACAGGACCAAATTAGAAGAATGTGTTCAGAAAAAATGTGAAATAGCATAAGACTTGCAATAGAGTTATCAGGTTTAGCATGGCAGCTTTTATACTGAGATCCAGATTTTCAAAGATAGTACATTTGTGCTTGTAGGCACCCTGACATGTCCTTTAGACAGAAGTGACTGCGTCCTGTTCGATGTAGAAAGATGTTTGGCTTTATTTCCACATTTTTTTGGGGAACCGTGTCATGGAAATCAGTCCCAGGAATTGGGAACAAGGTCTCATGCTGGGTCACCTTGTTTACTATACAAGCAGCATCGTGCCATAAAGCATCCCAGCTGTGTTTGATAGCAGGGGGCACTTCTGCAACTGGGTTTCTGTCACCAAAAGATTTGCTTATTGTGGGAACACAGGAGATGTTTTGAATCTCTTGTTGACAAAAAATTAAAAAAAATTAAAAGACAGGTAAGCAGGTAATCTGTTTCCATTGCATGACATGATGCCAAGACCAGGGTACCGCACAATGAAGTGTTGAAGTGAAAGGTCCTATGGAGCCCTCTGTTCCTGCAGGAGGCAGCAGCCCTTATTGCTGCATTTGTCCTCCAGGCCTGGAGTAGCTGGTAAAACAAAGCAGGGTTTTATTTTTGTTGTTGTGGGATTTTTTTTTTTTTTTTTTTTTTTTTTAGCAAATTGGCTGATCTGTGTGCTGGTTGCCCAGTTTCTCCCCAAAATGCAGCCCTGGTGTGGAGGTTGAGACCATGATCTCAGAAACCTGAGGCTGAGTGCTATGCTATAGCCCTTGCTTGCTCACCTTTTCTTTAGGACAACCGTTGCCTCAACCACGTGTTTCGTAGCAGAAAACATCTTGGTGGCAAATGCAGTGAATATTTATGGGCTTGTTCCTTCTGCAGCGTCAGAAGCTGGGCAGTGGTGAACACAAGAAAGCTTCCTAAGCCCAAGCCACCGAGCTGGCGATGGCTGTGATTCCTCTTCTGTCAGCATAGCTGCACTTCAGCCCTTTCCATATCTCATTAATAATTCACGACCAGGCATGTTTTATTTACGTCTCCTAATGAAACCCATTTTTCAGCCTGATGCCATAGGATCCCAGGTGACTGTCACCTGCTTTGAGCACTGCCTGGCTCCTTCGGCCCCAGCTCATTCCTCATCTACCTCTGGGCCCCAGCGGCAGAGAGGATATTGGTCTCTTAGGGGAGTATATTGAATGAAAAAGGGCCCCTGCAGCCCAGGGGCAGGTGCTATATCCTTGCAGGGAAGCTGGTGTGCAGGACAGTGTCTAAGGTGGCATTAACCCTTCCTGCCAGAAAAGAAGTGGCTTCTCGAGGGCAAATCCTGCCCAGATCCCACATGTGTTTTGGTTCTAACAGGAATGAGAGCCCACCCTGCCTTGCTGTGAATACATTAAACAAGTGCAGTCGTGCTGGGCCATGCAAAGGGCACACCGACCCTTCGCTGCAACGCACAGCGAGTCCCAGGCTGTCTCTGGAGTGGCCTGGAAAATCTGGGTTTTGCTGTCCCCTTTGCATTAGTAAACTATTGCAAAAAAGGAGTGAATTCCTTGTGCTTCTTGCATGTGTATACTTTCTGTTTTGCATATAAAACCATGCGAGGTTTTGTTGTTGGTTGTTTTTTATTTAATTAAAGCTAGAAACAAGTTGGTGACTGTTCCTCCAATATCTTCCATTTATGTTGTTGTGGTGAACAGTTTTGTGTGTGCTGGACATTTTAATGGGCATTTGTTTTCTCTGTAACAACTACACCGGCTGCTCCAGTTGGGACTCTTGGGAAAAGCCCAAGATGGTGACAGCAGGCACTGGGGCATATCAGGGCTAATGCATGCTGGCAGCACTTGAGAGAGCCCCAGGATGGGAAGAGCAAGGGGACAATGTGGGTCAGTGTCAGAGTGGTGCTGGCAGAGCCACAGGAGAGCAAAATTAGCTTTTTAGACTGACCTGCTTCCTCTTTGCATAGTGGGTAGGGTTTTCCAAGAGTTAGATGGTATTTAGGTGGCTAAAGGTGTAGATAGATGCTCATTGGAAAAAATAAAACAAACAAAACCACTAAGGATAAAAGCACCCAAGCTCCCTGAATATTTTTATTGCTCAAGCCCATTTGATTTCACAGCCTTATGGCAAGACAAGTGGACTTGCAGCCCAAAGAGGCAGGAGGTGATGTGTCCAGCTGTCAGAGGGGTTTCTTTTCCTTGGACAAGGACAGTTCCCACCATGTCCTGATGACCAGCAGTTTCAAGAATTGGGAGAGAGATTTCTAAAAATAGCTAGGAACTAATGCCTCCTGATTTTCAGTAGGAGCTAGGAGCCTAGACAGACTAGGAAAGTCATTTCTTCATGCCCAAGACACTTAAAACCTTCCCACCCCCATATCCCCCTTTCTTTAAACGTTTCACTAAATGGGAAAATCCAATTCTTTAGGTTTATTTCCCCTGTTATTCCAACCAAAAACTTTTTGGTTGAACTGCTGGTCTCAAAAACTTCTTTTTTTTTAGTCAATGTAAGTATTTTCACCAGAAATGGCTTTCAAAATCAGAAGAAAGACAGTTTCTACTTTCCCCAGGGAATATGTAGATAATGGATTTATTTTTTTCAAAAATAAGACTAGTTGTTGGGGTTTTGACACTGTCTGTAGTCCTTCTGAGCTGGGGGAGTGTAAAGCTGTAGAAAATCCATGAGGTCATCACTGGCCAACATGCAGAAAGAAATGGAAATTCAGATCACAGTGTGGTTTGATGAATGCCATTTAACTCTCTTTTTTTTTTTATTAAAATAAAACATAGTTCACTAAAGTTTGTAAGATAGTTGGCTCAGGATCAATATAACCAATATTTAAAAAATATTATTTCAGAATTAGAATCTTTCTGCTTTATAAGGTGTGTCTGAATGTTCTCTGTTTCCATTGAATAGATGTCACCAGAAAGAGCTTGGATATTAAAGCTGTGGATCTAAAGTTGTTTTCCTTGTTTAGTAACTGAGATACTTTGCTTCTGACTCCATTCTTTACATTAAGTTGTGTGAGATTTTTGCCTACTTCTTACAAGTCAGTGAGTAACACAGAGCAGTCTGGAAGCCATCATTTAAAACAGGTGAGGAAATACCTTTATGTCCTATTTCCCTGCACTTGTAGATCTTTTTATCTCTATCATCGCTTCCCTTGTGTATAGACATCTGACTTTGCATACTCATGGGGATGTGCCAAATCACACTTCATTTATTTTGGAACTGACAAGGGATCTGCAGTAGGTCCGTCTGGAGGCCAATCTGCTCCTGTGCCCCAGGGCCATGTCAAGAAATTGGTGGGGTTTTAAACTCTATTAGCTTTGCAGTTGCTCTGCTATCTCATTGTGTCAGAAAGTACTTTAGTTTTAATCATGAAAATCCACCCAAATTTGACAGAATTGAAAGTCTAAAATCGCCCCATGGGCACTTCCAGTAAATTTTGTATAATGTTCTTTTTTCTCCTTGTGTAAGTCTCCTGCTAGGCTGTTCTGTGCCTCCAGTGTGACTTCTGAAGCAACTAGACAAAATTATAACCCTCCATCAGTAAAAATTAATTTTCTTCCTTAACCTCTTTCTGTTACATTCACCTACCTAAAAAAAAATAAAAATCCAAAATCAGGTGCTAGAAAGGCAGAAACTGAAGTTATCTAGAGATGGACATTACTAGTATAAGATATTTTCATATCCTTGCTGGCAGATCAAGGCTTTCTGTACTCTCTGTGTAACTACCTGCCAAGGAACTAGGTTTCTATTTCATACTTTGATAGAATTATTTTACCCATCATATGAAAAGTGAGGGGACATCATTAATTAACAAAATATTTTAACATTGTGTTGTAGAAGAGTAAGAGGACAAACGAATGCACAGTGAGGTTTCAGCGTTCTGGCTCTAGTGAGGTCCTGAGATGGTAACAAGGCTATATATTAGCAAGGTATAAAGGTCTGCATTGTAATTATTTTTTTTAATCTGGCCAAAAAATGATGATTTTATGAGTTACAGATAAAAACAGAAAGTTAAACAACTTTGGCTCTCGCTGTAGGCTAAAATTAGGGTCATTTTCCAATTAGTTCCAACAAATCTGGTGGTCACCAGCTGCTCTCCTAATGCAACTGTTAGCTAATAACAAGAAGTGTTTCTCTGAGCTTCCCGCTCCCTCCCTGGTAGGTTATGCTGGCTCATTTTGCTGGGGTAAAAGGAACAATCTGTCTTCTTGCAGAGTGCATCAGGATGGGATGGGAACGGTCTCCTTCCATTCACTTTGGTCTCTGTTATATGAGCCAGTTGCATCCCACTGTACTCAGGGAAAGGAAGGCACTGTGTGCCTCATCCTCGGGTCTTAGTCCTGAAAAAAAAAATAAATTCCATTATTTTCTTTTAATAAGGCTTTATAAAAAGTTTTCTCTAAACATGCTGTGTTGTGTATTTGAGGCTCAGCGGGTTCAATGTGCTGGAGTTGGGGTTGTGTCCTTGCCCATGCTGGACATCTAGTGCTGAACTTTTCTCCTCTTCTTGGTTTCACTTGGACCCTGAGGGTTATTGTAACCTAGTTTTTTGTGAGCTATTTCCTTTTCTCTCTCTCTCCCTCTTGCTCTTTTTGCTTTACAGAGTGTAGCCAGATGAATCACACAAAGCTGTGGAAATCAACAGCAATGTGTAATTTGGGGCTTGATAACTGATAGTGACACAGGGGAAGGGTTGTACTCCTTAGGAAATCGCTGCATGATTTATCAATCCCCAAGACATCTCTCTGCTTTTCCTTTCTTACAGTCTATTTCAGGAAGCACAAAACCAAAAGGAAACTCACTGCCTTTTCAAATAAATGGTCTATCTTCACAACTAATACGTCCCATCTCATCCAAGTGCATTGGACTGTAAAGGAACAGTCATGAGATAATGTTTTGTCCTCATACACACTCTTTTTTCCACCAAGAAATAGTGTCTGAGCAGAATATGAGTGCTTTGGGCCTTTGTTCAGAATCTTGCAGTGGCTTGTTTTGTGCTATTGCTGTGACTGGGCAGCTTTGGATAGATCAGCATCCATTGCACTGGTGCTGAACACCAAATAAAAGTGAAAGTGATTAAAACCAACTTGTTGAGCTATCTGTGTGCAAGCATACTTTTCACTGAGGTACCTCAGCCTAAAGGCGAAGTTCCCAAAGACCTGGCTTTTCCTATGAGAAGATGCATCTTTTTCTCTGCTGACTGGCAGTTAACAGAGGAAGCATCATCCTTTTTCAGTCAAAGGCTTTGCACGTAACTCTTAGGTGTTTTTTCCCCCCCTACTCTCTACTTGTTTATAACTTGTTTTGCTTAAATATGTTTGCATATCTTTAAAAGTTTTTGGAAATTAGGAGTGTAACTGATTTTTTCAGTTAAAAGGGAGTGTCAGAACCCAGAGATTCATGGCATCTGTAGAGTTTCGGTATACATGCCATTAGAAACTCCCTCCTGAATCCAGGACGAGCTTTTAACCATAGTCAAAGTAAAGAGACATTTCCCCGAGAAATAGGCAATGGCTGGGTGGTGAGGACATTCACATGAGCAGAGAGATCCCAGCTCAGGTCCTTGGTATGCCTAATTTAGATCTGGAGCTGGACTTGGCATCTCAGGTTATTTTAGGTTATCAGCTATGGTATGTACAGCCTCTGTATCATCAAAAAAAAAAAAAGTCAGTTTTTGCAAGACAAAAAAATGCTTCCTCACTCAGATCTGCTGCAACAAGAGATGCACACAAAGTTATGAATCCAATAATGCAGGTGTCTCTTCCTGAAGTAATTCTTCCTTTGCCTGTAAGAGAGGGTTCCAAGACTGAGCACTGGTTTATCCAATATCTCTTTAGTGATCCCAGATGAAAAATAAAATAGTGGCTACTTGGTTTACTTGTAAGCCACCGTTCTCATATATTAGCAACACCTATGGTCTTATATCCCAGATATACCAGCAAAGTCTTTTCTTTGACACTCATCCCAGATGGATAAAGCAGGAAGAAATAACTCCTTTCTGTTTCTATGATATAGAGCTGAACATTTATGAAAATGAGATGTTTTCAGAAAGCAAGGAATTTAAATAGTAATAATACACTGTCTGTGTTCCTGCCATAAAGCAAGTAGTGCTTCCCTGAGCAGTTCATTTCTTCTGCATTTTCTTTCTTTGAATCCATTCTCATGTTTTCTGATGAACTCCCTTCATGCCCTGGAAGAACTATTGCTTACGGTTTTGTCTTCAAGCAATGATCATAATAATAGATATTAAAATGACTCAAGAAATTCAGGTACCAGAGCACCTGCATTTATACATTCCTTTCTGGGAAGAAAACCCAAAGAAATAGAGAGAGGGAGTAAACCAGACTGATTTGAACAATAAAAAGCAATTCTAGTATCCCTCACAGTGTAAATTAAAATGATTGTGGTGTTTCTGATATATTTTTATTGGAAAACAGTCAAGAGTTGAGCTTTTGTTGAGTAAGTTCAGGCTTTGTGTGCCTGTCTAGCTTAGGTGATATCATTTGACTCAGTGGAGTAGGCTGGTTTCAGGCCACAGGCAGTGCAGGAGATAGAATCATTTAGATTGGAAAAGACCTTTGAGATCATCAAGTCCAACTGTTTTACCTTAGGACTGCCAAGTTTGCCACTAAACCACTCCCTAAGCACCACATCTACAGGTCTTTTAAACACCTCAAGGGATGGTGGCTCAACCACTCCCCTGGGCTGCCTGTTCCAATGTTTGGTAACCCTTTCAGTGAAGAAATTTTTCCCGATATCCAAACTAAACCTTACCGTAAACCAGGGAATATGGTTTAGTGATTCTTGTCAGGGTTAGGTTGATGGTTGGACTAGATGATCTTTAAGGTCCCTTCCAACCTAGACAATTTTATAATTCTATTCTAAGATTTTCATTTTCCAACAGTTTCACCATTTTTTCCCCTGCACATAAGCATCAAATACTGTTTGCTGAATATTTCACTTGTTCTTATTTGGACTGAAGGCTTCTGTTACCACTGGCCCTTAGGGGACCAATTTAGCTGCACTGAACCAGTTTTGGTGTTCAATTCCTCCTTTTCAAAGAGCTGCATTTCCACATCAGTTGAACCCTTCTTATACTGGCATCTTCCACACTTCCAGCTCAATGAATGTTTAAAAAAGCTATTTCTCCTTCCTGTCTATCCTAACACATACATATGCCTCTGCTATCTAAATGGTGGGGGGACATGAAAGTCATGTTGAGAAGCGGGGGAGATTTTAATGTAAATGATGTACCACAAGGGACACAACCTCATTCTGGCTGAGTGAGGTTTTATGCATGGAAATGTAAAATATTCAGCCCATGTATCATTGAAGTGTTGCAGCAAAGCCTCTTCTGGCCAGCAAGTGCCTGAGTAAATTCTGAATTGCTGGCCACGTCTCAGCTCTCTGCCCCAACCTTCTCTATGGTATCATCTTTTTTAACTGCAAATACATCCTGCAGCATCTCGTTGTTTGTAGGGTTCTTGGCCCAAGTGAATCTTCACCCTGTGTGTGTCTTCAGCCCTAAAAAGCCCTTTTGGAAGCCATAGTGCTGTATAAGCAGAAGATATAGTTATTTAGAATATTTTGGGGTTTTTTTTGATGTAGCTGTTGGCATAATGGAGTCCAAATGGTCTTTTTCACAGTTGGCACAGCCCTTTCTCAACGTAGGATGACAAAAGCCTGATGAGAATAGGTCAAGGGACTGTGATGTAAGTACTGGTATTTCAGAGCTCTGTGACAAGCTGGTGTAACACAGCATCTGCACTGGGTTGGCTGGGTCTGGTGTATGGTGTGCTGTGGAGGTGGGTTTTTTTTTCTAATGCTGGTACTGTGTAAATGGTATTATACCAGATATGCGTTAGTAGTATATTACAGGGTTATACCATGTGCAGGTTTATACAAAATTTGAATGATTGAGATCACTGTCCTCAGCGTGGCTGACTCAGGAGAGCACCCAGGAGAGATGTTAGGCATGTTTATGTATTTCCCTTCCCATCCCGTGCTCAGGCTGTTATCCCCTCCTGTTTACTGGACGCTGATGCTCAATTCTGTGTAGTCAGACTCTGCTATTTAGGGATGCCACTGAAGCAGCATTATTTGTTTGCTTTGCCATTCCATATGTATGTCTCCCCTTCTCTTAAAGCCACAAAGTGGGCAGGGTGGCACATGCAGAAGACCCTTGCCTCCACGCTTGGGCTTGCAATGGCCATCCAAATCCCAGGACACCTTACTATCCCAATTCTCTCCCATGCAAAACATGTCTCTGAACTCATTCCACACCTGGTTGAAAAGGAGATGTCAAGTTGACCCCCATCACAAGCCCAAGTCATTGAGGGCTGTGATCCATTTATTTATTTGTGGCATACCCTCTCAGCTGTGGTATTTGAGTTATTAAAATGAGGCTTGTCAACACACTGAAAAGGGTTGGGGGGGGAGGATGGGGGGGGAGCTTCGCATCTTTCATGCAGTTTGATCCTGCTCAGCTTGTTAACACTCAGTTGCTTTTGTGATTAATTATTTAATCTTCTCCCTCGGTACTGGGGTATAATAGCACAACCCCCCTTTCTGCTGAGATTCGCAGCTCTTTGCTTTTCCCTGCAAATCCTTTGTGCCACCTCGAAGCGCAGAGCCAGGAGGTTTGGGCTGTGGTGCTTAAAGAGCCCAGCAGCCACCCGAGCTGCTGCTTGCCCTGCGGCACTACTGGGCAAGGAGCGGGGTTCTGCCTGTGGGCAACCATCAGTCCCAGCTCGTGCACGTACCAAAGAGAGTGGGGAGGGCTGTCCCTGAGTGCCCTGTCCTCCAAACGCGGCCTCTCAGTCCAATGGCTACTTATGTGATGGGGAGACATCAAACGAGGCCAGTGTGTGCTCCAGATGCAGTCAGACACACGAACTGCAAATTGGAGGCGAACTTGTCAGTAAAGAGATTTTATTTGGGGAGTCAGGCTTGGCAGCCCTCTTCCCTTTCTCTTTCAGATGCCTTTTGAACAGCTTTCAGCTCAAGTTTTTGTAATCACCCGGGCGTAGCATCTTCATCCGTTTGGTTTTGGGGATGTTGCTTGTTGCCTTGATTTGTTCTGAGGCCATAAGTGCAGAGAAGTTCACCCATTCTCTGCACCCTGTGTTCAGGCTCCTACTTGTACATAGGGGGTACGTGAACCAGGGGCTTGTACCCATGGTGGGGCAAGTGTGGGGGTGCCCCCTAAGCATGCTTCTGGGGCCAGGTGCTGGTGTGTGTTCACACACTGCACGTGTGTGGAAGGGCATAGGGTGTATTTCTGCCCAGTGGGTGCTGTAGTTCGTGTTACTGGCGTTGTGTTTCTAAATAAGTGAGCTGAGTGCTTGTACTATCCAAAGCATCGCCTGCCCTCTGGGGCTGCAGGGCCCATGGGCTACATGCAGCCAGTGGCTTAGGGAGGGCTGGCAGGTCCCCTCAGCTCTGGAAGGCACCTTCCTCCCTCTCTGAGCATCCCCAGCTGCGCTTCCTGCTTGAAGCCCCAATTGCTGGATAAGGTGAGGCCTGAGGTCTGAATAATTAGCAAGGAATTAGCTGTGTTTTCTTTATGAGATGGTCTCCCCAGTTCCTCTGATGTTTGCATCTTTTTTCTTTCATCTTGTGCTTCTGTGGCAGGTGCCCTGCACAACTGTGAGATGTGTGGGAGGCCCTGCTGATGGGCTGGTGGTTACATCCCAGTGCAGGAGCATCAGGAGCTGGTGCTCATGCCTGTGTCCTGCTGATGTGACTCGGAAGGTGTGAGTCTGTCCTTCACCCCACTGCAAACTCCCTGTCTGCTGCTGGATGAGCCACCCCTCCTTTGGGTCTGCAAAATAGTAAAGTGCCAACTCCCCACCCTGACAAAGGTGTTGGAAAAGCTGATTACTTTATGGTTAGGAAGCTGATGAAGTATTAGCCTGGGTTTCTTTATGTTTTATTGGGGTCCATAAATTAAATGGAAAGTCACCATGATGAGGAAAGGAGCCAGGGAGAGCAATTATTTGTCGGGAAGACATCATGAGTAATGGTTTAGCTACATGTTAATTGAAAGTTTCAGCAAAGTGACACCTGAAGGCAGCTAATACTGAGTGTATAGAGCAGATGATGACAGGCTGCATCACTTACAAACTCACTATTGAGGAAGCTTGAAGTAACCAAAAGGTGTTAATCAAATAGCATCTTTCAGGCTTAGAACTGGATGGCTGAGCTACGAAGCCCCAGTCATCTGAAAGTCTTTGTTTATTTGCCAGTGTCTGCAGACAGATTTACCAGACTGATTTACTCTCTCCAGATGTTATCTGTGCTGCAGTTGCCCCATAGGTTATAATTTTTGAATCCCTGCCAGATCCCTTGGGGATGTTTTGCTTGACCTTCCAGGGCTGTACTTTAGTGTAAATCTGTGCAAAATCTTCTATGGGGCTCCCTGTGCGGCTGTGGAGTGCAAAGGTGTGTGTGCTCATGCCCTCTGCTCACATGCCCTCACCATCAGACTTTCCAGAGGTGGACCCAAGATCTCAAACATCCCCCAGGTAGGCGTCAGTGTGTCCCTGTGAGCTGCTACTGCCCACCACGGTGTGATGGGGACTGTCACTGGCATGGTGCAGAGTGACTCTGAGGCCCTCCCTGTCCTTAGGGCCAGGTCCAGCTTGCGGGAATGATGCCTCATTTTCCTATCAGAAGATCATAGTGTGTGGCTCCACCTCCAGTCTCTGTTAATAGCCCATAAATTACCCGCTTGGGTCAGAGATGCTAAGGGTGATACATAAGTTGGAAAGAATCCAGAGCAAAGGCTGGACTCGCTGCCCTAGTAATTAGATCATAGTAGATCATAGTAAAAATAAAAATAAAATTCAAACCTAAATTGCCCTTTTCCCAACTCAACCAACTCTTGAAATTGCACTAGGCCACACCATAAGTGTAGGTACCCCAGGTGTAGATTTTTTCAGAACAAAACAACATTTTAAGACCCCAATATCATAACCTTTGAGCCATATTGGTCATATTATTTGTTAATAGTTACCATTTTAAGGGCTGTATTTTGACATATGAGCTTCACTTTATACCATTACTTAGTCTACTTAAAGCCTGTTGAACTTTTTATATTACAGGGAGACTAACATACATAATAATTTGTGGGATTCAGACTGTGTATAAGAATATGTTTACTTTCTAATTTTTCAAGAAATTAGCAAAAAGAGATAGTTCTGTGATAGGCAAGTATATAAAGTAAGGAAATTTAAAATACAAATTATGCGCAACATCCTGGTAAAGTTCTACTTACAAAATTGTTAAATCTCTCAAATTATTATATAAATAAATATTTTATTGCATTTTAATTTGCTTTATTATATTCTGCAGTGCCCTGAGCACCTTGATTTCATAAATAAAAGAGTTATTATGTAGAGTCTTTGCAATATGAAAACAAATGCTTAAATGCTTGGAGACTTGTAAAAAAATCAGCAGGGTTTCTAAGGCTAGTGATAAGGGTTCATAAACACGCTAATTTTTCCACTCTTAAAAATTTCAGGTCAATAGAGTACAAAAGGAATTGTTAACAAAACCTGTGCTCTTTTAATAAGAGACTGGAGTATTTGTAGGGCAGTGTACCCAACTGCTACACTGCAGCACTCTCTAATAACATCTCCAGACACTGCAATGGCAATAAAGCATGACAGGATTGTATAATAACTCTATTAATCACTTTTTTCTGGTAACATGAGGAGAGCGTGTTAGAGCAACCATCTAACCCCTTTCAGTGGCACAGGAAGTTTGGGGCAATTATTGCAGGGGGCTACCATCCTTTGTTTTAGTCTCTGCACTCACTTTAAGTCTGTTTTGGGGTGGTCCATGTAGTGTGTTTCACTTCTTGGAAGGAACTTGGAGCAGGACGTACATGTGTGTCTGTCCCACCTGCCAGCCAGGAGTGGCTTTGGGAAGGAAAAAACCCCAATTTGATGCTAAGGCACATGAAAGATGCTCACCCCAGATGATCTGAGTCCTGTCTTGCCTACTTATGTGTTTTTCCACCAGTTTTGTGCTGTGGGGGATGGGGCAGGAAGAAAGTTCTGGGGTGGGAGTGCCTCTGTGCTGGGTTTATGCTAGGAGCCTATTGCAGGGTGGGCATTGATGCCCCTGCCAGTCTGCAGCTAGGTCTCCTGAGCCTTTGGAAGGGTTGGCAGTGGCATCCATCCCACTGGTCCATCTCTGCATTGTGCACAGGAGGATCCACACATCATCATAGTGTGTTCTCTGGTGGGGGAATGGCTCCGAAGTCCTCAGTGGCCAAAGATTCATCATGGGATAGTGCTGTTGGTGGTCTCTGGATGCATGGTCCATTGCTGATTAAGCACGAATCAGGGGAACTGTGGTTTCTTTTTCCCCTCATGTAAATTTACACATTTAATGACTGCTTGAATAGCAGACACGAAATTGGGTTGAATGAAGAGGTTTCTAAAAGGACACTACTTGACCTATGCTATTTATCCTTTTCAAAGATCCTCAGTAGCCAGGAGGCATCCCAGAAGAAGATAATTAGGCTTGTGCTATTTCAACCTCCTCTGATCCCTAAGAAAGAGTTAATTACAGTCTTTTCCCTCTTGCTCAAAGGTGGCTGGGTATTATCATCAGAGCTGTAATTATTCATGCTAATTGCTTATTTGGAGAGAGAGAGAGACAAGCCCCAGACTCCACATCAGTGATTAGCAGAGCAGACCAGACCAGGTGCACTTCGTTAAGGCTGGACTTAGTGCTTGGGGGTGGAAGGAGGTTGGGGATGCTGGAGTGTTTGTGAGTGAGTGGTGGAGCAGACCAGGTCCTGCTAATGCTGCCACCTCCTCTGGGACTGAGAAAAAAGACCATGCACTTCTTGCAGACCTTCCTCCGGTGGAGGACACTTCGAGGTAATTATGCTCCTGATTGGACTCTTCATTTGTTTTTTGTGGCTTAATTAACCTTTCATAATTTTTGGGGTGTGTGTGTGTTTGTGTTTTAAAACCTCCCTATGAGGGACCAGGGTGGGTTGTGAGATGCTTGTCTAAGGTTTGTGTCTAAGTCCCTCTGCAGATCTTGCGGCTGATATTTCATTAACTGAACAAAAACTTCTGTTATCTCCTGACAGCCTTGGTGTTGGTGTGTTGTTTGAGTTGGGAAGGGGATAAGGAGGTGGTGTGTCTGTCTTCTTCCCTGGTTATGGGCTATTAATAATAGGGCTGATCCCATTTGGAAGCTTATTCCTGTAACTAGATCTGGAACTTGCCTGTTAAAAGCAGCGATTTAAGCTTTATTTGGTGGCTGAAGATACCTGAAGCGTGATGGTCCTGTTAATTGCTTTGAAGGCAGCACAATGGTAAAACGTAGCATACTGGAGAAGCTGGGACTTGGTAGGAAAACACGGTGGGAAGCTGTCTCTTTGGGCATACCTGCTGTGGCTTTAGGATGATGGTATGCCATGAGTGGGATGGCATACGCTGGCTGCTTCTGAAGTGGTGGTGAGGTGAGAGCTTGTTGTAAGGACTTGATCATCTCTGAGAAGTAATTATTTTACTTTACTTTGTTCTTCCCCTGGAATAGCAGAGCCACATGCCCTGCTTGACTAAGGGTTGCAAACTGCTCCTGGTATTTAATCTTTGTATGAGTCAGTGCAGTCATGAGTGGTCCACTGTGGTGTGGAGTGGTTTCTGTTGAACTTTCTGTTTTTTCTCTCAAGCTTTTGATTCCCGCTGGTCTTAAGGCTGAGAAAAACAACCTTAAGAATCACACTATAGGTAACATGAACTATGCAGGTTTTAACAAAATAACTGGAAGGAGCTGCCTCTTGCCAAATATCTTTGAATGTTCCTCTAGCCTTTTTATAAAGGTCTCTCTGCTGTCATCCTTATGGAAAGCATCCACGTGCTGTGCTAAAAGCCAAACCAGACTTTCTCTTCTGAACATCTAAAATTATTGTCTTTGTGCTTTAATTTCCTAACTGGCCATAATTATGTTTTAATGTACTGAATAATCTTTTCATCTGGGTGTTTTACTACTTGCTTAAATTACACAGGCTTTGCATGCTCATATCGTCTTCCTGACAGAGGAATTAGCTCAAGTACAGTGAGAAGAGGGACCAAGGACTGCTGCTGCAGGGACTGCAGTTCTCTCCATCCTCTGGGGTGGGAGGCAGGGACAGGGATGGGGAGATGTTTCCTTGTGAGTATTGGAGAAGTTGTGGTTTATGAAGATCACTATCCTAACAGGTATTGTGGTGTTGAACCTGAGCTGAATGTTTACCTGTAGTTTTCTAAGCTTTTTTTGCATGCTGATTATTTGGAATGCTAGACACCTCCAAGAAGGCAAGAAATCCAAACTTACAGGGGTGGTACAACAGCAATAGCTTTTAGTAAGGCCACCATAGTCTATCCAAATCTGGATCCCCTAAAGATAACTAATTTTTAACTTCCCTTGAAATCTGTAGGAGCTAAGAGCCTATGTACTTCCTAAGGCATCTGGACAAAGTGCTGAAATTTTTCTTTCTTCTTTTTTTTTTTTTTACCTCCCCATAAATTCTCACAGTTACTACCTCATCCTCTACTGTTCTGTTCCAAAGTTATGTGTAAGTGCATGTTATCCAGCCGATTGCTACTGACTGCTTTCCTATGGACTTTAGATCTCCCAAACATCTCCTAAATAATGCTGTTGTAGAACACTAATATTCTTTTGTGTGCTCCTATAGCAAGCTTCCCACGCACTGCACCACTGGCAGTGCTTGCTTCCTCTCTGCCTGCAGTTTATTCTTCGTGTTGGGGTTGCAGGATTATAAATGAGTGTTGACCTTCTTGTGCCTGTGCCACTCAGTATCAACTCCATGTGCAAATTGCCTGGGGAGGACAGAAGTCTTTGGGCTGTAGACCTGATCTTTGCTTTGCAGGGGTT
The DNA here is from genome assembly GCA_004320125.1 of Scolopax mira. Lineage (NCBI taxonomy): Eukaryota > Metazoa > Chordata > Aves > Charadriiformes > Scolopacidae > Scolopax > Scolopax mira. The sequence continues at coordinate 105,940 of BJBW01002569.1, forward strand.
AAAGTAGTGGGTGCTGGTACCATCAAGTAAAGCAATACCCAAGAGGATTGAGCTTGGAGGTGATCATCAAAGTCCCTGGGAAACTGTGGGCTCCCTAATATTGATGCAAGGCATGAGGGAAACACATCCTTTGGTGGAGGAACTACATAGGGCAAACTGCGTAGAGCTGTCATTGAGATCCCTGATTATTGGGATCCACAGGAGCAGAATTCACTCTGGGCTGTGTCCTTTTCAAGTTATAAAGGGATTTTTGTTTCTTCTATTTCTGCTCTGAGATCAGAATTAGAGTATGTAGGTAACTTAATATCTTAACTATTACTGGATTTTCCCATTAAACTGTTGCTGGTAGGGAAACAATTAAGACCATAACACACTGTGCTTCGAATGTCTCAGTGGAATTGGATTATTACTGGTCAGACTGGGGCTGTGCTATCGCACCACCATGGTTTTCATTCCTCAGGAAGGGAAGCGACGAGGCTGTTAAGAGCAAGTTGTCCACTTGGTATTTGATATTGGGAGCTGATGCTGTTGTGTGTGTTCAGTGACTGGAGGCTGACCAGCGTGCATCCTAGGGATATTAACCACTGTTTTGGTAATTATGATGTTAAACAAAATTATTTTAAAAAATTAATATCCTCTCTAAGTGACCTGGAGTGCTTTGTGTTACTAGCTGATCTTGTGTGCCACAGGAAAAAGGAGGTAGGATGTCTAACGTGGGGGAGTCCCAACCAGAGACAACACCGTTGCCCTTGATCTGTTGACATCCAAATTTTTGGGATGTGAGTAAAGAGGCTTGGAGCAAGGCAGCAGTAAGTGCAAGACTGGGTAAGAAGCTGGGCAGCGAAGACTCATAGCAGTTTGCTAAATGCCTGCCTTTCATCTGCTGTTGACCTGTGTTGGAATCGGAGCTAATCGGGAGATGTACAGCCTTTCAGAGAGCAGGCATGTCTAAGTGAACTGGGTGTGCTTTGATCTGAAAGACTCTCCCGTAAGTGTCAGCCAGCCTTTCAACTGATTGCTGTGGGAGAGAGGTTTTGATGCAGTGAGATGGCACAGTTGAGTTTACTGGGTTTTTAAAACTCCAGTAGCTGAAATAAAATGCGGAGGCAGGGCTTTGTAAGAGGCTGGCTTTGGGAGTGGGAGGACTGGGGAACCTGACTCTCCGCTCTACATCAACTATTACAGTAGTTTGGGCAGCGTTATAATTTTCCTCCTTTTTCCTGACAAAATCCATTAATTACAAGGCTACATCAGTAAGCACTCATTGAGTTTGACAGACCTGAGATTCAGTGCTAATTCACAGAGCTGCTCTGTATGGCGTGTGTGTGAGTGTCTTTAGGGGGGAGGGCAGCCGGCAAGTAACCCTCTGTCAGACTGAGTTCTTGCTGCATCTCCCCCCCAGTATATCTGGGGGGGTGAAGTGGGGGAGGGGAAGAAGAGTTTACAAAAGATTAGAGAATATTCCAGAAAAAAAAAAAAATTATATGTTAAATATCAGAACAGCAGAGCTGAGAAAAGGTACTTTTCCCCAAAAGTAACCTTCTCCATGGCAAGCCCCCTTGCAGGACTCTGGGCCAGGTCTGAGCAGAGCAGGACATTGCAGCTGGGAGAGCAATTTTTCCAGAAATTAGTGCTGGGAAATATCCCAGCTAGAAATTATCATCTCCCCTAAAGCGTAACCCCCACAGCAGGTGACGTCCCCTGCAGTTGGGTTTTTCGGACAGTTTCCGTAGCCACATTGTAAGGGGTAAGGGCAGATTTTTATTTTTATTTTTTCTTGTGATACTGCTATTTCCTTTCTTGGCCGTTACAACATCGATGAGGTTGTGTATCCTCATCCCTAGCAGAACTTTTAAACAGTTGCTCAAATTTTTCTTTGTCATTTTGTCTAAACAGTGACATGCAGTGGCAACATGATGTGACGTAACAAGCTTCTTTGGAGAGACATGTAGGTGTATATGTGTGAATATTTATTTTACTAGCACTTAAATGTATTACCAGTTTCTCCCACATTTCTTTGCTGGTGCAGCAGCCTATAGTGAGAATTTTGTGGGCTATTCCCAAGCTCACAGGCAGGTACATTGAGGCTGTTTTTATATTTCCCTTTCCAAGCTCAGCCGGAGTTACAAGGTCCTTTACAAGGTTGTGGTCATTTTTCATTTTCCAGCATATAACAACTTAATATTCTTGATAGTATTATCTTGACAACAAATAACCTATGCTGCTCTTGCTTTGCACTGTGTTAGTCTCTTACCCCCCTACTCCACTACACATGTGCACACATCTGTACACATGAGCCCACTATGATATTTATTCTGAGTCCCCATCAGCTATAAATCTTTTGCTGCTGCCACTGGCCTTTTTATGTCCATCAGAGAACGATGGGGCAATGATCCAGCAGGGATTTGGTCAAGCAGTCTTGGGTGCGGGGCTCAGCTGGCAGTAATGCTGTGCAATCTTTATCCTAATATAATCAATACCATGGTATACGAGGGTCTTGTGTGAACTGTCTGAACCCTCTCCCTATCTCCTTCTAGTTGGTTACTCTGTGCCTTTAATAAAGCATGACTTCAGGGGCTGATGTATATTAATTTTTTTCTTTCTTTACTCTTTGTGAGACAAGTTAGCACATAAATTTTGTGGCTTGATGATTTTACATGAGGGGAGCAGCAAAAGCAGATCTCAGAAACAGGATCTCAGTTCCTGTCAAAAGGCTGGGAAAGAAGATAAAGAGTTCCTAGTGTTTCTATTGGAGTAATTTGGAATATTAACAAATTATTACAATGACCGAGTCAGGCCCTCCTGGCTTCAATATCTGACTTGTGGCTCCTAGAAAGTCTAGTTGCAAACAGGTTAAAATTGGCTCTGAAGCCTGATCCTCCCCAAAGCCTGGGTTTCTTGGGTTTTTTGGTTGTGTTTGGTGTGGGGGTTTGGGTGTTGTTTTTTTTTTTAATTTTATTTTACTGTCCAGCAGCTATTATCTCTGGTAGGTCAGTTTATACAGACAGCAAAGCAAGAAATAATCAGCTGTGTATAGCAGCGGCACCTCTTTTTTTTTTTTTTTTTTTTTGCAGGGCGGTGTTGTGACCCTGTATGCGACGAAAAATATCGAACTGCATCCTTTTCTGTCCCTGTTCTCCTCCCCCCGCCCTGCGTTAGCCATTTTAAAAGCATTTTTGGGGTCGGACGCTCTCACTCGCAAGCCCATGCTGCTCCCTCGTGGAGCAGCGGGCATTGCAGGCAGGGTTGCCTCGCAGCCTTAGGCCGGTCGCGTCTATAAAGGAGCTGGTCCAGCAGCTTCTGAAACAAGGGATGCCGATTTCAGGAAGGGAAAATGGGATTTTGCAGGTGATGAGGGTTTTCCTTGTCTTTGTTTTTCAGGGCAGCCTCTGTCTTGCTTGGGGATGGAGCATGTGGGAATAGCTCGTGGGAACCAGCCTGGCTTCTGAGGGTGGATGAGTAAGGAAAGATGGGGACATAGTGGTGGGGAGAGGTTTCTCCAGCCTTTTTTAGGGATGAGTTGACTCAAAGAGGCTGATGATGTGACTGTGGACAGCCTGAATGCCTGGGATGTTAGAGATTTGCCTGTGTGCACAGCATCCTCCCCTGGGCAGCCCTGTGTCTGCAGTGCTGCAGCCTAAGGCAAAGGCAAGGTGCTGGGCACTGCCAAACACAGGGCTAAATCCCTCTTGCAAGAGAGGGAGCAAACCTGAGGTCTGGGCTGTTCCCAAAGAGAAGCAGGAATTGTCCCAAATGTCTCCTGCTCCACTGAGGAATCTGCTAAATCCCACCGTCATCGAGCAGCTTCTTGGAGAGCTTACTAAATAAAGGGTTCTTATGTCTGCTAGAGGTGGGTACCTCTCTGGAGAAAAGCCTTGTTCCCTTCTGCCAGCCAGAAACCGGGGAGAGGTTTGAAGCCTTGCTGGTATCACAAGAGGGCAGAGTTGGCTCATGGCTCCTGAGCTCGTCCAGCTCATGGACCCACCAAGGGGCAGCGGGAGCTGGCCTTGCCCTTGGCACTGGTGGCAGCTGAAGCTGTGGGAGTTGCTGGGCTGTCGGCACAAATGTGACTCCATCCTTCTGACTGTGTCCTTCAGCACCAATATTACCTGGGGGGAATATAAAAATAAGACAAGAATATCTCTTGTGACCCTTCTCTAGTTGCTTCGAAAGGTTGACTGTACCCATGCTATACTCGCGGGCATCTTGCTGTGGCATTGATAAAAGCTTCATATTAATATTGATGTTAGAAAACATAAATTGATTGTTAATTAGCAGCTGAACAGTGGTTCAAGCAGTGCTGGTAATGATGCGTGGGGGTTGGCTTCCCAAGCAGTGTCTGCTCTAAACTACACAAAAGGCATAAATGCAGATCACGGGTCCTGTTTGCATTTAAAACAGCAGAGGTGTCACTGCTAATGAACACATCTTCCTAGCAGATACTCAGCAGGCTACTAGTACTGGCACATTTTGAGAGTATCTTTTGTGACATTGCCTGGAAGGAGCTGGAATGATCATAGTGGGAGACTGCCTCCTGGTCACCTGTTGGGAGTTGCTCTTGGCACTTTAAGGTGATGCAGAAATACAGAGTTTGAGGCTTTTAAGCAAATTTTCGATTTAGAACGATGAAAGGAGACAGTCTTGCATCATGTCTTTCAATTCCAGGGGAAAGTAATTACCTGGATTAGTTCAGCCACTGCCTCTGGGAACCTGCCTGGAGACTGAAGCATAACGCAATACAGGTACTTTTTGGAAGGCCTCCTGGATGAGAAATGAGCTTCTTGTCTCTCACTGAGGTGGTCTGGCTCCCTGCAGGGTATCCTGGGATGGGGGAGACTTGTAGTCTGACATCAGCCGATCAAGAGCAGATCTGCTAATACATGTGGGCACCCACATGTGAGACATTGAGGTCTCTGAGTTATGGCCTCTTGGTTCCTAGACTGAGCCAAAGCCAGTGCAAGGCATTTGGACTGCAAATACAGCCTAGGTGCTGAAGCCAGTTCTTCAGAGAGTAGAAATGATTTTAAATTGGGAATTTGAAATAGCCCAAGGCTATGTCATGTCTCTGAGCCTGCGCAGTGTTCTCTGGCTGAAGGTCACCTCTCTCCACCTGTGCTGGTGGCTCTCTCAGCCTCTCTGTATGGACATTTGTCCCATGGAGCCACATCCCAGGCTGCTGGGCTCCCGAGCACTTCCCAGGAGGAATCTGTGGAGGTAAAAGATACCGCACAAGCTGTCTGCTGGTATCAACCTCAAGATAAGGAAATCTGTAGACTGTTCCCAGGACCAATGAAATCCAAAAGCTGCTCACTTCTATTGGTTTTTACTTTGCTTATATAAACCAGTCATGGGGAAAGGTACGGCTGGCCAGTGGTCCTGGGGTTGTGCAGTGCTGTGGTGGAAGGTTGTCCCTGTATCCCACACTGCAAGTCCAATTAGATCAAAGTTTTAAAAGATAACCAATGCACAGCAGAGGCATCTTGTCCCTGGGGGAGCTTAGTAACTGAGTCACACTGCTACAGTGTGTAGCCCCCTCGAGCTTGGGAGCTTCTCTTCCTCAAGGGCTTCCCCCCCCACCTTAATCTTGGAGTATTTTTGCAGCTCTGTGGCAGAGAAACAACAACAGGGCTGGATTGCTGTACTTCAGCTCACCTCCCAGCTGCAAGTTGCAATCTAAAGATCATTTCCTTGTTATCAACAGCTTTTCCTGTTGCCTGTTTCAGTCTCTATGCCAAGCAAACACAGATTTCTCAGAAGTCCTTCTTGGGAAGTGGACTAACCTTCTGGGAAACAACCAGTGACAAGTGGTGGGGCTTTAGGGCTTTCCTTCACTTTTTCTTTTTTCTTTTTTCCCCTATTTTTGCTTCCTAACTGGAAAATCTTGAACACAGTGAACTGTCTGGAAGTATGTTATCCTTACGAAATGTAACTGAACTGTGGTGTACTCCTGGAAGAGGCACTTGCTGGGTTGTAGGAGGGTGTTTGCTTTATGTTGTGCTAGGTGTTCTGGATAAGTAGTCGTCTGGAGAAAATCTTTAATGTATGTTGTTGAGGCTGGTTTGTGTCAAAATAGAAATCCATTGTACAACTGTACTGAACAGTCTGAAATGTAGAAATCGTGTGACCTCTGTAATTTTTAGGTAAGACCATGTGAACCTTCACTATAGCTTTCTGCGTCTCACTGATGCCGTCAAGTCCAGCAGTGAAGTTGTCTTAAATGGACAACTCCATATTCTGTAGGATTCCTCCTGGAGTGGGGGTGGTATTTTTGGCCCTCTCCTCCAATTTAATTTCCTGGAAGCACAAACTGGAATTATAAAGCTGAAGAACCATCCAAAGCTTGCTGGCATCTCCCATGGCCTTCCCCCTGCTGTGAATGGGATGGAAGAGGAGCTGCAGCTTCATTAGGGTTTGTAGTTAGCTCGTTGTCTGTCAATCTATAGAGCATCTCTAGTGTGAGTTTGTGCTAATCAGGTGCAATACTGGCCTTCGTATTAAGGATCCTCCTCTAATGAGGTGATAGTAGATGGCACATACCATTAACCTTCCAGGCTGCTCTAATTACTCGTTTTCTGATCACACACAGCTTGTGTATTAGCATCTGATGGCTAAGCTCAGCATTGGAGCTGCATAGGCTCTACTCTCCAGCATTCCCTCATTCCCCTGCTCCTTGCATGAGCAAAGTAAGACTGAAGCACAGTTTCATCTGGCAAAAGGGGTTGGGGGGAGGAATCTGGGCCAAAAATAACTAATAAAGCAAACTTCAAGAGCCTCACAGGTTTTGTCTGTGTTTCCACTCAGTCATTTTCTAAATCCTACTTTTCCTCCTTTGTATTTTCCCCCAAATCTTTACCTCATCAGACTTAGGAGTTGCTTTGAAATGGGGCTTCCATAATTTACTCTCTCTGCCTCTACCCTCCCCCCCGCCCCCGACTCCCCCTTATTTAATTCAAATACTGCTTTAATCCCCTTCTGACCCTACCTGAGCCCAGCATTTTCACAGGAAAAAAAGGCTTATTTCACTGGTTAGTGGTGTTTGCTCTCTGGTTTGTCAACTAACTACTTGGGCTTTGTAATCTATAAAAAGAGGTGGTGCCTGGTCACAGACAGAAGCAGTGCTTAGGACAGGCTGTGCTAGTGCTGGCATGCAAATGTGTCTCAAGAGCTCCTGGAGCAGAGCCAGCTCCTGGCAGCATAAGATGGGGCCAAGGGTGACAAGGTGTGCTTGTTGAAACAAGCAGACACTCTCCTCCAGAGCTGATGGGTGCTTATGGTGATGCAGGAGGAACCAGTGGAGGGGCAGCTGGCTGTGGACTCTAGGCTGGAACAGCATGAGGGGGATTCCAAACCCTGGGCGCTGGGGTAGCTCTTCAGGACACTGTGTGGAAGCAACAAGAAGTGATGCTAACTTCTCCCCTCAGTCCAAGTTTCAATGTAAAGCCTGAAGAGAGATTTCCCAAGGTACCATGGATGAGGTGACGGAGGAGTTCTTTTCCTTCTGTGTCTTCCTGATGTAAGTAGGCACAGTGGGAGGTATTCAATTAGCAAGGGAGCTAACACTGCCCTTGTCTTGATGAGAATGTGTAGGGAACATGTGTTAGTGCACTTGGTTTCGTTTGGCTTAACATGACTGAAGAGCCTCATCTAAGATGTGGAATAATGCATCTGAAGTTGCTTAGATCTGAACTTGTCCTTAGGCAACGATGTTTGCCTCAGTGAAGACTCGTATTGTATGTTCATTATAGCTGAATTCTGTTTAAGGATGCTCATGCTAGAGCATCCCATAAAATAAAATCAGTTACACTTCAACTATCTTATCTCTACTAAGTGTAAAATGGAGTTTGATTGTGCCTCTGAGAAGAAAATGCCATGTAATGTATCTCATCTATGTCTAAGTATGTTCCTGGTAGACCAAAAGCACTTAGAAAAAGCTGTAGCAAGATAAGATGCTGGAGCTGGATGGGACCTGGAGCTGTCTTGTCTCAAAGATGAGATGGGAAGAGCCCTATATTGCCTTAATACAGGGCAATACAAAACAGGACGTTTTGTGAATGCACTTGAGCAACAGTCTTGGGAGCAGCCCCAAATGTAATACCTAATCCAGATGTGCTCTTGGTGTGTCAGATTAGCTGCAGATGCAATACTAAAGCAGTTTTGTTTCATATATTTTTGTTTTTGGTACCAATAGATTTAAAGGTATGAAAAAGATCTGGAGTGCTGGGCCACAGTGTGTGGGAGGAAAGCAGCCTCTGAGTCACTGGTGATTATTAAATGACAGCAGAATTGAAATGCCTCGAAAGCCCCGACTGTGCACTCATATAGGCTGCTAATTGTTGATGATCTACAAAGGCAAAGCTCTGACCAAACTTCAGAGAGAACCCTTTTTCCCTAAACAAAAGGAGGATTAAAATGGCCTTTTCAATGACGTCTCAAATGAGCTATGAGAGCGTGTATGATGCAGAAGGCACGGCCTCCCCTCAGGTTGCTGGCTGAGATGGGATGGCATCGGTGCCCTGAGCCCCCTGAAAGGCATCTTCCCCCTCCTTACCTGGGTTCCAAGCAAAGCCTGGTCATCTGCAGCTCTTGCAACACCTCGGTGGTGGTTCATGAAAGAATGAGGATGGAAAGGGTAGTTGTTCCCCTTTTATTCTGGGGGAAGATGTGTACCGGGTAGTGATGCTGGAGGGGCGAAGGACTACTGGATGCAGAACTGCTCCTGCTACTGCTGAGAGCCCCTTTTCTTTCACAAAAAGGTGAGGGTACTCTCCTAAGACAAAAAGTCCCAGGCTCAATTGTCTAATTGAGAGCAGTCATCTCCATCCTCATTGACGCAGTCTCTTGCTCCTGGATTGGTTTTAATTCTCCCAAGGCTGTGCTAGAAAACTGTCTGTTCAAGGCTGAGGAACATCAGGTTTAACAGGAATGAGGTACTTCCACCAGGTAACAACTCTCCCTGGAGGATTTTGTTGGAAAAATTTCTCAACCTATTCAACTCTATAACCCCAGTGCCATGAATCCAGAAGGACTTGAGCACTCACAGCTCTGTGAATCACTCCTGGGCTGGCACTGGTGGCCTCAGGGCCCCAGTGGAAAGAAGCTGAGTTGTGGAAGTGGCATGCAGGACACTCCTTCACTGCAGCATGCTGTCACCAGGCTCCCCCAACAATAATAGATGTGCACGCCTCAGGCTGAGGCACTGCATAAAGCAAGCTTTGCATGATGAGAACGCATGAATTAAGAGCTTACAGCTTCACTTCAAAGTCAGTTGGAAGAAGAACCAACTTGATCTTCCCTGCTGACACCCTTGACAGATCATGACTCTCATATCCATGGTTTAATGTGACTTTTTGCCCCCAAAACTGCTGCTGACTAATTCTACTAAAAGACACATGGGAGCTTTAGCTCAGTGCCTGGGGAGATGTTGGAGGTATTAGTAGGTCAGTGGTTAAAGCTATGTAAAACTCTCCAGGGTTTAGTTTGAGGTTAGAGCCTTTTCCCCAGACGTAAGACCTGCTCGGTGCATGGAGGGGCTCAGACACAAATATGTACCTGCCTCCCAGCTCCTTCAGTAATGCTGGCTCCTTCCTTGGTATCCTCATTGACTTGTTCATTTGTAAGGAAACACAATGCTTTCCTAAATTTAGCTGCATAAGTACTGTGGGTGATGTCTCTTCTCGCTCTTCTCCTGTTTCAAAAGCCATCTTAAAAACTGCACAGCGATTTAAATGGCAACTTGATGGGAATCCATAGCAAATGACTCTGCAATTAGTAAATCTCTCCTATTGTGACAGCTCTATTATTAAACTGCCATAAATGCTAGGCCATTAATCTGCTGTCTCCTCAATCCCCATGTTTCCCCTTCCTTGCCCATCCTTTTCACGATTTTTTTTTTTTTTTTTTTTTTTTAAGTTTCAACTGCCTTCCAGCAAGTGCTTCCAGGGAGGGAGTGCAAGGTGGCATGTGGAGGGGCAGGAAGGATTTGTGGACCGTCTTTTAGGAGCTGTCATCTGTAATAAAGGTGGGAGAAAGCCCTGAATGGTCACCTCTCACTTGCTTTGAAACTTTTGCTGCTTCAAACCCTAAGAATGTGAATCTTCTAATTTGCAAAAAACAAGGTGTAGCCTGCAAGGAAGCACCTTTTTTCAGGAAGGCAAAGGATTAGGGAGGGAAGCTGTGACAGCAGACAATTAGCAATACTGTCTGAGCAGAGAGGAGAATCTGGAAAAGTCATAGCTGTCCTGACAGCAGGATGAGCTTAGCTGCCACCTCTTCCCCCATCCCGTGATACAGGTGTGCATCTCATTTCTTAACCCATAAAACTACTCTGTCACCACAGGGCTTGGGGACAGGTGATGCTGGAGGCGATGTGGTGGGGTGGAAACACGCAGGGCTCCAAGCAGCAACAAAAGCAGAGCCTCAATTTTTTCCCCTCCATTGTGCGAGTATGTTGTGTGTTGGCAGCACATGCTTGCACACACTCATCCCTCCTGACATTAGCAGAGGCAGCTGAATTGGGGGCAGAGGGAGCTATAATGTGCAGGAGTGGGTGCTGTGGTGTAGGACTGGGGTAACAGGATGGTTTTAATCTGAGCATTGGGATTGACCTATTGAGGAGGCAGAGGTGGTACCTCTGTCCTAAGGTTTCTAGTAGGAAGGGAAATTGTATCCTCCGTGGAGCACTGTGAGGATGAGTTTATTGCAGGGAGGTGTGTGGTGGCTGGCAAAACGCTTAGGAAGGTCCCCAACGGCCTGAAATCTGTGACCTCTTGGCTTCCAGCTGCTGCGTGGGATTGTGCTGGTCTCAGTGGAGAGGTCCACTGCCCCTGCAGCTCCCTTGGCACTATGCTGCCCTGTAGAGGAAGAGCTGATGATGGTGCTGCCTGGCAGCCTTGCAGAAAATCTGGACATGTATTTAGAAAACACGTACCTATAGCTGTCCTGTTCTTCTGCTTCAATAAGAAGTGAATCTTAAAAGTACCTAATGATGGGGAATCCACCACTTCCCTGCGGAGATTATTCTGACGGCTGGTTGTTCTCACTGTGAAGAATTTTCCTTTTGTGTCCAATTGCAATCTCCCACAGTAACTTGTAACCATCACCCCTCACCTTTTCCATATGACTCCTTGTAAAAAGGGAGAATCTATCTTCTTTGTAGACACCCTTTAAAAATTTGTGGAGGTTTGGGAACATGCTGATAAGGTCATTGTAAGATCTTTCGAAAAGCTTGGAAATGTGGGATTGTATAGACTTCTAACACTGGATTATAAAGAAAACTTTTACTCTGCTCCTTGGCAGAGCTAACAGGAAAATGACCTATCAATCCAAAATCTGAGACTTAAAAACTGTCATGGACATTCCTCAAATAGGAAATGGCACCTTATTTTTTTTACATTTTCCCTTGGCCTCAATGTCTTAAACATAGCCACTACAGTATAAATTAGCTGTGCTACATAAACACCTAAATTCTCTTTGCACTCTGTTGCTATAGAAACTTCCCTGAAGCCTGAGTACCTGCACATCTGCTTTGCTGCTCTGGGACCATCAGATGCCTCTGAGCTGGGGCATCTGGTTGAGGAGATCTTCTGTGTGCTTGGCCTGTCCTGTGAAGGACTTTTGTCTACTGATGATTTTGGATTGCTGGGGTATTAAAGAAAATGAAGAATCTGTATCTTCTTAGTGCCAGCTTTAGTCCCTTGTGACGAGAGATGGGCTTCCACTGAGCACGCTGCCCTCTGTTAGCTGTGGGTATTTAGGAGGCTCTTAAATACTGTATTATACTCCTAATTATACAGAAATCCTTCAATCTGGCCTGTTTCATCTGGAATTATGCTCAACTGTCAAATCCTGCCAAATATCATCTTCTTAGAGCAAGAGAGGCTGGTGCACTTGAGTTGCTCTCTGCAGATAGGAAAATCCTGTCCAGGAGGCCAAGACATCCGGCCCCACATGGGATGAGCAGATAGCATGGATGTGGCCATCTCCCTCCTCCCCAAAGCAGCGAGCAGCCATGGCCATGGGTGCCCACTTTCCCAGACTTTCACCCTCGGATCCCAGTAAACACATACATTGTTAGATGCCTCCCAATTAAGTGGAATATTTTTGCGTTTGCCCATGGGGTTCCTTCATGGCAGCGCTTCCAGAGGAGGTTGAATGGAGGCTTTCACCAGAGAAGATGGGAGAGGAGAGGAGAGAGTGGTTCTGGGAGAGGACTGATGTGGCAGTTACAGGAATGACATATGAAAAGCATTTGCACCGTCCTCCTCCAGTGCCTTTTTTCTCTGGTTAAATCACTTTATACCAGGAATGAGTCATTCTGGGGATAACTGAATCTACATTATGCTTTGTATCTTTAATAGCATATTTAACATGGCTGCAATTCAGATCACAAACATTCTTTGCGATGGTGCAACTCATGCCTAAAAAAACACCCCTCCAGGCCTGAGACAAATGCTATTTCTAGAAGTATCCAATTCTTAATTACCTTGGAAAAATCACAGAAAATGTAGGTAATTGTTAGCCAGTTATGCCCAAGCCACCAACTGCCCAGTGTGTGATGCTCTCCAGGAATGTGCAATTACTGCAGAGGTGCAAAGAAGCTTTAATGCCCTCTTTGTGATCCATCCTTTAGGCATTGCCAGTTGGTGGACCCGTAAGCTTCATTGCTCTGTCTGATCCTTTTGATCAAGACCTATTTTCTTGTTGTCTTCTCCCCCCTCCCAATATATATGCATAAGTTCTCAGCCCATACAGAGAACAACCCCATAATTTTCACTCAAATCTCCAGACCCTATTAAGCCCTGCACTGCTTCTTAGCAACAAATGAATAGTTGAATGAAAGGATTTTACAGTACAATATATTTTAGAGAATAAATATTCTTAAATTACCATTCTGTAAGTAATTGGAGAGAATATTTCTGTTATGAAAAACTTTTTCTGGGGACCTCTTTTAAACCTGTAATGCTAGTTCCTGTTCTGCAGTAGGTCTGATTATTACTGTGTGTCAGGGATGTCATCTAATGTGAACGTGGGAGATAGCAAAGCTAGGTTTTCATGGCTCTTCCTATAGCTCCCAGAAAACAATTTTCTCTCTGCACTTCTTTCTTTTTTTTTTTGCTTTGAAAAAAAGGAGGCAGTCAAACCATCTTTTTGCCAAGTGTACAGCTTCAAAACTTGGTTTTCTTGGCAATAATTCATCCACTGTTGATTCTTACCTGGATTCTGGGTGTTTATCTTTGTGGAGTAATAAGGTTTGTAACTCGGAGCTTTTCAATATTGTTCCCAGTGGCCCTTGCACAGAAATATACTCTGTGAGTAGGAGGTGTAGCTCTGAAGAGTGAACTTCTGCTGCAGTTCCTGTGCCATTGAATAGGAGAAACAATGCCCAGGAAAGCACAGGAGAATAAGATACTGAGGGAACATCCCTGTTCTAAATATTGCTCTAAACTTTATGGCAAAAATAAATAATTCTCTAACTTTTAATGCCTCATTGCACATGTAACTACTGTATTTCAGCATGCAAATGGCTGCTGCGGTAGCAGAGAATGCACACTTCCTGCCTCTTCTCATGTGTAGTCAAAAGGTACAAATGAGAAGGTATCTTTTTGTCATAAACTGGGTCACTGGGTTAATAGAGTTTTGAAAACATCTCCTCCTAACCCATGCCGTTAATATCTCAGCATCCATCTAGATTTTAATACTGTCATATGCCCATGATTTGCGTGTCTGTCATCTGCTTGCTCTGAAGGTTTTCTCCCTCAGTCAAGGAAATGCCCTGCGTGATACAGATCACTGCTGAATGCAACGTGATGCTTTGACTGGCAACAATTCATCTTCATTTGAACACTAAATATTCTATTTCTCTCACTAGTGAAAGGCTTGATTTAGGATAGCAGCTTCAAGGCAAGGGTTTAAAAAGGCAAATATTCAGCTGAACTTTACGTAAATTTAGGTTTTTTAAAAACTAGTTGAGCTTTTGGTGTTTCTGTGTCTGGTACTTGTTCCCTGGACTCTTGAGTCTCCTGCTGTGATGGGTTTGACTGAGACACTCTTGTATGGGTGCTGTTTTCACTGCTTTCTTCCTGGGCTTTAGTGTATTCTTCTTGACAGTGATTCAGCAGAAAATTCTACGTTTAAGGGGAGAAGGAGTAGGGAAGCACTTAATGACCTGTATTTGCTGTTCTGTCAAAAGAGATGTATTTTCTGTCTAGTTTACAGATTGCTAAAGTTAGGAACTTAATCCAAGGGACTTGAGATAGACTGTTCTCTAGGAAAAGGTGTCTTCTTCCAAGGCCATCCTAGAGGAAGCCCAGGTGCTTCTCTCCTGTTCATCAGACAGCCCATGTAGGTGGGGGTGGATCCCTTTCCTAGTGCCTTCCTGAAAGGTGCTGCTCTTGTTCTGAACAGCACTGATGAGTTTTTATGATATAAACATTAACTTTACTTTCCTTCCAATTCAAAAGCCTCATCCTTCCCCCCATCTCTTTTGGCCCGGGTGCTCTGTTGCTTTTCCCAGCAGGGTGGGATGGCACAGTTACTCCTAATGGTGCAGCCTTCCCTGATCTGATAAAGGGAATGTGAAAAAAGGTTTTGCTAACGGCTGTGTAGCCCCTTTTGGACTGGTAGTCAGCATCTTGCAAGGAGGGGCCAGGAGCTTGGTTTTCTGAGCAGTGGGGGTGAGGATTTTGTGTGAAGGAGGATTTGGTCTTTGTCCTGTAGCAAGAAGAGCTGAAAGGCCATGACCTGATTTTATTCATTTTTAGGTGTCTTTGAATGCACGTTTTCTTTCCCTCTCCTCTTTTGGACAATTTGTGGTCACTCTGCCTTTGCTATTAGGGATCCCCCTTTCTCTCTCTTTATGTGCATCTCTCTCAGAGAGGTCAACACAATAAACCAATCCCTTTTTCTCACATAATGCAAATCCTATGTACCCCAAGGAGTTACCAAGTTACCGAGTAACTTTGCTTGCAGCCTGTGAGAGCGATAGTTTGTAGTTGTGTTGTGGTTAGCAAAACTAAAGCAATTTCTCTCCGCTTAAACAGAAGGCAGTTACTTTCCCCACCAGCTCCTTTAAGGCTTCTCCCATCCTAGGGCTTAGCAGCCAAGTCCTGGCCACCCTGAAATTTGTGGGATCACACTCTGGCTTCTGCGGGATAATGACTTTTCTGCCCACATTTAAATGACACTGCCTACCAGTTACGAAAGGAGAATGGTAAATTCATCTGTTAGCTGTTCTCTCTCTTGCAAGATTTACTTCCATCAGGGATTTTTACAGGCTAATGCTGTGTCTTTCGCGATGGGGATGTGTGGTGGAGGAAATTTATTGTTCCCTTCCTAATAGATGGCTATAATTTCATTTCAGAGCGACCACTTTATGTGCAAGAAAGCGATTCCATTATGCCACCGCAGAGCATTGGGAGCATCTGTGGCAGTGGGGGCATGTGGATTAAAGAGAGTAAAGGCTGCACATCTGCTGCCCTCCACCCCTATTCGCAGAACATAGTGTTAATCCTAAAGAAAAGAGAGCAATTAGCTTGTAAACCCTTCCTGAACCCACTGGAAGATTAGCCATTTTCAATTAGAGCTTTTCAGCTGGAAAGATAATGGTCTAAAATTTCCAGCTTTTAAAAAATACTATTATTGACCATGTGGTTTTATTTCTGTCAATTTACATCCTTTATAATTAGCTACCCTGGGATAATTAGGGCTGCCTTGCGCCATCCCCTGTTCCCCACTCTTTCCCCTTCTAATGCAAATGGAAAACTGACTTTGTGGTCCGTCTTCTGACCTGTTGCAACTGGCATAAATCTACTTTTTTTGTTTGGACCTATGCTGGGGAGACATAAGCAGTGCTTTTATAGGTTCCTGTAACTTCCAAGTAGAAGGCTAAACCTTTACATACCTCTGCAAGCATGCTGTGACTGTTCTTGGGGAGCCCGGATGGGAGGAGGGAGGCTGATCCCATCTTGCAAGCCTGCAATAACAAGCAGTTTGCAGTCCCTTGGGGAGTTCCACACCCTCTAAAGCCAAAATACTTGTGTATCACAGGTCCAGGCAATTTGGGGGGTTACCTGGAGCTGTGTGTGGCTCCGCTTTGTCCCAGCTTGGGAGGTAGAACTTCACAAGCCAGAGCTGGAGCCAAGCCGACAGATGGAAATGCCTCTCCCCAAAACACGTGGCTGATCGGCTCTGTCCGAAGGCGTCTGCGTGTTCCAGCACTTCTGAAAGCTGCATCGCCCCTCGGGGCGTCTGGGTAGAGCTGTGAACCTTCCCGTGTCAGCAAGGGAGTCTGACCTGGTTTCACCCCGTGTCGGAAAGCTACACGCTGACCTCTGCAGAGTTGCAGTGCCTTTTGGGTCATCTCAGTTTGCTTACTGTGATCTGCTTCCCCCGTGTCTCCTGCAGTGGGTATCCCTGTCCACGCCGCACATGCAGCCTGGCATCCCATGGTACCGCAAAAGAGTGTGATCAGCTGTGTTTCAGGGGACTTGTAGCTTTGGTCACAGCATGTGACTCTGAAACACAGCCGTGCCTGTGCTGCTGGTAGTGACTGTGCTACATCTAAGCAAAAAAAAAAAAGAAAGAAAGAAAGGCTGATCTTTTATAAAAATGCTGGGCTCTATAGATTGAGGTACCTGACATGGAAATTAGCCCTCTGGCCATGGCCAAGGACTTCTGAATGAGGTAAGCTCAGCAAGGTATCTGAATGCAAAACCACATGGAACTCGGACTTGCGGGTGCAACGTGGGCTGTGCTTTTTCCGAATCACCAAAATTATTGGTGTTGCTCCTAGTTCTTGGCTGTCTCCCATGCAGACCCTGGTCGGGTCCCACCTAGCTTTGCCTTGTCTCTTCTAGAAGAGTTGCACAGCATAGATACTGCATGGCAGTGCGTAAGAGCAGATATAAAAGCCATTAAAGCTCTTTTTTTGTGTAAGGAATATGGCTTGGTGCTCTTGGGATCTCGCTACCCTTATCATGCTACTGATACTAACATCGTCTTTTTGCAGTCAGCGCTTTCCCTGCTATTGCTTTGTTGAAGTGCATATGAAAATACGCCTTGGAAAATATTTTACATCTGAACTAGTTAATACAGCACCTTAGAGAGAAAGTATCTGATGCAACAGAGTACAAATGAAGCCTCATTAAGCAGGAATTCAGTGATTCTGCTGAGTGCCCCAGCAATTAAATTTCATCTCGATTCATATGCAGGTCAGGAGAGTTTGGAAGGAGAATAGAGGAAGCAAAGCACTGTGGTTCTGTACTATGCAAATTAGTGTTAACATGGCATTTCATTTATTGTTAATGCATTGTTACACTGCTACTCATTGAAAAGAAACTGTGTGACAACTGCTAAGACTGATGACCCACTTGCTTATTTTTCCATCTACGTTGGCGGCGTTGCCTCTGAAAAGACCAGTGCCAAGCTAAATCTTTTAAGGGGAAGATGCAGAGGTTTTTCTTCCCACAGAGAGCTGACTGAATGTTAAGACCAGTCCTTCAGGCTGCAGTAAGCTATGGCATTGCCTCTCTTTCTCCTTTGGAGTGAGATGTGGCATGGCCTCCATCCCTGTAACTGGAGGGAACCTTTGTTTGAGCTCACGTGTCCAGGTCCTTTTGGAGGAAGAGGAATGAGTCTTCAGTCCCTGCTGTTACAAGGGCCTGAGCCCTTGTAGCATGTAATGTAGCCAGGGGTTCAGGGACACTCATGTGCCTTGCAGCCCCATCAGTGCATTCACAGCTTTGCTCCCACGAGGCAGGTCCTTGCTGTCACTTGAGCTGGTTGAGCTGTGAGGTTGCTGTCCTGTTTTTGGAAGGCTGAAGTGCCAGCTCCACGTTTTCTCTCTGTATCTAAAGGTCCATAGCAGGATATGTTTCCTCTCTTCTATTTTTGATTAATGTGGTCTATGTGATGGAGATTTTTTTCCCTCTAAATTGCATATCTGTAGTAGGGAAGAAGGGTGGCTACTGGCTGGCTGCTAATACAGACTCACTGCTATTTTCATTCTTGGTGATATTAATAAAATATAAAGAAGAAATAGTATTTCTACTGAAAATAAGAGACCATGAACAGGCCCTGCCAGGCCAGTGCTGATGCTGATACTGAGATGCCAAGTGCAGCTGCCATGTACTCACTGGAAGTTGGAGTGGTTTAATGACCTTTAGAACTGGGAACCAGTCCCGTCACTGAAAAACTTGGATGCTTATTTTCCCTCCAGTTTTTTGTCTGTAAACAACTTGGTTTCATTCTGGCACATTGATCACTAAAAGCAGAGAAGGTGGGAGCTATTAGCCATTTTGGTTTCGCTCAGTTTCATGGTGCTGCTCTTGGTTTCCTTTTCTGCATGGCTTCTCTATGCACACATTGTTCTTTCCTCAAGAGGGTTTTACTTGTGTCCCAAGGCTATTTGATACCTACTAGCTACATCGCTGTGAAAGATTTCAGGGGGGGGGCCAAAAAAGCAAAGATGATTAGGAACATCCCCAAATGGAGGTGTGTGTTTTGCCCAGAAAAAGCGCTTGTTCTGTACAATACAGCCACAGAGATAGATATAAATGTGAGAAACAGGCTCCCAGAAATAACTGATGGACCAACATTCAGATGCTGTGCATGAAGCTTCCAGAGCTCTGCTCCTTTTGGAGCAGATCACAGACTCCCACCTTGCCATGGCATGGCAGTGGTTGCTGACAGATTAACCTCCTGCTGCATTGCTTATTGCTATCTCTTGTCAAGCTCATCTCTACTTGACTTAAAAAAACATTGGAAAGCTGAGATTTGCTTTTGTTGGGATGACCTCTGCTAACAAGGTCCCTGAACAAGCTCTTTTGTTTAATTAGAGCTGGTTGGGAATAAGGGATTTTGGACTTTGTAGCAGCCTGTTTCTCTTCCATTCTTTCTTTCATTGTGCTGGATTCCCTGACTCTGTAGTGTCCTACTGCCGTTGCCCAGATCCAGAAATCTAGAGCCTGGGGTAAATTGTGGGATTTCTCCAAATATCTAGTGACTAAGAAAAAAAAAAGGTATAGCATATATACAGTATGCCCAGAGGCCATGCCACCTAGAGGACCAACTCTTGGCCTCAGCTAGGGCAATGGGGCTGGGGCTGCTCTTTGCATAATCTGAAGTATGACTGGAGGATCTGTAAATGCAATTGCTCCCCAGAATCCAGAGCACTTTCTTCCTCTCACACAGGCTGAGCATTACAAGTCCTTTTACCAGGGTTTTGGACCCATTTCCACAACTTCATATTACTGACTGAGGTACTAGCTAAAAGGGGGCAGTAAGGAGGAGCTGCCTGGAGAAGGGAGATTAACCATTGAGGTTAAACCCAGAAACGTTAGAAAAAGCTTTGAAGTGGTGTGAAACTCTGCCTTGGTGGGGCTATGGCTTGGAGGCATGAATCTGATGATGGTGCCTAAATTAAGTCCCTTAAATTTACTGTTGTTAGAAATGACGCTGGTGCATATCATCTCATTTGTCACCCCAGTGACTTAACCCTTGAGTTTTACTCATGAGCATATTCTCATGTGTTTATTCTTTTTGTTCCATAAAGGATTTTTTGCCAGGAACACACATGGGGAAACCAAATGTAAAGCATCAGTGAATGTACAGACCCTTAAAGTTTAGAGGAGTGCTGTTCTCTGCTATCTGGCTGAGACCAGCCAGTGACACTTTTCAACACAATGAAATGTAGTTCATTGTTCATTTTGGTGGAGTGTGGTGATCTCTTTCTATATGAAGGAAAAAAAAAAGTTTTCTCTCCTCCTTTTAGCTAAAAATCATCTGTGTAATTCACTTTGCTTTTCATTGTTTGCAAAAGGAAAGGGCTGAGCAATCGCGGGTTACAGTTTATTGCCAGGGGTCTGATGGAGAAGACCAGACTGATTTGGAGAGAAAGGGCTGGTTTTGTCCCAGCACAGACTCACTGACTTGTTTGTAAATTTATCAAGTGAAAATTGAAGTGCCTGGACTTGCATCTACATGGAATAGGAAAGGAAATGTCCTCTGCTGATAGCAGACAGGGGGATCTGCTGAAGTTGGCCAGAGGATGTTGGTCATTGGGAACAGGCCGAAAGTTTCAGTTTTAAAAAACTGGAACTTCCAGTTACTATGGTTTTGAGATTTGGTTGTTTTTTTGTGGTTTTTGTTTTTTTCCTGAACTAAAAGTCTATTATTTTGGTGTTCATTTCAGCCCAATTTGGGATGCTGGTTACAGGCGAGATGCACAGTTGGGGAATGCCGAATCACCGGTGTCACACGGAGGAGGGGTCACTGCAGCGCTTCCTCCTTCCCATTAATCACAGCTCCGGGAGGCATCCTGCCTTCCCAGCCAGCATCATCCCCCTCTGCTCCCCTGCAGCGCTGTCAGGCCGTGACAGATGTGAATGTCTCCTTCTGACATGGTTAAGCAGAAAAATGTACAGTGACTGCTTTATTGCGCTCTGGTGGTGAAGGGAATGGATGGGGGTCCTGGAAGCACCTCTAGCAACACTCCCTGCCTCGGTGCTCTGCGTGTGTGTGTGTGTAGCAAGGGCTCTAATTGCCTACTGGATGGGCCAATTTATCTTGCAGTGTTCATTACCTGCAATAAATTATTTTTTAGGACTGACTAGTGGAATTTGCACTTAAAGAATAATCAAGGACTTCTTCTGGCTCCATTATTAAACTGTTTAAATAGCCTTTTCTTTTAAGATATATTTTTTTAAAAGTCCATTCTCCCTTTCCCATAAAAATATATCAATAAAATAGCAGGTTGCATTTTGGATGTGTGTGTGAAAAACAGGGCATCTGCTTAGAGCGGAGATGAGCGCCGCTGCAGGCCTCAGGCTGGCTTGCAGTTGTCTGGGGTTTCTAAATAAGCACAACTACGTAAAATTGGAGCAGTTGAAATGGAGCAAATGTGCAGCCAGTGGACAGCTGGGTAATCAGCTGTGAAGTCTCCTCCACCAAGAGAGTGATGGGTCTTCCTTTTGTCCCTCCTCCTCCTCCTCCCCCCTGTCTGCTGCAAACAAAAGTCAATAAAGGGGGGGTGTAAGCTCTCCAAACCTCTTAATTTTGTGCAGAGATGGGTTGGAATTCCCAGTAAAAACTGACTTTCCCAGTAATATATCTGAAATTACTGGGTCTGTGGTGCCAGAAACAAGCCTTGACAGGGTGGATAAACAGGAAGAGGGGTCTCCAGCCCCAGGCAGACCCTTGATGTGCAGGCATGTATTTTTAGATGCAAGAAGTAGGATGAGGAGAAGGAGATGGCAACGTAAAATCTTAATTTGAGATCTGAATTTAAAAGAAATAGAAAGCGTCTGCGTCAGTCTCTTCTGAACCTTCCCTAACCCAAAGCAATTTCTGTTGCTATTAATATGATTTTTATATGCGGTTAGAACTTTGGTGTTTCTCTGTCCACAGTAAGTGCATGTGGTTGGGTGTTTTTCCTCATCGTTTTCCTGTGGCTGACTGTTCATTACGTTCATTCAGCTGTCTTCAGAGAGTCTCCTGAGACTTTCTAATGTGGGGTGATGTAAGATCTTCTCCGTGTTCTCCCTGGCTCAGAGCATGTTCAGTGCTAAATGGTCCATTTCAGGATGATACTGTAGTGTTCCACCATCCTGTGACTTCTGACAGGATGCTTTTGGGTGTGTTTAAATAAGTAATGTTTTAAATCACAGGAACAAATGCCCATCAAGCAGTGGACTAAATCATTGATATTCTGGATAGCCTGTGATCTTCTGTCTGCTGTCCTCCCTGTCTTGTCTGCATAAAAGCATATTCTGTAAATGTCATCCCAACCAATTTAGGCCATGTAAGATTTGCAGTTTCACTCCCACCAAGGTTCTGGGAGGATTTGTACGTTAGCTCTGGGGAAAGATATTTTAAGTTGAAGAGCAGGACAGTATGCGTTGGGTACAAGAAATAAGAAACCAAGTGCTAGTGCATGTAGGGATGTAAGGGTAGCTGCTCCTTACTTTAAAAAAAAAAAAAAAGAATTTTGCTCAAAGATTAGCCTGTTCCTGAGAAGAGTAAATACCTGTTTCTTGAGACTAATGGCCTGTTGACTGGTATCACTTCTTTAGTTGTGTGGCTGAGAGTCAGGAGCCTGTTTGGATGGGTATTTCCAGCAGGGACCACTCAGAGGATGTTCTAGCCATGGACTGTCCTCAGCCCATGCTGTCTTTCTGCTCGGCATTTTACACTGAAGGGAGGCCCAAGAAAGCACTCCATACACCCTCTTTACTCCTAGCAGAGTAAATATCAGTATATGCCAAGAAAGCAGAACTGAGGGAGTTTTTTTGTTTGTTTGTAAGTTTGGTATTTTCATTTTTTCCTGTGGACTTTTTTAATATTCTCCCTGGCTCCCCCAAATTAACTTATTTTTCCAATGAGACAGTGTATGGGGTAAACCCCAGACATTCTTAGGTGAGGTTCATGTGTATTTGATATTGCCAGAGCATTTTTGGATAGCTGCTAATTCTGAACACACAAGCATAAAGTTAATGTCAAGAGGTACAGGAGGATGTACAGTGTCTTCATGAAAAATCAAAGCTCTACATACTGTGCCTTGAGTTTGTCAAGACATAATTTAGATTGATGTTTCATGCTCTTTTACGACACCTATACACTTTGATGTCATAAAATATCCTTTTGGGCTGTCTAATTTTGTTGCTGTGTGGGGTGTACCTTTAGATTTCGCCATTAGAAACAGGGGCTGTTCACTTCAACTTATTTTAATATAATGCCACCTGAAACATGTAAAAAATGTTGTGTTTATGGATTTTGGCCAGAAACCATAGCGTAAACATCTTTATCCTCTCCAGGCTTCTGGTGCACTGGGCTCTTGCCAACCAGCTCAACAAATGCCACAAGCAATTCTGGGTTTGAAATGCCAAAATGCCTCTTCTTTTTCCACCAGTAGCAGAGGAACGGGACAACTCTGTCCAGTTCTTGTCCACAAAACCAAGCTGCTTCAATGCAATAGACCTGCTCTCTCATACCCTTTCTTAACGTAGCAGATATTCTGGGAAGAGCTTTATGATGGCATAAAATAAATGCAAACATAAATGATTGCTTTTAGTATTTCTTTTAAAAATCCTATTGGAGATGTCCATTTCATGGCATCCAAAAAATAGGCTATTCTCAAATTAGAAACTTCTTGTTGTATTTGTGGTGCAACTGGAGATGTTTTTTCCTTTAAGATGAGAATTCTCTATAGCAGAAGCATTAATAGCTGTGTGAAAAGATTTCTAATTACAAATTGTGGCTCAATTGCTAATTAAGTCTATTGTCAGACCGAACAACTTCTTAAAAACAAATTATGGACCAAAATATCTCTTTTGTAAGTAGATTTTTTTCTTACTTAGTAATTTTATTGCTTTTGTAGAAGTTGTCTGTGCATGAAACAGCTGAGTTTGAACCAAAATAGAGATGTTGCCGTATTTCAATCCAAGCAAGAACTCTGCTATTAGGCTGAAACCCAGTTCTCCTTCTCCATATGGGCCACACAGAGTTAGGGTGCCTAGGTCTGCCAAAATTTCCTGCTGGTACATCCAGATGTGTCCAGGCTCTTTTGATTTATCGTGATTTGTTTCTGACAGAAATAAGATTCAACTTCCATGAGCTTCCTTCTAAATTTGTTACCTCTTGACCACTTTCAGCCAAATCTAGTAGGAGTCTCAAACATGACTGCATCCCCCTGCAAAAATGTAGATGGCTTTTGTGACTTTGTTCCTTGGACAATGCTTGTTTTGTTCTCTCTTTACCTTCTGTGTGTATAATCTTGCCATTATAGATGATGGCAAGGCAATACAGTGACTATGGAGAAAGCTGCCATTTGGATGTAAGGCACGGGCTGGTTGGTACAAACAGGGTTTGTGTCTCACAGCTTGGCTGAAATGAAGACCTGGTGGTGCTGCAGGTGGGATGTGAGCCCTGCATGCATCCTGGCTGCCTCCCCTGCTGTGTACCCCAGTGCTGGGATGGTAGCATCACCCCTATGCTCTACATCTCCAACACAAGTCAGCCTAAAATTTTTTTAATTTGAATAGCAAAGGAAGCAGAGGCTGGCTTGTTACAACAATTTCTTTGTAATCCAGTACCCTATCTCCACCTGCCCTATCTCCCTAGGACCAGCTGTTTCAGGGGAAGCCATGAAGCATCCTGTCCCGAAGGCAGGACTCCCCATGACCCAGCTGGTGACCAGCATTGCCCCTGAAGTCTGCCCCTGCAGTCCATTGCTGGCCCAAATCCTACCATGGGGCTTGCATGTGTTTTGCCAGTGATGGTTCCTCACCCTTTTCTAAGAAAGGGTTAAAACGAGTTTTCAGAAAGCGCTGTAGGCAGGACATAAGACTGCAGCTTCCTGCTCCCTTACGCTCTGTGTGTGTGTGTGTGTTGGGGAGGCAGTGTAATGCTCTGACAGCAGTTTGACATTGCCTTGAAAGGTGCTGGAGGCTCTGCAAGCACTTGCCAAGAGGGGGTGGGGGAGAGGAAAGTGTGTCAGGCAATACTGCAGTCCCAGCCTCTTCTTGTGCTCAGCCCCGATGCTGCTGCTGCAACTTGGAGGCTTGTGCGAGGCTCCGCTGCCGGCCAACTTCTGCAGCTGGCTCTGAGCACGGCAGCGGTACCTCCATCACAGCACTGGCTGCCTGTGTTTCCTTTTATTTATTTCCCCCCCTTTTAAAATTTTTTTCTTCCCCCCTCCTGCCTTGCCTGAAATCCCCACGAAAGCCCCAGAAGAGCTCAGGCAGGAAAGGGCCAGCACATCTCCATGGGATGATGCCCGCTCTTGGCCGGCGGGGCGTGAGGAGGTGGAATTCTGCTGGGAATGAAGTGCACGCTCGACATTTGCTGCATCTGCCGGAGAGTCAGGCTTCAGCGGCTGCCTCCCCTTCAACCAGCTGTTCCCTTTAATCACTGCGCTTCCAACTTTTGCTTTGCCATGCCTCATGGCCAGGCGAGCCGAGAGAACTAGCACAGGATTTTTAGGACCAGCTAAAAAAAAAAAAAACAAACCCTATACCCTTCATTTTCCTATTTCTACACGGGACTGGCGAGTCAAACTTTAAACAGCCATGTAAAGACATTTCATTCTAAAGGATTGCCACATTTTTGAGTCCTCGCAAACCGGAGTGCCCAGGACGATTTCTTTTTTTTTATTCTCCTGCCCTGAAGTGAGGAGCAGCGTGTGCGTTGCAGCCCCGCTTGGCTGTGGGAGGCAGCCTGAAAGTGAGCCCCAGCTTGGCTGGAAAGTGCTTCCAGTGCAGGCAGGGAGAGAGGAAGGAGCGGCTGTTGCAATTAGTTGAATGATTTGATAGATAACAGCAGACATGCTTTGTGGACTGAAAAAGGATTTGCAGTCAGACTTTGGTGAGTGAGCCTGTCTGTATCTTTTTTACCCCCCTCCTCCAGTAGTTTACTTTTGTTTACTCTGATTTCCTGTAACCACCTTAAATATCATTAACAATTTTAGGTGCTACTTTGAAGGGGGGGGGTTACAAATCTGTGCATACAAACTGTGACTTAATTGCTTTGATTTGTAAAATGTGTCTCTGCTTCCCCAGAAAGAATTTCTCCTGGTGACTACTGGAGAGTACCCTTCAGGCTGCCTCCCTCCTTCTCCATCTCCAGCCATAAGACTGGCAGACACGGGGGTTGCTCTTAAGGCACCCCAGATTTTGCAGAGCCTTTCAAAAAAAGCTTGTTTGCTTTTTTGAAAAGCCAAAACCTGAACGTTACTCATTTATTTTTTCTGATCAGCATGTGAATGGGCTGGGCGTTCAGCAATAGTGAATAGAGGACTGGGGGTGGGGAAAAGGGGGTAAGGGACTCTGCTGAACATGGTGGGATCACTGCCATCTCCCCCACCTCCGGTATAATCTACTGCTACCTTGTCTAATAAATATTTCAGCTCCTGCTAGAAATCTGCCATTTCAATGAGACACTAACCCCTGTTTTAGAAAGCCGGGGTGAGAAATTCACTATTACTGTGGAGTATAAGAAATCTATTTCATCTCTGCAAAAGAGTAGGAAGGTGAGTGTAGAAGGGCACCTTTATGAAGGGCACAGTTACCGAATCCTGACCCTGGTCTTTCCAGGATGGACAGGCTCTGATATTTCTAACTGTGTGCAGTATACGGGTACTTTGTTGCATGCTATAGCTCTGCTTGTTGCAGCTAAATATACTGCATGGAGCTTGCTCTTCTGCTCTGATGCAAGCATTTCCCTTCTGAAAGCAAAGGCATTGGGAGTACAGAGGTAGTTTATGGTTTCTGAATCATTTTACATTGCCTGAAGTGATATAGTGGGACTGACTTTGTCCTCTCCTTGGCCTCAAGATTCCCTAAAGCGTGAACCTAACTTCAGAAAATTGTTTTTCCTCCATAAATCTGAGGGGTAAAATAAACCAGGTGTAGAGCAGCTTAGACTGGCTGTGTTGCCTAACCCCATGGATGGTGACACAATGTCCACTTACTGTAGCAGCGCACCAAGAACCTAGTTTGGTACTAGGGCTTATTTTGAAGCTGCCTGAGACATGGTGAAGAGTCCGAGTAGGCAGAGGGAGTCTGGGCTCGTGATTTAACAGGGCAGGAATGCAGCCGTTCCACGAAAAGATCAAAAGACAACTTGGCAGGAGCTTCCATCGCTCTTGGGGCTGAGCCATAAGCTGGGCCCCTAGCTCAGAGGTGGCTGGTACTGACTGTGCTGGAGGAGTTTCCTGGTTGCCACCAGCTAGAGGGGATGATTTGTCCAGTTCATTAAACATGTCACCAGAGGCATCTGGTGATTCATTCATGCAAGTCCCGATGATCTCTGTGTTGCTGTGCATGGTGATGTTGTCTAGCTGTTGGGAGACCAAATGAGAAATATTCCTGATCTCAGCTCCAAACCTTTCTTGGAGAGCCTTGAGTCAATATGATGTGTAGCTCTGTCATGTACAAGGGAATGGTGTAGTCACTGAGCTGGTAAGGAAGCCTGGAAGCCTTCTTCACCTTACAGCTTATGCTGCTGGTGCTCCTGTGGCATGAGTACCAGGTGCTGGTTTCCTCAGCATCCCACAGATGCTGCTTTGCATCAGCTGCAAAGACAGAGAGAGAGGTAGGAAACCATCTCATTTAATGTCTGCCATCCCTTGTCTTCTTAGTTATTTTAGTGCATTGAGAAAAGCTTTTGAGGGGAACCAATTACAGTTGGGTGTCCTTTTGCTGAGGCTCAGTGAAGCTCTTTTGGTCACTCAGCTGTGTTCCTAGCATGTTGGTTTTTTTTTTCTCCTGATAACCTGGCTTTTTCATGAGACGTCTCTCCTCATCTGAAAATCATCTGAGATGGAAGCAATATAGTGAATTGCTACCATATCACTCATTTTAGTGTTTTAAGTGCGATGGGCAAAAATGGAAACCAGATGGATTGTTTCAAGGAGGCATCCAAATGTTTCAGAAGTGCTCGTCCCACCACCATTAGGTTTCTTTTCACTAGCCACTCTCAAAAGTTTTCTGATGGGACGTTATAGTAATACAGAGCTTTTGTCTGTCTTTCAGAGTGGAAAGGTCAGAAAATGCAAACTAGCAATGATGTTTCGTGGAAGGTGTGGAAAGCGTTTATATTCCTGTTAGAGCAAGCTTCTGTGTGGCTCTTCTGATACCAATGTAATAGTGTTTCCACAAAAGATCTTGCAATCTTGTAACTGGAGGACTTCCCTGAAATGCTTTCTGGCCTCTCTGAAGTCCAGAAGGACCCCGTATGTTTTGCTCTAACAAACTTTATATTCAGTTAGTCCTTACTGCAGGATCACTGCAGGAGTGGGCAGAATGACAGAGCTCAGTGAATCTCCTTCGTGCTGGTCCAAATGACCAGCTGAGAATCCCATTGCAAACCAGCACAAGTTAAATGGTTAATTGACTGCGACACAGGCAACTTTAGAAGACTCTTTGTATTTCAGATGTATGCATTTGGGTGACTACATTATTTTTAATTTTTTTTTTTTTAAATATGATTTGTATAGAAGGCAAAGGAAAAATAAAGATACTAGATGAAGATGTTCAGTGCTTTTCTGCTTGGGTTTGTTGTTTGGTTTTAGGGTGGGTTTTTTGTTGCCATGCGTTTAGTGTGAGATGGATGCTCTGCAGGCCATGGAGAGAGTGCAAATTTCGTATGTGTTCTTCCTGACTGGCAAGCTGCACCCTTTATTTGCAGGTAGAGATGGCCAGGAACAGAGACTCGTTAAGAGATCTCTGCTCTTTTCTATTTATTGGTTTTTATAGGATCAGCTCCCCTGTTCTGTGCTGTGTTCTCTCTGCAATAGCCACAGAACTTCTCAGCTTGCCAAATAGGCAGGGGGAGAAATAGAGAAAAAAATGTCTGATAGGGATAGAAAAGTAATGTGAGGAGCTAGAATAAGACAGGAGGAAATCTTTAGAGATAAGTGTCCTAGGAAGAAAGATTTTATCTTTCTTATTGAAGAATTTATCACAATAGTGCTATTTAATATAAATCCTGCTCATCAAGCTGCTTACGTCACTTGTCAGCTTTGCCTCAGTAGCAGCAAAATGAAAGATTAAGAGAAAAACTAACTGGGTTTTGCATACAAAGATGCACATCTCTGGGTCTGGAGCTGAAGCACATTGATCTTAATTTCCTTGAGCCACAACTGGGCAGAGAAAGTTTGTCTGGGCTCTTCTTCTGCCCTAAGCCAGTATCGGTCATACCTATGGTATCGTTCACCCGCCTTGTGTTTGAATACATCCACGCTGGAAACTCCACGTCAGCTTAAATTCATTCAGTAGACTTAAATATTAAGGAAAAAACTTTCTGCATCTGCAATTTTGTTGCCATTGCTTCCTGTTCTAACACAGACCACAGATTACTCCTTGCCTCTGTGCGTTATTCTTCTGAATGTCTGACCACAGCAATAACCATTTCTCTCTCCTTCCTCTCTTCTTTTTAGCATAGATAACTCATTTCTCCCCCCAGTCTCAGAAGGTGTGGTCTTCTAGATGTCTGACCACGCTGCACTGATTCAATCTGAATGAACTCCAGCTGGACCACATCTTTCTTGAACTGTGGTACCCAAACCTGGGCACTGCTTTTGAGCTGAGGCTTCTATCAGTGCTGAGTAAAATGAAAAGATGTTTTAATAGGTCTCGCAGATTATCCCCAACTTTACATGTACCAGGGTGTTAGCTTTTCTTGCATATAAAATGCCACTGCAGAATTACATTTGGTTTGCAACCCACAGTATCTGAAGAGTCCTTCCACAACTGTCACTTAGGGGATTTTTCTCCATCCTTTATTTATTTGGTTGTTTCTGCCCAGGTCTGGTAGTTTGCAAGCACCTCTACTGAATTGTATATTTGTTTTTTTCAAACATGTATAAATTACTATAGATTCAAAATTTACTTTTCAGTCTAATTCCAGTCCCTCATAGCTGGTAGCTGTCAGTAAACTTAATAAGAGCACTCTCCCTGCAATCATCCAGGTCATTTAATGAAAACCTGGAGTCTTACCAGACTGGGGATGTGCCCCTACAGAACTTCATTTAATACATCCGTCCCTTCTGATTGTGAACAACTGATGAATTTTCTCAGTGTGTGGTTTTCCAATCAGTTTTGCATACACTTCATAATCATCTGTATCCTGCTTCCCAAACATAAAAATAGCATGTGTAACAGTATTAGAAGCATTTCTAAAATTGAGATATTAACAACTTGCATTTTCCATCTACCCAGAAATGTTGCTCTGTCATAGAAAGAAATTGAGTGGAAACAACTTATTTGTGATAGATCCAGTTTTGTGGTTAGTCCTCCTGGTTTTCTTTTAGCAGCTCACATAGACATGATTAGTTCCAGGAACTGAAAGAGAAGGTGATGGATTTCTCATTCTCTTGCCCCCACTCTGATATTGCTTCTGTTTGGGTTTGTGGGTTTTCTTTGCGTTGAACATTGAATTTTGCTTTTCTGCAGTCTTGTGATGTTTTACCCAACCTCCACAAAGTCTTAAGGATACCTGCTGATGGCTTAGGACTTTGGTGGCCAGGTCTTTAAAGTTTTGTTGACTATGTTAAGTATAAATGAGCTGATCTACACAGTGGAAATGAGTTCTTGCTCTTTTCTAGATATAACCCATTCCACCAAAATTGCTTTGTATTGTAGAAAAGACTAAAGTAATCTCCTACAACTTTTCATGGCCTAGAGAAATGAAATTTTTAATCAGTTTTTTCTTCCTGTAGGAGGTTTCCTCCGTAGGAGAAGGTTTTCCTCTTAAAAGGTTGTGCTTATGCACATCTCATTAGTACACATCTGTTAGTAGAAGGATGTTTTTTAATGCAAAAGCCAGGCAGATTTAATAAATATGTCAGTCCATCATGTCAGTTGAACAACTGCTGTTGAGGTTTTCTCTCCAGGACTAACTGTTAGAGTCCATGTTCCAGCCCAGGGATCTACCTCTCTGCTTAGGAAAATCTCATTACTGCTGGAAGAGGTGCACTCAGGCTTTGAGTGACCCATACATAGTAGGGGACTGAATTTCATGTAGTGTGTTAAGTCTTGCTTTTGCCTTTATTTCCTGGTTCATTATTCTTTGTAATATTTGTTCTGTTTTGTTCTGTTACGTAAACCAAGGATAACCAAATTGCCCAAGTGTTTGTGTATGTTAGGGCATGTAGGATTTGATTTATTTTGAAAATGGACTGTTAAAATTGATACTTGTATGTGGATGCCAATGTTTATTGTTTGTGATGTTATCTACTTAAGGATTGAAATCATACGCAATATCACACAGAAGGTCAGAAAAAGGTGTTGGGCAACTTGGAGGGAAAGGTGTCTATGCTTTTGTGTTTAGGCATGTGTAGGTGTTGCAAACAAAAGAAGTGTTTAAAGCTAACAGGTAACAATAATCAAAAAGTGGTGTTGGCACAGAAGTGGAGGAGAGAAAGTGGAGCAAAAATAAATATTTAGCAACGCTCATCAATTGACAATTGAATGCTGCCAGGCATAAGAACATTTAAGGCTCTTTTCAGCTGTCAGTTCAGCTACTGCATAATTTTTGAGCGTGTGAGTAATCCCATCAGGGTAGGCATGGTCTTAAGCCTTGATAGGATAGGACCCCCAGGTCATTGTACGGCTGTCTATTCAAGGTGGCAGAATACTGTTTCAAGACAAGCATGCTTACGTGGGAGTTAGGGAGTTCTCGTTCAGTGACAGTTTGACTGCCAGTCTGCTTCTGAGGGTTTTTTTAATATTATTATTATTCCATTCGTAACAACAACAAAAAAATTACTAAGCTTAATGTTCTCAGCTGCCAAATTTATTAATCTGTGGCTTTACAAATCAGTCTGGTAACTTAAGAGACATGTAAAATCACACAGGATGAAGAATTTCTCTCCTTCCATTCCCAACATTTGTTATCCCAGATTTTTTATTTCAATGAAAGTTTTTTTTTTTTTCCTTTGACTGTGTGTTTTTGTTCAAGGATCTGATAATTACATGCTTGGAGATGATGGCTTTTCAAAAGCATCTTTCCCAGCAATTTTCAACTGGAGATGTGGATAAAAATATCTCCCCAGTTTTTTTATCAGAAATGTTTTCAGTAATGTGCAATTATGAGCTCTGCCTTCATTCAATTCATCCTGGAAGAATTTGCTTCACAGGGAAATTCGTTTCCTAGCTGCTGTAGATGCCAGCATAGTTGGCAGCTGCAGGTTTTTGTGGGGAGGAGGAAAAAAAAAGGCCCAGAAATGAAAATTGCTCTGAAGTAAATTGGTCCCAACACCTGGAAACCATGAAAGGATGGAATATCATACTTTTTTGTTAAATCACTCTTAAACTGCTTTGCATGTCAGTCCCAAAATGGCCTTGTAAATTATTTAGAATAGTTGAGAGACGAAGAGATGATCCCACTTAATCGTGCCTCACAACCAATCCATTTCTTACTGTGCAAGTTCATGAAATCTTGTTAGAGAGGTGGAAGGAATTGTGGTTTTCTTCCCAGCAGTACTTTTGGCATTAGCATTGAGACTAGAAAGGCTGTGGAGCAGTTACAAAAAGAAAAGACATGCTTTTGTCCTGGGAGGCAGGAACTTTGCTGGTGAGAGTAAGATCAGGCTCCTTGCAGCCCTGGTGTACGGATGAAAATAGGATTTGTCGCATTCTCCTCTTTCCCAAAGGAGGGAGGTAGGTTCTGATCTGGTATCTGCTGCTGTTTTGGACATTGTATGCCAAGTTTTTTGCAGCAACTGAGGAAACTAACTTGCTTGATATCCCAAATAACAATTCCTTCCTGGCTTCTGCTCTCTTCTCTGAGCCCTCTCGGTGCTGGCAGGTCCAGTACTCCCATGTCTGCTCTGCAGGAGTTCTCATCGGAGCAAGGGGTGGGATGGCACAGCTCCAGTCAGCTTCTTTTCCCAGCCAAATAGCCAAGGTAGGTCATGGATCTGCTCCTCTATCTTTGAGCAACCATGCGTGCAACTGTACAAATGATAAAGGTCTGAGTCAAACCTCTAACAGGTCCCCACTCTTGCACCACCAGCCTTTGTGGAGTCCCAGCAGTAAATCTGCTTCTCCATGAGATCTCAGTGGAGATCTCTTCCTTTCCCACTCTCGGCACGATGAGTGATCCATACAGAGTTGTTACAACAGCCTGAAATATGAAGGATGTGACCTGCTCCTGCCCTGGTGATTTATAGAGGATAATTTCTTTGTGGAATGCAGTGCCGTTTGGGTAGGATTGAACTCTTGGCATAAGATGAATGCCTGTGTTTTGCTAAAGAGTTTTTCTTTTCAATAGTGTAATGCATTTCCCATAGAACCTACTGTGTAAACAGATCGTGTTCCTTCCTGCCATGAAATGCTGCACTCTGTTGCCCATGCTGCATGAGTGCTTTGAACCTGTGGCCCAGAAGCCCCCCTGCAGTTCTTCTGCAGGTCCATCCTCAGCTGAATTCCTCTGTGGCATGCATAGGGATCAAGTATTTGTGTGTGAGGAAGGGATGGACTAGATGGGGTCCTGGGATAAGCCACAGAGATATGCCTAAAATGCAGGGAAATCAGTGGGAAGACACTCAGGTACATATGGATCTGGAATCAAACAGCCCAGGTGGCTTGTAAAACTTGTACCTGTGGAGTTAAAATCAGAGTGAAGTTAGAAGACCTCTGAGACAGAGGGCACATCAGTCATTGCTTCCTATTTTGCTCCAAAACCAGGTTTTGGCCTGCAGTCCACTGCTCCCTCGCCTGCCCTTGCTGTGCAGCACGTGGATCTTTTCCCTGCTGTTCCCCACTCCTTGGCTGCTGTCACTGGGCTGTGCGAGGTGACCACTGACATCAGGGTGGTGGCAAATGTCAACCAGCTCCAGGTTGACGCAGTCCAGAGAGCTGCCGTGATTTGTAAGGCTGGGCAAGAGGCACAAGACAAGAGAGAAGTTTGTTATTAATAATAATAAGAACAGAATTGAAGAAACTCCCCTTTCCCCTTGTGTTGCAGTTTACCCCCTGCCTTCCCATTCAAGTGAGCTTGGCAGAGAGACCCTATCTCTGAGGGGGGGGGGATAAGTGTTCACCTTGTGGGAACTGGACAGCAAAACGTTGTGGAGATATGATGGAGATGAGCGAGCAGAGCTCTGCTGCCTGTCTCTCCTTTCTAAAAGTTCCTTTATCATTCAGCAGACAACTCAAGCAGTACCATGAGCTATAATAGGCAATTAGCTCCTAGCAGATTTATGTGACACTGCATTTTATAAGCAAACAATCGTGTGTGTTTAATCATTCAATGGTTCTGCTGTATCTAACGTTCACGAGGCCAATCTCTTCTCTCTCGTCTCCCTGTGCACACTCAGTTTTCTCGCACCAGTTTAGATCCATGGACATTTGTACTTGTGAAAAACTGGTGGAAATGTATGACTTGGCAGCTGCCTTTCATTCTGTCAGGCAGTGGCAAGAGGCAAGTACTTGTCAATACCCGGACTCCATCTAGAGTACAGGTTAGCAGGGTGGGAATAGGAGATGCCTGGTGTGGGGCTGTTCTCCCCTCCTAGCCCTGTGGACCCTCAGTGTGGTGAGGGGCTGGGCAGGTACCTGCAGAGCATCCTGCCAAGTGCACGCATCCGGTGATTGCAGCATTCCCCAGACTTCTTGAGGTTTGGAAAGTAGTCAGTTTGAGTATTCGTAGTTAATTTTAGAAATACCTGCACATGCTGCTCTTCCACATCTATTACACACTTGACAGAACCTGCTGGTTTTAATTTTTATTAGCACAAGTGCCTTGTTGAATCGAAATTAAGTGCGTATTTGGGAAGCATAATGTGAAGCATTACACTTAATGGTCTGTGTTCCTGAGCGGAGAAGGGCTATCACATGAGTCTCCTCTCTTCCCCAGACTCTGCAGTCTTTAGTTACACCTGAATTTTCCCCTGGTTCATTGCAACTTCCCATCCTCAGTAAGCTATAAAACTCCCAGCTGCATCTTTTTAGGTGTGTGTTGCATCTTTGCAGGTATATGTCCTTATTCAGATAGAGACACGCCGGGCCTCAGATTGCGGTACATGGAGTGGGAGACAGGTCTGTGGGGTGTGAGTGGAGCTGTGCTGCTGGGGACTGCTCAACCCAGCCCTGGGAGGGTTCCTGCACCTCTGCACCAGCTCACCCGGATTCACTTCAGCCTCTCCCTTGTTCAAAGGGGGAGCAAGTATCTGCCTAGGACAATGCAAAAATTGCTTTTTCCCAATCCCGGGTAGTCTGACACAAACCAGTCGCTCCGGCTTTTTGTGATGCTCAGGAGAGCTTGGGCTCTCACTAAATTGTGAGTGCTGTTTTAACCACTGTCTCTGTTCCTCAGCCTCTTCTGCAGCTGGCACCCTGCTCCTTTGGCTGGGATGACTTTAGGTTTTAAACATGTGAAAAAACCCAAAAGAAAAATTAGGCTACAGAACTGTGAGATTCGAATTCTGCCCAGAGCAGGATTTCTATGTGAAAATCCCAAGACTGTCCCTGTTTGCTCATTCTTCACAAGAGTAAAGACCTCCTGTGAGCCTCCTTGCAGAGCCCAGCTTGCAGCAATTTGTTCTGATTTTCACCAGAAGTATCCATGTCTTCTGGGAATTCTCATGCTGGCTGTAGTTGAGATTGGGTTCTCCACCTGCTTTGCATCACCCGTGCAATGTGAGCAACTGGAAACCAGCACAACCATTGGCATGAAGGCAGCTGCAAAAAAACAGCTGGAGTGCATTAATAATTTTTCTGGAGCAGGGTCTTATCCATCCTTCATACCAAACAGATGTTTGCTTTCATCACAGTGGTGCTGTGCTGATCTTTGGACACCAGCCTGTTAGGAGGATGGGATGTCAGCTGAGCTTGCAGCCACAGCAGTTCTTGGTGGGAAGAAGTGGGACAAAAACAGGAGCAGAGCTTGTTGGAAGCAAGATTTAATGGACAATTCAGGCAAATTTCTAACAGCTGATTCAATGGGGTCAGACCACCAGTTCCAACATCAAATAACTTTGAGCTTTGAAACTTTCTTATTTCATCTTCTTGTCCTGTTAAGTCTGATATTCCCTGTCTCTTTGATTTCTCTCCCTTTCCCTTCCTCCTTTCATTCTAAGTAAGGCTTGAGCTTAAACTTTCTTTAGTCTTTTAACTATAAGCTTATTCCATCTCTTACATAGCTCCTGTGAATCATTCTGACACAATCAAGGATAAAAGCAGCCCAGCTGCATACATGGGCCATTGCATAATGGATGGTTGTGTGTCAGAGTCTAAAATCTACATATGTTTAGATCAGTCATGAAGTGGGAACATCTGTATATATTCATATATAATGGCTTTTACCACATGAATGAATAATCCAACTCCCACGATTTGGTATTTACTTTTTTTGAAACACTGCTACTTAGCTAAACACTGAAGGGAGAATCACATTTATGGGAATTAAGTCTTAGTACACTGTGGATAAGCTGGAAACAAGTCTAAATGGGGTGCCGGAAATCTTTCTTTTAAAATAGTTCATGCTGTCTGGAACTTCTTCCTTATTTCTTGACTCCCACTGGTTTTTAATCACTTTGCATCAGAATGCAGTGCAAATCCAGGATAAAACATGTGATTCGCAACATACTGCATTGAATGTCTTCTCATATGATACCATCTTCCAGCAGTACTGGCTGGTTTTGTAGTCCTTTTGAAAAAGGGTTCCCAAACCTTGTGGGCTGGCAAACCCGGCTGTGAGATACTTTGGTGCACAGGCTCATGGGATGATTGAAAAAGCTGATCAAGATATAACCCCCTTGCTTAAAAGAAGGCTGGGGACTTGCTACATCTGCTCTGTGCTGGGACAGGATGGGGTCGCTCTCCCCACAGTCAGTGAAGCCACTGAGCCTTGTGCCAGCCCTGCCCTCTCCACGGCTGGGGCTGAGCCTGTGCCCAGCTGTAGGTTATGATTAGCCAAAGTTCTCCTGGTTCACCAGACTGCTCTGATTTTACGTAGCTCTTTTTGAAACCTTAGCCTGGTTTTGATAAGATCAGTGCAGCAGAAAGCGAGGTCATGGACAGCTTTGGTATCTCCTTCTCATAGTTTACTTGACTTTTTTATTCTAGTGCTGATGGCATCCTTCAGGTTTTGTATAAATTTGTTTTCTCACTTCACCTCCTGATCCGTGGCTCATGCTTTTATTAAATGTTATTGTATTGAAGTGCATCTCTGTTATTGCCTGATTTGCCTGTTTGTTTCGCGGTTGGTTTTTTTTGTTGTTTCTTTTGTTGGTTTTGTTTTCTTGTGGTTTGCATGGGTTTTCTTATTGCTTTTGGCACTGAGGTTGATACAGGTCCATGTGTGGTGTGAATCAATCTCAGCCACCTCTTGAACTGGCACAGCAAATCTTCCAGATTTGATTCCGC
This sequence comes from Scolopax mira, assembly GCA_004320125.1. Lineage (NCBI taxonomy): Eukaryota > Metazoa > Chordata > Aves > Charadriiformes > Scolopacidae > Scolopax > Scolopax mira. Next base: position 142,803 of record BJBW01002569.1, read on the forward strand.
ATTTAATTTTCTCGGCCTTTTCCCTGAGCAAGATCAGGCTTGTAATTGGGGTAGAGAGAGGGTGCTAACATGAATAAATGGTGGGGTGACCTTCCTTGCAGCAGCCCTGCTGGGCTCCCCTTGCCCACCCTTTGTTAAATCTTGCTGGTGCAGGGGTTGTCTGTGTCAAACTGATGTTGCTCCTGGAGATCAGCAGGGAAGTAGGATGTGATTCACTGTAAGAAAGGGTCTGCCCCAACTCGTAATCTAAGGAGTTATATTTTTTAGCAAGTTTCCTTAAGATTGGTTTACTGCTCTTAGTTGCTTTCCACGTGGCATACTGTAAGTTTAGCTTAGTAAGGTGCTAAAATTTTATCTGTGCTCTTGAGAGCACCTCATTTACTTGTGTAACATGGGCTCTCTTGGAAGTGCTATACGAGTAAAACAACAAAAAGGGTATTACAGCTGTAGTGAGTCCATCTTCAAAAAGGATTACCAGCTAAACACTGGCACAGTATCTTGTTACCACCTTGTTCTCCCCCTCTGCTGAATCCAATGGGTTTTCCTCTGCCCTATCTACTGCCAGCTACAAGGGATTTGCTCTTGGCTATTTCCCTGCTGAACTGGCAGAAATTACATGGCTGTAGCAAAGCCCAGAAGAAGAAACTGTCGTCTTAACCCACTAATTTACCAACTCAAGGATAGCAGTTTTTGTTACTCCTACTTTTATTTCAAAACTCATACTCTATCTCTTTACTTCCCATCTGTGTATATGTTGGGGAGCAGGCATTCCAGTTTTTATCTGTTTGAGCATCTTTCAGCAGAAAAAGGTAGTGCAAAGAACCTGAGCACTCACTGGTTTTTGGCTCTGTTGGACAAATACTGATCCTCCTGTGTCATGTGAGGGTGGGATCTCAAACTTTGAACTGGCCATAATCACAGAAAAGACTTATTATGGACAAAAAATAACTTTTTACTGAACTGAGATTTTTCTTTTCAGCCAGCTTCTGCCCAAATGGCATGATCACCTATTTTATTTAATTTTTTTAGACTGGGTTGTTTTCAGCCCAAATGTCATTCACAATCCAGTCTCACCTCCTGCATAATAAAGGTCAATTACTATGAATTATTAAAGGGTACTAAATGATTTTTAGAAAGAGGCCCAGGCATTATGGCAAGACATCCAGTAACATAATATCCAGGAGGTTCTTTCCTCTCATGAGGTGGAAAGGGAGGACACACACATGTTCCCACATATAGTATGAATCTCTAAAGCTTTCCTTCCCAGCTTTCTCCCCACTGAAGACCTATATGCTCTCCTGCCATGCTTATGCACCAGATCAGATTGCCTTCTCCCTTTCTCTTCAGTATGGAATTCCCTTTGCTTCTGAAGTTCCCCCCCATAATGGGAAGTTAACAACCTCTTGATTTGACAGTTGTGTTTTAAGATCTTGGAGGATGGAAGATAACAGGTACCATTTTTAAAGCAAAGATCATAGGAATGGAAAAGGAGCTTGTAAAAGGCAAAATAGGTCAAAGAATATACTATGACTGTCACCGCAGCAAATTGATCTCCATTTCAAAAGGTGGAAGTCCTGATTTCTACCTGTTTTGTCATCCCCAAATTGTTGATGTGTGCTGCATATTCACACCCAGGCTGTGCACAAGGGTTCTCAGTTCTTGGCACTGCCAATGGTACCCGAGTCCTGTCTCCCCATCTCCTGCCTGAACCTCTGTGAGTCCAGGTGCAGCATTAGGTAAATCAGAAAAAAAAACCCCACCAAAATATTTTTTAATATGGACATTGATAATTGTTTTTTTGTTTTAACTATTGATATGTCAAAAATAAAAGTTTTTGCCTGCTTGGGTGTACCTTTTGAAAAACTTTCCCACCAGGGATGCAGCTTAGTGCCAAACCCTGTGCAGTGAAAGCAGTCATGACAGTTTTCCTTCAAACAAAACTTGGTTTTTTGATTAACTGCAGGGTTTTTAAACAAGCAGGTAATAGTGGCCTGATTTAGGTGGCACCAGTAATTTGAGTGCTAAAGGCCTGTACACCGACAATATTTAATTTCATTTGATTGAAAAGCCACAATCTCATTTGATTTCACTCCGCTGTCACTTAGCATGGCATTTGTTGCTTGAAAGAAGGAAAGTCCCCACGGTTTGGATTCAGGAGGCTGCATTTCTTGTCCATCTCCGTATTAAAGAAAAAATTTGGAAGTTTTTGTGGAGTTTTTGCCAGCTTTGGCAGCTAGGATTTACTGATGCCTGTTGAATAGTTTAATAAACCCAGTTGTATCTAGAGAGGAATAGCGTTATGCTTTATCAGTCATTCCTCACCATATTACAATTGCTCACTTGGATAACTTTCATGAAAGATCAGTCTGAAAATGTATCTTATTCCTCTTTAATTTTTACTCCTGAAAAGTATTTTCTTCAGATAACACAATCAGTGTATCAGCAATATTTCGTCTTCCTAGCTTATTGTTGGACTTTTCCCAGTACAGTCTACACTGCTTATTAAGAGAAATTGCCAGATTGACTGGAAAATGTAACTTTAATAACATCATTTCAGGCACTAGAACCATTGAGAAATAATAATCTCATTGAGTTGGTTTCTGCACTATTCTTATCCCTCATGCGCAAAGTTACCACACGTAGTGTGTGTGTGCAAATATGACCTGCAAGGGGGTGAAGGATTGTGTAGTTTCCCCTGACACTGGGTCATTCATAAATATAAACTGATGAAGCTGCCTGAAAATGCCTGGGAGGGTGAGAGGAATTGCGAGACAGGAAATCTCTCTCCCTTTCTCTCTTTATTTTTATTCTTTAACACTAGACATTCAAATCTTGCTGGGGAGTGCTTATGAAAAGTGAACTGGAGAGGGCTCACTGAGTGAAAAGACCTTTTTGGTATGGATGTTTTTAGAGGATGTTTTGGGAGAGGTGAATAAAAGTGACAATGTTTGGGAAAAGTGATTTATGCTGAAGACCCAGCCTTTGCTATCCTTCAAGAAAGCTCTTAACAAGCCTAACTCAGTTCACAAAAGCATATCCTCACTAGAATGTGGAAAGAGTTGTCCCTGATAGTTTTAAATTAAAGAAAGGAAAGAAACCACACGTTACTTCAGAACAACAACATTAGCTCCTCTGTCAGCAGAAGAGCAAAAGAACCCTTGTTGTCAACAGTTTTGCATCCAGTGTCCTTTGTTCTCCTCCCTACCGTGCAAAGGAAACTGAGTCTAGAGCTGGTTTGCACAGCGGCTTTTGCTTTGCTGAAAGCAACAATTTGGGTCTTTCCTGCTCAAAACACAATTTTAATGAAAGTTACAGGACTATAATCCTCTTTCAGGCAGGTCTCTCTTCCCCCAGGACAGATATTGGCCACTGGATTCTAGAGGTTCAAAAGGGCAGTAGATAGATGGATGTACAAACAGGATGTGAAGTTAATTTTTGCAGAAAACCAAGCAAAAAAAAAAATGAGGCTGGGTATAATAAAAAATTCTAGCCACTTTTTCAAGTATTTTTTCTTCCATCTCTCAGTACAGCATGAGTGGAAATTAAGAACTGCTTTCAGGTCCTCTATCACACACTCCCTCAGATGTGCTGATTAGATAAATAAAGTTACTCTGCACTGGCTTCCAAAGCAATAACGGGTGACAGACAATGCATTGTAGCAATGTCTCTGGTATATAAAAGGCATGACTGTAATGTCAGGTTGACTGCAGATTCTTAAATCGTATCTTTTTCATTTCTTCCCTTTTAAGCTTTTTTACGGAATGTCTTGTATTTGAAGAAAAGATGAGGAGTACCAGATTTTGGCATTGCAAGCCGGGTCCAGCATTCATTCTTATCAGATGATCAGTCCTTGGGAGGTGTTTAATATCCTGTGAAAGTTGATGTGAGTTAAAAGTTTCCAAAGTCTGTTTTCTCTGCAGGAGCATCATGCACATGTGCACAAAAATTAGATTCTCCACCTGCTTTCTAAGTACTGAACCTCTCTTCACTTCTCCATGAGAAGCAGGAGTCTTCTGCTATCAGCATTGTGTATGTGCTGAGGGCTTGCACGGGGAAATATGTTCTGGTATCTCTCAGAAGCCAACATGCTTGATAACAGAGACATTTTCTGGCTCATATCTTGGTCTCATAAAGGCTACTGCTATGCAACTAACTAGGTATATAATTTTGGGTTGATAATGGTTGCTTGAAACAAATTGCTCCTTTAAAAGTAATTTTGGTTTCTTATTAAAAAGAAAAAAAAATAGAAGAACAAAGCATGGAGTTTTCTGTTGAACAATAGCCTATTGTATCTTTTATAGATCTGTTTCCTGTGAATAAAGCAGCAGGTGTTTATGAAATTATACATGCCTTAGAAGGGTTGGTAGATAAATGAATACAGGCTTTAAAAGAAAAAAAGGGGGAGACATGGAGGGTGTGGAGAGATGAATTTCATGATGTGTGTATTGGGAGCAGGAAATTAAGAGGTACAACTTCCTCTTAAAATCCCTTGAAATTTGGACAAGTTCTCCCTGGTTCGGATGTCTGGAGCAATGACTGCACAAATGGGTGGAGGAGATGCCACAAAACCCTCGGATGGTGCAAGAAGCTGCAGTTGGTGGAACATGTTCCCAGCCTGGGGAAGGGAGTGCAGCTTCGGTGCTTCGAGTGGGCTGGCACAAATACTGGCTGCAGGTTGATAAGGCTCTTGGGATGTCTTTTTTCCCAACAGAAGTAGCTGGAAAAATGGGGGGCAGTTCAGTCATCATCTCTGGGGCAAGGACTTCGTTCCAGCAAGCGTGGTTATTGTACAGCACGGCCGTCCTCACTGGCTGTGCTCTCAGAATATTGGTGATAAGAGAAGTCGAAGAGAAAACATTTCCCTGAACCCTCATTTGTCTTCTGTGTAACTCATGAATGTGAGCGGGTTTTGATGCCAGTAGAGGGAAGAATACAAGGCTCTTCTTCACAACAGGCAGCCTCTGCCATTTGTACCACAAATTTGTTGGTACGTGTATTCATGAAATTAGGGAGGGGCTGCTCCCAAAATAACTTGATCCGTTCCAGTCTGAGCTCACTGGTTAAGGGGATTTTTTTTTTAAAAATCTTCCTAGTACAAAGGAGGGGAGAAGAATTTCAAAGCCCTGCTTGGCTGCCTTGGGTAGCTGCCATGTGAGAGTCGTGTTCAGGATGCCCTGTGCTGATGGAGGTAGAGAAGAGATCTGTGACGGGCACTGCATTTTTCACCCACACACTTCCAAACACCCCAACCCATCTCCTGGGGAATATAAATCCAGAAAATACTGGGCTTTTTAAATGTTGAGGGCTTTTTTGGATGCAGGAAGCAAAACAGTCAGTGTGATAACAATGAAATTGTGCTGCAGCATCCCAAAGCAAAAATGACATTTTTCTTCTTGTTTTTAAGCATTTCACAGGAGCATGGGCTGTCTTGACTAAGGATTTAGTATGTTTATTGCTGTGTACTTGGGCTAGTTTTACACAGGACAGGATCATTTACTCTAGCTCAAGTTTTGCAGTGTTCTAGGAAAAGCAGTCTGGAGATTACTGGGAGATATTTTCATCTGTTTTTTTGGGTTCTACTTATTTATTTCCTTTTCTGATGCAGAGCTGGAGCAATGCTTTTCTCCATGGGAGATGGGAAAAGAACTGAACATCTGTATTGGGCTTAATGAACTCATGTACAGATTTCCCAAGGGCCTAAGGAGCTTTGGATTTAGTTGAGCAGAAGAAAATTCAAGCCCCCTGCTGAAGAAGGCTTGAGGAAGGTGGGATCCTTCATGGAAATAGAGACCCTTGCCTGAAATGGAAGCATGAGAGGAGCTGTCATGAATGCCCTAAATAGTTTCAGGGAATCACACAATTTGTTTGTAATGGTATTCAAAAAGGGCTTTTTGTTTTCTTGTCCTGGCCTCTCTAGATCTACTTGTCTCTTGTGTTAAAGGCTAAGTGCTTTGAAGATGGGAGGCCACTGCTGTGCTGCAGTCGTGCTGAGTTGACACAGCCATCTCTGACCTGCTGTGGCGGTGCTAAAATAACCCAGACTGCCCTTAGGGGGATGTGCTAGAGGTTCCATTGTGTAGATCCTTGCAATCAAACCCAAACCCTGTGCATATGATGCCATGGGGTGTGATGCCACATGGCGTGCCAGCCTGGGGAGGAGTGGGAAGTATACATTACTGTCCTCTAACGATGGTGCAGCCCCTGGCCAGGCTGCAGTGGAGACTATGTAATTTGGGAGCTAAACATGAATTTGAGGTTCAGAATGGGTGTGCATGAATATATCAGTTTCCCCTTCCCCTCCTTCTGGTAATATGACAACTTTTTGAAGGTAATTAGGGGCCTGAAGATACAGATAGATGATTAAAATCTGTTTTTGAAGTACATGTCTGCATCTTCAGGCACTCAGATATCTTTAAAATCCCAGATTGAATCATCCATCACTACCTGCCTGAGCCATTCTCAGATACCCCTAACTGCTCCTTACCTTACTACAGATAAATGCCTCCCCTGACTTGCAGAAATAACTCTTCTCAAAATGGATCAAATCACACTTAGTTTTAGTCATCACACTTAGCTTAGGCATTTAAACGTTTGGGTTCCTGCTTCCAACCTTGTGCTTTTATTCCAGCAGAAAATACCGGCTCGCTTTAGCGTGATCAGCTTTTGGTTCTTGACGCTGCTTTAGCATTCATTTCTCTAAACAAGGAGTGCAATTACCCTATGGCAAAATAACTGTCTCCAACTGTCTTCTTTCCATTAAACAAATGGGAGGTTTTACCTCTTGGTCTTCCCACAAGATTAATGCACTTTCTCTGTGGGAACTGTCTTAAAGCAATCCAGGAATCTGAACAATTTGCAGACAGCAAGCCTAATTGTCGCAGAATCTTATTTGGCCAATGCCGATTTTCATTAAGAGGTGATCTCTGTTAATAATATAGTCTAATAAGTCTTCTAAATGAAAAAAACCTTCCTTTTTCCCCCCACAGGCAGGAATAATGAACTCCTAAATCAGTGCTCTTTCTGAAGAAGCTCTTTTTTTTTTTTTCCATTTTAACAGAGGTTGGCTTGAGACCTAGCTGATGTCTGGAGATCCTGATGCCTGTGCTCGCATACCACTGGGAATTTAACTAAGAAAAGTTGTGGTGTTATCAAGACTGTTTTTGCTACTGGTTGCTACAGAGAGAGAATTTGGCTCTGGGTATCCCCACTGTCTCCATGAAAGCCGAGGGCTGATGGGGTGTCTCAGGCAGAAAGTCAATTTTGGTGAGGGTTCAACATGGGTAAACCATTCAGGAAGCCCAAGGATCTCTAATTTAGGGAAGTTGTGGATTTCTTAGGAGTTAAGATTGATTTAAGTGTATGCAGCTAACCCCTACAAATCAGCCAGCTGGCTGCTAGAGAATTAATGGACAAAACATCTTGGCTAGAGGAGAGACTCCTGTTTGTGCCCTCAATGGCAAGGGCAGGGAGGTAAATTCAACCTTACATTAGACCTAAGTGAATGCACATCAGAGACAGCCGTGAGAAATCAGGAAACCAAGTTCTGCTGCTTGTGGAGCAACTTGTCTTTTCTATCAGTGCCCCAATTCCTAAACTGAAAAATCCAAGAAAATCCAACCCAAAGACACAGATTGGGTTGGTGGCTGTCAGAGGGCAGACTGTGGGGCTTGGTAGGTGGGGAGAACATTGCACAGATTGAGTTCTCCCCATTGGCCCCTGTTATCTGGGTTTATTCCCTTCCTGTTTGGTTTGCAGTTATTAACAGCTGTTATTCTCTTCTCCTTTCTTGTCTTCTCCCCTAAAGTGGGGGTAGAAGTAAATAATCCCCAAAACATGAAGTGGTGAAAAAAGCAGGGAGAAATGGTGGCAGAGCGAGTGACAGGACATTTTTATGGCCCTGTGGCCATTGCTGGAGCTGAAGTGCTGAGTGGCAATGAAGCAAGCAGCAGAGCTCTGGCTAGAAAACCCTGATTAATCACTGAGAGATTAATCTCTGGGCAGCCCTTGCTCTCCCTGCTGCTGCTAGCACCCCTCTGGTAGCTCCCAGTATGATCCAGGGAGGGAGGGGAGCCTGGTGTCCCAGGTAATATGTTCAGTGGTTAGATGCTAAGATAGGGAATGGGGAAAAAAAAAACAATCTGAGTAAAGCAAGAGCAGGCAATGAAACAGTTCAAATGTCCCCTCAGCTTTTCTTTCTTTTCTTTTTTTGCTATTCTTCCACTTTTTCTTGTGCACAATAGGGCTTGTCTGGAAACAGATAGTTTCCTCCCAAGGGTGAGCTCCCTGCTCCACTCCAGAGGCAGCCTTGGTCCCATCTGGGCCACCTCTTTTGTAGTTGTGGAATTCCCATGCCCCGCTCCTGCCGCCCGTGGCTCAGTGGTTTTGAGGGGCAGTAGCTGCTCCACACTGTGCTGCCCCCAGTCCTGGATGGGGTTTCCCCTGTCAGGGATACAGAAGAAGACTGAATATGCCAATTTTCTTTTATTTGGGTGCGGGTTGCTAGAAAATACCCATTTTTGCTGATGTCTTCCCCTGCCTTGTCCTCCCTGGGAAAACCTTCTGTGCTGCCTTGACAAGCAATGGTACCTCTGATAAGGGTCCTTAACTCCTGGGTTGTCCTCTCTTGAAACCTGGATGCTACCAGTACAATCTTAATTAAACAGCCATTAATGGTCTGGCAGCAGGGTGGGATATTGGAATATGCCCTGACATTCCCTTCTTCCTGCCCCCAGTACTTCAGTTCAAGCAAGACCTTTTTCCTGCTCCTTCATCTGTCCAGTTTGTTTTTGAGGGAATGAGATGAGATTATCTCTTCTTTCTTGTCACTCTATGAGATGGGTACTACTGTAAGGCACTGTTGCTGCAGGGGAGGAGATCTCAGGGCCACGTGTGCAGGGACAGGGACTTATGAGCTCCTTTCTCCCTGGTGTTAGTAAGAAATTGAAATGGCAAAAACTATTATCAAAGAACTTACAGGAACTTTTCTATATTATCACAGATTCCCGTAGGATCAATATCTGGAAAGCGTTGTGCTCTCAGTTTTATTGAGGGTCTTGTACTTGGTGAGCTTTTCTGAAAGATTGAAAGTCAGCATTAACACAGCTGCTTTAAAATCACCAATTACATAATTTCTTTCTTTGGAAAAAATTTGGCCCTCTTGGTGTGAGAGAAAAAGCTTGTAAAATACATCCCTAATGGCTCAAGCACTGATTGCTTGCAAAAGGAACCTGTGCATGCTTTAAAAAAAAAGTTATTTTCCCAATTTTAGGTAGTAAAGAGATTCATGAATTTTCAGTGCTTGGGTTAGTGCTGTGATTTGGGCCGACTGAGCAATTAGGCTAGTGACCAGCCTTGCCTCTGCATTGATTCTGTACAAGGCAGGAGAAATTACTAAGAGCACAAAGAGAAGGAATTTATTTACAAAAAACCCACTAAAGTACACCCCCCCTTAAAAAAAAAAAAAAAAAGCTCAGAAAAAAGTGACTCAATTAATACCAGCTTGAGTGGCAGAGCAGGAAATCGGCTGAAAATGAACAAAGGGCCACGCGGCAGGGATGCTAATGCAAGCAAATGCCAATTCACACTTCAGCAGGCGGCGCGTGGCAGCTTCCTTTCCTGTTCAAACATTTTAGCCAGATAATGAGCAAAAAACCCAAACATTTTTCACATAATCAACAGAGTTTGGAAGGGAGAAGCAATAGAGGAAGGGGAGCCGTGGTGCTAATTATTTGCCGGCTGATCCGTCTGTCAGCGAAGCAGAGCGGGGCTGTGCGGGGGGTGCGTTGCTAATTGCCGGCAGCGGCTGCAGCTCGGGTTGCTGCTCTTGGACACTTGGCTGGTGGTGGAAGCTGTTGTTGATGCACGGGCAACTGGGTTGCTTGCTGAAATGGTAGCCAAGGCACGTTAGCCAACAGCTGTTGGAGTAGGAAGGGTAACCGTTAGCAAACTGGGGTTTCGTATCAATATTGGTTGCGGACGTGATGGGGAAACGATGTGCAGAAGGGTGGTGGTGGTTGTCTGGTTCAGAGCGGTGTGTTTATGTGAAGCAGATGGTTGACTGCTTTACTTTGCCAGCAGATTATGGAGTTGGCTTCGAACCATCTTGCATGGTTTCCCGGGAATGCAGGGATCCCGTCTGCAGCAGAACGTTGCTGCCTTGAGCACGTTACCTGGGGGCAGAGCTGGCTGTAATGCTCTCACGTGGAAGGTGGCTGTGTGCTGGGGTAGTCCTCACCATCTGCAATGTCCTGTGTGACTGAAGGCATGCTGATGCTCCAGTGGCATTGAAAGGCTCCAGCGCTGGATGTCCCAGGGTATTTTGCAGGTGCCTCTCGCCAAACTTACCTTGAGTGCTGATAAAGCAACTTCATGCTGGGTTTCCTGAGCTGCTGTTTTGGGATTTTGTCCTCCAATGTGGTGCTGCGTTTGGGAAAGAAATAAAAGGAAGTTGTAGCTGCTGGGCAGAATGGTGGGGGCAGGGAGTAGCTGGGTCAGCGTTGTCCTACTGCTCCCACAGGAAATGCCACCTTGCTTTATATTCCCAAAACATCCTTGTTTTCTGACTCTGCAGTTCTGCAAGGCATGGGGTTACAGAAAGGGGGTAAGGCAGGACACTAGGAAAAACCTTCCAGAGAGACAAGTTAGGATAGATATGTCCAACATTGGCAGAGATTGAAAACTTAATCTTAATCATTATCAAACATCTATGGAAGAAGGGACGGTGTGTGGCTTTGGGTTTGGTTTTGGTTTGGTTTTGTTGTTTTTTTTAAATTGGCTGCTGGAGCTCAACTGTCCCAGGTAAATTAAACCACTTTCCAGAGTCATTAAACCCAGATTAACCTTGACCCTGGCCTGCCCATCACCCAAAGAGCCATTTTTATTAAAAATGCAAATTTCATTTTCAAGCCTTCTGCTCTTAGAATCGATGCCAAGGTGTACCAGCACCTATCTGTGATCAATGTCTTGCCTTGGCGCTTGCTGTAGTTCTCTAGCCAAATGCTGCTGCTTTCACTGTCAGCTTTGAGTAACGCTGCAAGGTCTCCATGGTCAGGACAGAGCTGTTTTGTCCTACCTGTTCTTCCCCTTAGATTTTGAAAGGCAGAGCTTCATTCCCTTGTTTCACAGAGGGCCTGGATGCTTGGGTATCAAGGTTCAATGTGTTTTGGCAGCAATTTGCTTGGCATAGCTCGGTGATGGTCTAGTGCCAAGTGCTAGTTCTTGCTTCATTAGAAAGCTTCAGTTTAGTGGTGATGGAAGAGCATTCAAAATGATGCAGGAGAAGAGCCTGTGGTCTGGATGTCTACATTGTCCCTCTATGGGCTGCAAAATTTGGGCTGAAAAATGGAATTATGTTTATTTTTCAGCTGAAACTTTTTATGCTTGAAAGTGTGGATTTGAGTCAGCCAAAATTTTCACTGAGTTTTGCCACCTTGTGAAGTTACTTCAGCTTGGCATAACAAGAACCAGATTAGAAAAAAAGTTTTGCTTTTTTGGAAACTACTTTATTTGGAACCTTATGCCATTTTAAGTTTAAAAAACACTCAAGCCCTTGAGTGAAATTCCTCTCCTCGTGGTTAAGTGTAACCCACGTGATTCATTTTACACCATCATTTTTCTCTTTGTGGGGAAAGTGGGCTGCCAGCAAATGGAACATTGGTTTTGATTTCTCTGTGTACAGACCACTGTCTAGAATGGGGCTGAACAAGAGTGGTTGTTCCCTTTGTACACAGCAAAACAAAAACTTCTCTGTAACTTAAATACAAGTTACTGAAGGACTGGGGACAGAAATAAATGGATAAGGTTTTCAGTAACCTGTATTTAAACTATTGTGTATGACTTCTAAACTTTCATAGCTATTGAAAAATTGGGAAGGGCAATCCAGGAATGTTGTCACTGAGAATGGGAGTTATCTGCTACTACATGGTTACTGGAATTTATTGATTGAAAAAGCTCCAGCTCTTTATGAAATGCCATAAAACCAGATGTTTTAGATGGATGGCAAGGAAATCTGTAGAAGATTGCTCCCTTCTATGCAAATAACCTTTATGCTATAGAGGAGTCTTCCAATGGAGGATACAAAGATATTTAAATACTTTAAATTTAAATTTATGCAGGATGGTGCACTTACAGTGCATAATACTATTTTCTCTTTCCTCTGACGTGTTTTTTTTTTTAAGTCACTTCAGAGAAGGTGCTCTCTGTATTGTACAGAGGCTGGAACAGCAGCAGGAAAATGTGACTTTGAAATAATGGGATCTATAAGAATAGGCAATTTTGTTCAAGTATAGTGATTTAGTGCCCTGTTAGTGTCCTGATCTATAACTCCATTTCCAAAGACTGTAAGTTTCTTCACAAGCATAATGACAGGCTTAAAACTTGTGAGACTAATGCCACAGCTTTCTCTGTCCTCAGCTGTTCCACATAATTACAGGAGTAAGGGAATTTTGTTCTCTCATAACAGATTAGCTCCAAGAGGAATAAATCAGATAATGTTATTGCCTTCTTGTTTCTTTCTCTCCCTCTCTAAAAAGTGAGATAGCCTACATGGTGCAGTGCAAAGCCAGGCCTGGTAATGTTTTTTCTTCCCTACAGTCTGTGACACGGATGTGATCCCAATTCCAGTGTCACCAGGGCAAACTTCTTGTAGGGCTCTGGTTCTGCTGTTTCTTGCTTTTGGTACTAATTTCGGCTTCTGTGTTCACTCTGCTCACAGACGATGGCCCTTACTCGAAGGGGAGCAAGGACTCCGGTGGGATGGACACAGCCCTGGTCTCCAGGAGGCAAAGCATCCCAGGTAAAGGAGGGGATGAGTTCCTGCTCCAAAACATTGAGGCATCCATTATGTTTTAACTGGCTACCCCTAAAATGGGTAAAACCCTCCAAAAAGCCCATTTTGGTGCATCTGTCAGCAAGGCTTTTGCTGGGGGGCAGACAGTCTCAGAGAGTGGTACATTACTAGTGCAATCACAGTCTGGTGTGGAGCCATTGATGGTGGCTGCAGTGAGCTGGGAAAGATCTGGTTCTTGTGCTGGGCTGACACCCACAAAGAGGAAAACAGCAGCAAAGAAGAGAGGGAAGAGGCACTGCCACATCCCAGCTCTCTGGGTGGGGAGGGAGACTGGCAGTGTCTGGCAAGCTTCATATTTCCCATGTGTGACTAAGTTTGTTTTGATATTTAGTCAGTCACAGCAGACTGGTGTGTGAGATAAACCTTCCCGTGCAGAAACATCCCCAGGGGCTGAAGAGGGAATGGAGAAATGGTAGTATGTTTACCACTGGTGGTGCTGGGCTTTGAGTACCAGCAGCAAGCCAGCAGATTTGGATGGGCTACTCCAGACAACTCAGCTCCTTCCTAATAAGGCCGGCAGCTTCATTTTGACTTCTGACCATTAATGACCCGGTCACAGGTTTGGTTTAGTGTGCTATAGGGGATAGGGGGCCCTTTTGCCATTGCTTCGTCATTCGGCAGTTTTTCTAGAGGATATCTTCTGCATCCTGTGGGGCTTCTGCAACACATTGCTACTGTACTGCAGCCCTGATGGAGATGGGCTGACTCCCTGCCCACAAGATCCAGCCTGTCCGACAAACCCAGCTCAAGGCATCTTAATGGGGAGGGCAAAATCCAGGTGCTCTACCTGCCCTGGGATGCTCCAAGTTACAAAATCTAGATGTATGCTAATAGAAGAAATCTATGATTACTCTCATAGGACACTTAAAGACTATGTCTTGAAGGACCAGATTGTGCTTAACCAGTTCACTTTTACATCTGTGTGTCTGTTGAAGCAGCAATAGATTACAGTGGTACGGTCAAAATCCCTTTTTGCTTACCTTGATAGATTGATCTCAGGGACTTGCCTTTTTTCAGAGCAGCGGTTTCTCCTTGAACCCATAACAATGGGTAATTGCACTCTGGGAGTTCTCATTTTAAACCCTTATCAAGGATCAAAATTAAACCTCATTGAAGAGCTAATAATCTCCCCTTGTGGCACCATCTGTGTGGATCAGTCACGTCTGTAGTTGAGAGGAAATTTGCAGGATAGTGCCGGATGGTGTTCCTTCCAGCACGGCAGGGAGCACCCACAAAGTTTCTGGCAGCCCCTGGGATCCTGGGTTGGTGAATTGAAAACTAAGTTACTGCAGTTGGCAAGGCATCAAAATTGAGTTTAAAAAGCAGAAGTATTATGGACGTGACATTTTACAACGAGCTGCCAGTGCCACGTTAAATAGGTGCCCAGCAGTGCCTGAATGCCTTCCAGACTGGCGCTAGATTGCAAAGAGGTTCCCCACTCACATTAATCAAGTGCATGGATTAATTTTGGAAGTGCTTTACAAAACAGGTACTGCATGGCAGTGAGGTGCAATTTCTGGTGCCACGGTGGCACTACACAAGGAGCAAAGCGCTAGTAGTGATGAGGCACCATGCTGCCAAATGACACTGTGTTTTCTCCCAATGAAAGAGGATGGAGGGGGGAAGCCCTGCACCAGCACGGACCTTCTGTGTCAATACGTTAAGAGACCCTGCCTTGCTCTGGTAATCATAGTGTGCAAGAGGTTTCGAATGTTCCTTCTCCAAACAGAGTGTCTAATTTAAGCCTGATGGGGTTTGGCTGTGCAAACCACCTCCTGGGTTCTTGTCCACAGCTGTGGGTCTGCTGTTTGCCATGTGCTGCCAATGCCCATCACCACCTTTCCCTGCACGGTCTTGGAGAAAGGTGCCCTGTGAGGGAGACTGTTTTCCTCCTGTAAAGTTGTGGGAGATTTTAGAATACCAGAGATAGTGGAGGCAGATGGATCATGTTGTAGACAAATGCTGCAAAAGCTTTTTAGAGGAGGCTCTGGCAAGGCATGAAAGTCATCTCATTTGCCCCAGGGCTAGTTCTCCTTTGAGCAAAGAGTGCGAGTGCCGTCATGTGGATTAATGTGGAGCTGCCTTTGCCAAGTCTGCAGAGCTCTTGGTCCTTCCTCAGACCAGTGCTGGCTCTCTTCCTAACTTACTCCCCTCCTCCATGTCAAATCTGATGTTGGAATAGTTTAGGGACCCTGGTTTTGTAAAACCCAGATGAGATGTGTACTAGGCTCAAAACTGGCATGAGGTTGGGCTTGTATTTTGGTGCTGGACAAACAAGAATGTCATCTTGGATTAAAGGAAAGTAAAATGTATGCTGCCTGCAGCAAACAGAAGTGGAACTGGTACAGTCAGCGTGGGGTGTGCATCCTCTAAACCTGACCCTGCCATGCGTGTTATGGCTGACAGCACATGTGGAACCTGTTGTGTTGTACAAGTGACTCGCATCTTCAATTCCAGCTGTGAATGGTGTGGGTGAAATGGTGTGGGTGAAATGGAAGAAGTTTAACTTAAATTAGGTGCAGATGGGTGGGGAAACTGCTGGGGAAACTGAACGAAGTTCAGGCCTCCCCCTCCTTCCCCTGCTGATGGCAGGATCCCACCCTTCCCCACGTTATGTTCTTTTTCTCCCAACTGTGTTGATGTCTCATATTTTATTTAATCACAATTTTAAGATCCACCATGTTCTGTCCATCCAGGCAGCTACTGATGGTCCAGAGCATCCTCTTACCTGATAACTGTGACTGCCTGACATGTGGCCCTACTAACACTCTCCCCACTATGTACCAAACATGGTTCCTGAGATAGTCTCCCTGGACCGTTGCTGAGGTCCCATCACCCTGATTTTGAGTCCTTTCACTGCCACCAGCACATTGAAACACAAGGTTTTATTCTCTCACAAGCCCTCACTCCTCTGCCTTGTTCTGCTTGTCCTACCCGCCAGACCTGCATGCAAATGCTTTCACTCCACCAGGACACTCTCCTGTTTCACAACTTAATTTTAAATGGACTGAAGCCTTTCTTTTCTTGCTATTTGTACAAATCATCCCACGTCTTCTCTCCCGCCGCCTGTAGGAAAAGGCTGTTGGGACTGGGAGAAACATGCCTTCCACTGAGATGTGTCTTTATTCCTGATCTTTCAGAAGAATTCAGAGGGATCACCATCGTGGAGCTGATTAAGAAGGAAGGAAGCACCCTTGGGTTAACCATTTCAGGTGGCACAGACAAAGATGGAAAGCCAAGAGTCTCCAATCTGAGACCAGGAGGACTAGCTGCAAGGTGAGAGATGGAAAGGGGGTACAGAAAGCACAATAAAACCAGAGGGAATAGTTGCATGTTCTAGCACTGGTTATGAATGAATATGGTTATAATTAAAATAGTTTGCACCCAACTCCCTTTTTTCATTTGCCCCAGGTTGTTGCTTCAGCAAGTAGAACATCTTCTATTTTGAGTTATTTCCCATGCCCTGTGCAATTATGCTCTGAAATCTTGTGTAGGGATATTTGGGATTCTGTGAAATTAGACAGCCTTGTCAGGGGAGCTGCATGGTACAATACATCTTGATCAAGCTAAGTGGTTTAATATTGTATCTGTTCTGAATACTGAGTGTGCATGTAACATTATTGGCTCAGAAAAGGAATGGGGGAAGAAAGGCTCCAAGAAGCAAAGAAAGGGAAGGAATAATTGAACAATTTTGCAGAAAACAGGGAAAAGGAAAGATGTTTTCTTTTTCTGCACTGGTTTTTTTTTTTTTTCAGACAGCTCTTGGTATGTTTCTCTTTGACTGATTGCTCTACATGAATGGGAACTGAGCAACAAAAAGAGGTTGTGAACACGTATATTGTGATTGTTGCTGTATGTAGCGATCTGAACACTTGCCACTGGGAAAGATAGATGGCTTCGATTTTAGCACTTCCCTGATAGCTGGCACTTGTAGCCAGACAGCTAAAATCAGCCCGATGTTGGTGGCTTGTTCAGAGTCCCCCATTTACTAAAGGTTCATCAGGCACGTCCAGGCAGATTTTGTGCTACTACTGTTTAGGGTTTTTTTCTTCTTCTTTATTTTATTTGCAGAAGTGACCAGCTGAACGTCGGGGATTACATCAAGTCGGTGAATGGCATTAACCTGACCAAGCTGCGGCACGATGAGATCATAAGCCTGCTGAAAAACGTGGGCGAAAGGGTAGTGCTGGAAGTAGAGTACGAGCTTCCGCCAGCCGGTGGGTGCCTCTCTGATAACTTGGCTACTCTCTTTTCTTGGCTGCTTTTTGTCCTGGGGTACAGATGGGCTTCCTCGTGCATTAACTGTCATGGCCAAGGCAGTATCCAGGGGCATTTTGACGTTCTGCCTTCATCTGCTGGCGGTGTGGGGTGGATGCTGCAGAGCTATGTGCAGTCGGAGCAGAGTGCTTTTTCCGGCACAGTGGGTGCCTGTTCATGCACACTGCTGGGAGATGGCTGATTAGGTCTGTCTTGCCTCGGAGTGGCTCAGTAGCACAGGCCAATCTGCCTCCTGATGCTGCTTCGGCTTGTTTTTTTGTTTTTTTTTCCCTTTTGGATCACGGCTATGGGAGGCTTTATTCATTCTTAAGCACGTATTGCCAGATCCCCTTTCCTGAACTGTGGCAAGCACTGTTATTCCTCAAGATGCTTTGAAATGTTATGAGTCTTCAGAAGGGAAGCTGAAGCAATCTGCTTTCCAGCTAAGGAGCCCTGGCAGAAGCTGGCAAGGCCAACTCACATTAACAGGGCTTGTGCCCTGACACAGGAGACTGGGTTGCTCTTGCCCTCATTTGTTTGTTCTGATTAAAACAAATTCCTCAATACAGTTTCTCATCACAGGCTTTCTCTTGTGAAAACGTTCTCCACAGTTATTACTCATTCAGCCACCTAGATCAATCAGAGGATGATTGGACATAAGAAATAGAACAACTAAAAATAAGATGAGAGACAAAACAAAAATAATGAAATGTAAACATTTTGCCCAAGACAGGAAGCAATCTTACACCGCATAGCTTTGGTATAGCTGCTCCCTTTATGTGAAAAGTATTGAATATATAAACGATCATATAAAGGCCTAGGAAATAAAAAAAAAATATAATCTGAATTAGCTAAATCTCTATCCATCATGCCTCTCTGTTCTGCTGTAAACATTAATTAGCTTTTGCATACAACCCTGGTAAAACAAATAAAACCCTTGTGTTTTCCATGTTCTCCTACTAGAGATGACAGCTCTTAACCTTTCTCCTTAGCTGGGAGCCTGGCTATCAGGAATCTGATAAGCTGTACTTACAGCTAAGGAGCAGGGCCAATACCACATGACTCGATCAATAGCAGTGATGCAAAATGTCCCCAGCTCTGAATGGCCAGGGACACACACACTGAAACAGTGACTTCTCTCCAATGAGGTTATTGATGCTGTTTATGGCTAATCCAAACAAAGAGGCCCTGAAAAATACAGGGAATTGTCAATTATTGTCTTGTTCCAGTTCATTGTGGGCTTTTATCTGCAATGAGGGTTTGGTATTGCCATGTGCACCCACCTCTCTCTCTCGTTCTCTCTCTTTCCCCGGGCAATGAGCAGAAATAGAGCGCAATTCATTCGCTTGTGCTTTTGGGTTTGAATTTTTCTTCCCACTTTGTAATTTCCTGCTCTGGAAGAGACCTTGCAAGTCCAAGCGTGGTTTTCAGGCCACTATGTCACATCATCTCTTTCATAAATAAGCAAGCCCTGTGTATAACACTAGCTTAGGTTTCCCTGCTCCCCACTGATCTTACGAAAGGCAGTTGCAGCACTTCATGCTTGGATGCTTAGGATGGAAATTGGATGGTTTCTGGACTCATTTGTGGATGCTTTATACCCTTTTCTTGGTATATGAGTATCATCCCTTAGCTAGGAGCCTTCCCATGCCCTGAGCTTTTCCCTTCTGGAACATTTCCAGGCTGTGTCCCTGTTAGCAGTCTATGTGCAGCAGCAGGAGCAAAGCAACCATGTTGGGGACAGTGTTTTGGGGGGTGATTTGGCCTTGCCGTAGGATGGTCCCCAGGGCTGTCTGCCTGCCAAGCAGTACCATGCCTCCACACTTATGTCTTTTAGGTTAGTTTAAGGGTTAGTTTAGCCCAAATTTGGGTGCTGGCTGCAAGCCCTCATGGTGCTTGGCAGTGAGGACCAATGTGGTCAGTGAAGACAGTGAGGAGATTCACTTCAAAAATCCCCTCCTGAGCCAAGGAGGGGGGACACCAGCGCAGACGTGCCTGGAATAGCCTTCAGCTATGATTTGCCAGCTTGAAGTCAAGCTCTTTGTCTCTTTTCTGATTATCTTTGTGGCCATTCATTGCACTTGGCTTGAAGATTAGGAATTGATCTTTTTTGGAGTGGACCAGGCTGAAATGCCACATGTGGTTTTGGATGGAGAAGAGTGGCAAATTGTCCCACATTCACTGCAGTAGTTCAATAAATCATTAAATAGCAGGGGATGGCAAGGGAGGGAAACAGTTTCTTTCTTTTTCTCTTTACTTTTGTACATTAAATAGTACTGTGTATTTAACATAAAATTACTGAATTGCCCCTAGGATCAGTTTAAAGGATTCACTTAATCTTTTTTTAAAGTCAAAGTATGAGAGGTAAGGGAAAAAATGTCCAACCTTTTCAACTGAGGATTTGGGATTTTAATTTTCTTTAAGGTCAGACAGTGACTTGATTCCTTATTCTGCTGCTGGTTTTGTTTAATAAGTTTCCATCTGTGGGAGAAGCTTCTGGCTTTTGAGTAATGCTGAACGCATTAAAGCCAGTTGATAAACGAGATGGTTTTACTTGAATGTCAGAGTATTAACCAAGAAAAATCTGAGGGGAGATGCACAGCACTGAGCTGGTGAAATCATCCTAAAACATAATAGTTGGTTCCGATGAAGGTTCACGTGTCCAGGTCAGGCTTTTTTACCTCCAACAGGGAAGATACAATATGGGTACAAGGCTGGACTTTGATTTCAATGCCTTTTGGATGAGTTTTGGTGTTATTTTGTGGTGTCATGTCAAAAAAGCTTGTCTGGTGGCAACAGGGTCTTTCTCTCTTCCTTTAGTGCCAGAGAGCAGCGCTGGCATTATTCCCAAGACCATTGAGGTGTCCCTCTACAAGGAAGGCAACAGCTTTGGCTTCGTGTTGAGAGGTTAGTGGCTTCTCCAGTGGAAAACAAAAGAGGGAATAAGCACTGGCAGGTGGGAAGTGGCAAGAGAAAAGTAGGAAGAGGGAAGTCATAAGCCTCAGCTGAAAACAAAAGTGTGTCCTGAAGAGCACCCCGTGCGGCCTTCAAGGACTGCCGGCTGCCTAATCCAGGGCAGTCTTTTTGCTTTCAGGCTGTGTCAGCTGTTATGTGATAAATGGCTCTCCTTTTTCAGCACTCTCATTCAGACTTTCAAACCTCCAGTGACTTACGGCTTTCCCGGTTTGATTACAGGGGGAGCCCATGAAGACTGGCACAAGTCCAGGCCACTGGTGCTCACCTACGTGAGGCCAGGTGGCCCAGCAGACAGGTAATGCTTGTGTTGCACCTCCAACGTTTGCCTTCACAAGACAGCCCAGTAGTTCTCACCATGCTCTTGGACGTGTGTCCTTCTTGTCCTCCTTGCCCCAAGGCTTCTCATGCTGCTGGTGTGGAATGACACAGGTGGTGTGTGGGAAGGATGGGTCAGGTGCTCATGGGCTGACCCATGTGTAGATGTTACAGTTATAAGGAGAAACTCCTCTTCCAGAGGCAGCCACTTGATTGAACCTGTGCAGAGGAAGAGCCGATGCTGTGTTAGAAACCAGGAGGCAGTTCATCTATTCTCATGCTGCTAATTTAATATGATGGGCCTGGCACTATAAATAACCCCAACCGTTGTCCCAAGGAGTGTTCAATTCCTACAGGATCAAAGTAATCAGCTTTTTAATATATATATATACCCCATATATATATATATATATATAAAAAATTATAAAATTATATAATTATATGAAATATGCACAGCATATATAGCTATATTATAAATATGAATAAAAATATATATAAATACATATATATACAAACACTGAATTTTTTGGTAACTTTTGCCTGTGGCTTCCTACAGGGAAGGGTCCTTGAAAATTGGGGACAGGCTGCTGAGTGTCGATGGGATCCCTCTGCACAGCATGACCCACGCCGATGCCCTCAACATCCTGCGGCAGTGCAGCCAGGAGGCACTCTTCCAGATTGAGTATGATGTGACCATCATGGGTAAGGCAAAGGTGGTTGTGGTCACATTTTCTCTGACTGCTTGGAAACTATGTGAGGCTAGAGACAGCAACTGAGATACTTGGTTTCAGTGGAAAAAGTGCCAAGCAATGTCCTGCCAACATGGGTGTAGAGTGCAGAGTTCAAAGATGTCTATGTTAAATGCATTTGAAATGCCCTTATCCGATGGCGTGCCTCGATGGGAATGATGACTGATTTTAGAGGAGGGGAGGGAAAGGGGAGTTTCTAATGTAGGCAAAGAGGACATAGGAGAAATCAGAGTTATGGGGCACTGGAATGTCGGCGCTCTGCCAGCGCCACAAATAACACTATTAAATGTGTGCAGGGGATTGAACTGCCAACAGGCAGAGACTTGGTGTGGCTGCAGCTTTGGCTCTGAATTTTGGCTTAATTCTAGAACTATTGCCTTTCTTAGAAATGTTGTTTCAGATCTGCTGCTGAAATAAAAGTGGGGTGATCAACTGATTGACCCCAAAGATGACACAATTTACTGGAGGGCAGAGGATGGGTACTTCTAAAAAGTGTTCTACACAGTAGATATTAAGTTTGAGGGTTTGGAGCGTTGGTGGTTTGTTTTTTTTTGTTTTTTATTTGATTTGATTTTCAGCTTCAAGTTCTGGGAAAGAGTTTATTATTAGCTACTGTAAAGTAATTTTGAGCTGGCTTTGTGACACACAGCTGTTACTGCAGGGAGCGTTGTTAATAACTTTAAGGTTACCACAGAGTCCGAAGCTGTGTTGGCTCTGGAAGCTCGTTGATCTGTGCATTAGATTTTGATGTTGCATATATGTCTCCAGAGGGGCCTCTGCCTCTGCTGGAGCTACAAGCTGGCCTAGGTTGGAGCTTTTTTTCCACAAATCTTGCAAACCGGTTCAGCACGTCTGAGCCTAGGATCCAGTGAGGAATAGGAGTCCATGATACCAGTTTTTTTTCTGATTAGTCTGTGAGGATGGAAAAAAGATCTGCAGCTGTGAGAATTTAATACCAAGCTACCCCCAAGGAAAGAAAGCTGAGAACAGCCGAACTCACTCCATGCAATATGTGAGAGGGTTGCACCAGGACAAGGGAGCTTTTTGTGCCAGCCCTGAGGGCTTTCTGTTTCCTTTTGAGTCTCCTTCTCCCAAGCTTTCCCCTCCCTTTCAGCAGAAACTCCACAAGTGTGGACATACTGGGTCTCCCCTGGGGCAGGAGGCTGCCAGGACCTGGGGAAGCATGTGCCACACAGACACGTGCTCTACTGGAAGAGCTGGAAGGGAAACCTGCCTGCAACCTGCCTGGCTTCTGCCATGCTATGGGAGCAGCTTCTCCTTAGAAATTGGCTGGTGTTCATGAAAAAGAGGAAGTGACTAAATGATGGAAAACAGAAACCACCATAACCCTGTTTTCTACCTTTCTATGTGCTTGGATTGTGGTAACTGCAGAGGTCAGTAAGGGATGCCTTGCAGGCTGGCTGAGCTGGCAGCCCTGCCTGGGGAGGGGGCAAGCAGAGTTAAGGAGGGATTTTACAGAGAGCTGTCAGGTCTGAGCAGTAACAAACAATTAATGGTCCATGTGAAATGGGCTTTTTTTTGGGGGGGGGGGGGGGGGTGTTTGTATAGTCCCCTGGTGCCTTTGTTGCAGAAAAGTCGATTGTTTTAGAACCTCACTTGGACCAAAATAGCCATGAAGGTATCTGGGTATTTCTTCTTGAGTAATTCTCCCACATAAAATTGTTAGGGTTGAGTGAACACAGAGCGATGACAGGGTTTTATGCAGTGATTCTCCATCTTGTGTTGCTATTACAGTGCACCACGGCCAGATACTTCCGAAGATGTAGAAACAACCTCTCTCTTAGATAATTTCTGCATAGAAAGTACTTCTCCCCAACCTTGTAAAGGGATATGCTTGCTTTGCTTTCTTTTAAGGCAAGATGATGTAGAATGTTTAGCTTAAAACAATTCTGCAGACAGTTTTGCCAGGCAACAGCTAATAACTGCAACAGGAGATGAATGCTTCAGTCCCAAATCACAACTATTACAGACTCTTTGCAATCTCAGCTATTACTATTCTCTTTTCCAGCCTCAGGAAGATGATGAGGGAAGGGAGTAGGAGGTGCTGGAAGCCCTGTGGAGACGTTATTAGCCTAAAGGGAGCACTCCTAATTCCCTTTTCGAAGACTTGGTGAAGGGGTTGGAAGGATACATGGCCACATGGTTCACTTGATTCTTTACAAGAGCTGTGGACAACACCATGAAGTGGTGCTTGACCTGTTCATCCCCAGGGAAAACAGAGGTTTTTGCCTCGGGCTTGCTCTCTGCTGCAGCCCCACACACCGGGGTCGTGTGGGCTGACCCTTAAGGAGGGAAAGTTGTTTTTCTGCATCTGTCCTTGGTGAGAGACCAAGGCTTCTGCGGGGGAGTGTTGAATCATGGCGTTCCCCAGCTGGCTGCCTGGATTCCAAGCCAAAATTACGTGCTGAGGATGGACTGCACGGGCCCAGCCCCGCTCTCAATGCGAGGGACACAGCAGCTGCTTGCCACCGAGCATCCCCCGGCTGCTGGGCTTCCACCAGGGAGGCCAGTGTAGAACGGGGCCGCAGCAGGCTTTTAATCAAATTGACTGAGATTTCTCAAGGCCACCAAAGGAATTAAATTAATCTGCCATTTCCATTTAAAAGGAGTGCACTCTGTGCAGGCACCTCCCTTGGGCATTGGGAAAATCTCTGCCCTTTGCCAGATAAACATTGCAATAAACAGATACTTTCTCACTGTGATACTCTATCTTACAAACCTGGAAAAAAAAGGGGGAGAAAAAAGTAAAAAACAACAAGTAAACTGATCATCCAGAAACTGGTGGCACTTAAATAGTAACTCTGCAAATAAGCTGTGTATGCCATGACGCAAGGCACTGGGATGCAAGCCTTTAGGGTTGACTCATGGATGGGGGAAGTTCTCTGCCAGAGATGACAACTGAGCAAAGTGACCTGCTGTGCCTTCTCCTCCTCTCCCTTCCCCTGGCAGCCCCTCTGCCCATTCATTTTTAGGCTGGAGATTTTTGGGTCTCTGGGGCTCTGCTGCTGAGGGAGTGGAGGGCTGGTGGTGTCCCACAAATGGGTAAGCGCTCGGCATCTGCTAAGTGGTGGCA
Organism: Scolopax mira; assembly: GCA_004320125.1. NCBI lineage: Eukaryota > Metazoa > Chordata > Aves > Charadriiformes > Scolopacidae > Scolopax > Scolopax mira. The sequence goes on from BJBW01002569.1 coordinate 167,041, forward strand.
GGAGGTAGGATCTGAAGAGGACCTGTGAAGTCAAGAGCTTTCATATGCCTATGAAGCCAGAGGGATCACAAGCTTCTGTGATCACAAGCTGTGTCAGGAAGGGAGCAGCTCCCTGGTTTGGTTCTCCTAAAAAGGTTTTGGGGTGTTTTTTTTGCATCTGTGAGTTGGATGCCTCTTCCTCCTTCCCTCTTCTCTTTCCCCTTTTCCCTTGTATATTTTTTGACAAGTTGTGTGACAGCTGTGCCTCAATTTCCCAATCTGTAAATGGTACCATCGTTCTCTGGAAAGCACAATTCATTGCTTGCAAAACACTTTCATACCCTTACATGAAAATCTGCAACAGTCATGCAAGGCAGCATATGCATGTGTGTTTTTTCTGTTTCTTGATGACAAAACCCTAGAAAAATGGTGCAAGCTGCTGTATCCATATTAAACTTGGTGTCACTGGCCTCAGTGATGATTGTTCTGCAACAGTGTGATTTTTGGCCCTCAGTACATGCTGAGCAGCATTTGCGTTGAGTAGCTTGTGAGTCCTGAGCCTCCAGAACAACTGCTTAGACTCTCAGCTTCTGAGAAGGAATCTTGGTTTAAGAAAGGCAAGATTTGCTGTGAAATACAGGAGAGCTGCAGATGTCTTTTCCAGAGGTGCTGGGTGAGATTGCAGCCATGGGTGATTGTGCAGAAAGCACCTTATGGTGCCAAAGCAGCAACACCAATTGACTCCCTACAGTAACGTTACTGCATGGCCTGCCCTGGCCTCTCTGTGCTTCCTTTTAAATTAGTTTGGGTGTAATAGCCCCATGTTAATCACGCCTCACAAATATTGCTAAATAGCAGACTCCTGACCTTTGATTTGAGCCAAATCTTTCCCTAGAATAATTAATAGAGGTTTGGCTGGTACCGCCTCAACAAATGCCTCTACAAAATGGATTTGGAGTAATTCTCATCTATGCCACTGGAGATGAGAATTAAAAGGGATGGCAGGGTGGCCCGTGTGGTGAGAGGCAAGACTGTGGGCTGGAGGCAGGACTGTGATTTCCTGTAATCTTATTGATCCTGGCGTGGGAGTAGGTACCCAAAGCTCTTTCTTCTCACCATCGTGTTGAGACCTCCCTGGGAAATACATGGCAAAGCCGTAAAGCTTGGACGCTGGTAAAACCAAGAGGAGTAGGTATATTCCTTGCAAAGAAAGGTCTACCACTCCAACAAGCCTTTTTTTCTTTTTTTATTTTTCCTTCCTCCTTCCCTTCAGGTGGAGGAATATAATTCTGTGTCCCTCTGCAGAGGATACGTGCTAGACAGACACAGGCTGCAAACCCAAAATGTAACTGGTGTTTGCTTTTTGAAAAGGTCCTCAGTCTCTTGTGGCTTCCTTTGCTAACAAAGGCTTAAGTGCACCTTCCATGGGCTTTAGCTGGGTGCTTTGTGTATCTTTTGTTTGAATGGGACTGTGCTTTTTGCCAGGGCCTGCAGGTCTCCCCAGTGGTCCTTTTCAACAGAGAATAAACAGTGTTTTATTTGAAGCCCACATAACCTTTAATGTGGCTCATTTCTCCTCCTTCCTCCCCTGTGAAAAAGAGCACTGTGAGTAGACCAGAGCTTGAACATCTGGCTGATCCCCAGGTGAAATTTCCAAGGAGAATTTCTTTCTCCAGAGACCCAGCATCTTCAACAAATTTCAGGGAAGACCTTGCTATGGCTTAGCTTCTGAGATCTGCATCAACGCTGCCGTTTATCAGAGAGCAAGAATGAGCCAGGCATCGAGTTTTGGAGCCAAGTGGCATCAGCATTTTTAGTGGAGCATAGCTTTACAAGAGAAAAGCTTCACTATGAATAATTAAGGACTGAGGAGGCATCAAGCTCTCAAGGGCTCTTCTGGCCTTTCCTTTGACGTGGATGGCTGGATTTCTGTGAACTGCTCTTGTTGGGGGGTGTCAAACTACACATGGGGTGTTAGTTGTGGGTGTTGTGGTGGTGATAAGACATGTGTGAATCCAGCCTTTTTACAGTGGCTTTAGGTAATATGGAAGCAAATGTGTGTAATAGAGGTGGAGGGAATTTCTGTCTAATCAACCAGAGACACATGCTTTCTTCTTCCTCCCCCTCCTCAGAAGAGATGAATAGGTATTGTGCAGATTTATGCTAACAAGTGCAATGTCGTAGGAGTTTCATAGTCTCACTTACAACATCTATTAAGCTTATTGCAGAAATGCAGTGTTTAAACGTGAGTTACCCCTGTATTGTCTGATGGGAGAGAGGAGGCTTTTGTAAGCACTGGAGGAGCTGAAATGAGCAGTTGAAGTGATATTTTGAAGCTGAAGCACACAAGAGTTGACTTACTTGTGTGCCGATCATCAATTTTTGAAGTTATTGTGTAACACAGCCTATAGGGTGTCCAAACACAGCCTATAGGGTGTTGTATGAGAAGTGTCTTTGGATGCTCTCTTGTTTTGCAGATACTGTGGCAAATGCTTCAGGTCCTTTACTAGTTGAAATAGCAAAGACTCCAGGCTCTACGCTAGGAATCACACTGACGACAGCCACACATCGGAACAAGCAGGTCATTGTCATCGACAAGATCAAGCCGGCCAGCGTGGTGGACAGGTACAGATCTGAAAAGGCTGCTCCTAGCTCTGCTTTTCCTTTCTCTGCTGCTTTTTTGTCCACTTGCTAGTTATATGCCATTCTTCCCTGGCTTGCCTTGAAATGGCCATGTCCACATATTCTTAGCACTAAGTGTGCTAAAAATATCTGACCCAACACCAGTGGACACTCCTCACTGGGAATGAATGTAATGCAGTGCATGTGAAAGCTGAGCTCTGTTCTAAAGACCTCAGATCTAACTGCTCTGGAGCTGTGGAATGGCAAACACCTATTCTGGAGGCTTCTGGCTAGAGCCTTTTCCTGATAGGCAAGTCGGCAAGTCACCCTTTATGTGGGGATGCAGAGGGACAGACCATGATGCAGCCCTGGCTGTGGGTATTTGTGTTCCAGAGCTGAACTGCTGGCTTGTAAGACTCACTGCTGGGTGAGTCCTCAGCCACCAGGACTAGCTATGAGTGGGCACTATTAAAAACTTAAAATATCTTTCCCAAGCCATCAGCAGCACTGACTCAAGCATGAGCCATCTTAGTTGGTATTTTGGGCAATGCTTAAGGTTTGAATTCAAGGTTCTAATTGGGAGTGAAAAAAGTGAGATATGAAAATAAATTTATGTGGTTATTCACAGTTGTATTTTGTATGTTTCTGCTCCCAAATTTAAGGACAAGGGTTTTGGCCACGTGTAGAAATACTTCTCTTGCTGTTTCCTTTGCAGATGTGGCGCATTGCATGTTGGTGACCATATTCTCTCCATTGATGGGACAAGCACAGAACACTGCTCTTTATTAGAGGCAACTCAGCTTTTAGCTGCCACTTCAGAAAATGTCAAGCTGGAGATATTACCTGTTCACCAAAGCCGACTGCCTTTGAAGCCTCCAGAAACAGGTGTGTCCTCCATGCAAACACTGTTGGTTGCCCTCAGAACTTGCTTGTGGACCCTACTGGGATTCTTGCTGCTTTTGAATGCTGGCAACAGACTCCAAAGAGAGACATCTGTGGAGGAAAAAAAAGATGTTTTGATAAAATTCATGTGATTAGATGATGTTCTTCAAGGATGTGAATAGGAAAAAAAAAGGTAACATCTGTGCTTGAATGGGGAAATTGGAGTTGGGAATCCCAGGATTCTGCAGCGCTGTGTGCTGTGCAAGCTGCTTCCTTAGTGCCTCAGATAAGAGACTTTAATGGAGAGGGAGGAAAACAACCTTGGTGCTGGCAAATCTATTACCAAGCTCAGCTGTCATTTGCTGGTGCCTGGTAAGATTTTGAAAAGGATGTGTTTTGATTAAGCTCTTTAACACGTGAAGGGAAGGGTGCTGCTCATCCACACTGTTAGGAGGCAGAGGTGTGTGTTTGGAGACCAGTGCTTGGACTCACACCTTCACCGGTGCTGATGGGGATGGAAAAGGGAGGAGGTGACAACAGAGGGACAGGGCTTTGGCCAAGAGGAGCAGCTCACAAAGCAGTGCTTCTCAGTGGTGTAACCTGCCACAGCGTCGTGCAGACCATGGTGAGCAGCTGAGGAGCTGCACCAAAGTTGACAAACTTAATTTGGACCTGGGAGAGACGCTGCTTTCTACTCCAGGCACTGGGTGCCAACTCCTCAGGCTGCTTTTGCTGAGTTTAGGGAAACAAACAAGGGGAGTAAGGAAAAATGGGCCATGCAAAAGCCAACTGTCATGTTTGGCGTGACAGTGAAGCCCAGGGAACATAGCTGAAGAGAGGAGACTCTGCAGACACATCTCTCTTCAGCACTTGCTTTACTGAGTCCTTCCAGCACGTGCCTGCATGGGGCCTGTCATATTTTTTAAAATGTGGTTTCTTGTGCAATCAAGATCCAGCCATTGAGGAGGTGGAGAGGGATCTGGAGCTGCAGCTGCCATGCAAAAATATGGTCTAATGCTGAGGCACGGATTTGTCACACTGAGTTTGTTTTCTCTGTGACAACGGGGGCATTTGAGAGTTTGTGGGAGGATTACGCCCCGCTCACAAGATCAAGGGGAGTGGATGGTGCCCAGGAGCGGTGCTGGGACGGATGGGTTTCCTTAGGCAGGGATGATGTGTGAAAGCATGGGGAAAGCTGTTGTAGGTTGCTACCCCAGAATTGTCCAAAATCTCTTCTCTTTCTCAATGCACTGACATCTGAGTTTCAAAGGCACTTTCTTCTGTTGTGTCAGATATGAGCTAAGAATTTATAGACAAATGGGAGAGTTTTAATCACTTTAAATGGATTAAATGATTTTGTATATATGCCCATAAGCTCTGTCCCTCATGTTCATAGGATTTAATTTTATTAACAACTTTCCTTTTTGTTTAGATACAGCTACGTTAATTTATTTGATTTTTGTTTTTAAAAGCTGCCTGGCTCAATTTATTTCTGAATCCACAAAATAGGTACCCCAGAGCTGAAAGTGGATTTTTTAAGAGCTTGATAGAATAAGTGCTAAACTCACTAAATGTTTAGCAAAGACTAAATGTAATCATTATATTGTTTGAAAAACCTAACATAAATGATTTGATGCCTGTGATGCATGCATGCAAAATAGATTTCCACTGTTAAAGGCACTAACAGTGACCTTTAGATGAGACATCTGGGTGGACTGACTAAGTAAACTGAGTCCCTGTGCCAGGTTTGCATCACCAGAAAGCTCTGGTAGTACTAGGGCTGGTGGCGTTTTTGCCTATTTGGAGGGCACAGAGCCTAGAGGAGATCTTATCCTGGAAACGTGGTTGCCAGTCACTGCAAGTGCTTGTGAGGTGAAGAGTCTGGGATAACTCGTGGCTCCAGTGATGCTCCTCTGTGGGATGTCATTTATGCTTAGCTAGATAAAAGAGACTTTTGCAATCTTGCTTGTTAGCCAGCAATTCTTGCTGGAAGGAAATAGACCCAGACAGCATGGTGCAGAGATTGGGGAGAGAAAACACAGTGTTGCTGGGCAAGGAAAACCAAACTGAACCCTGTGCTGCTCAGGGGCAAAAGGAGCACCACTGAGAATAGACAAGGGACCCGGGTCTGGAGGCGGTGTTTGAGGGACTCCAGAGGAGACCTGTGGCATTGTGACCTGATGTTGCAAGGCCATAGTTCCTGGGACAGTGATTTCCATATGATGGACGTCATGCTGCAACAGATTTCTGCCAACATATACTGGGCTGGGGCTATGGTTGAAGCTAAAGCAGTTGTGTGGCCTTGGATAGAGTCTGCCATGTTGATGCCATGTTTTAATTTACTGCTTGTCACAGTGTTGGCATCTCTTCCTGTGTTGGTGGCACTCTGTAATTGCCTTTAAGCAGTGGTGTATAAAATCCTTTTTCTTCTGGTGAGCTGGAGGTGGCCCTCTGCTACTCCTCTCTTTCTTCCATATGTGCACCCTGCAGTGGATTCCTGACCAAGAGCAGCCTCTAAAAAAACAAACGCTGAAGCCAAGCCAAGTGCTCAAAGCAGTCCTTGGCATGTGCAGAAGGTGTTGAGCCTTGTCCCCAGGAGGTCAGCTCTGTCAGCAAGGTGGGAAACAGCACAAGGAGGTTTCCCAGGTTCTGTCAGATAATGCTGATGGCCTCTGTGGGGAAACTTGTGGCTGGAGGGAGCTTCTGCATGTTGCACAACAGACTGCAAATGGTAATGACATCTGTGAGCTGCCAGCACAGCTTAGTCAGGCCGTTGGCTCAGGATGTGGAGCTCTTCATGGGGAAAGGCTGGAATTTCTGCCACTTTGCATGAAGTGACATGAAGTTATGTGGGGATGCATCTTCGCTGCCGGTGCTTGACAAACTGTGGCTCAGTCCTGACTTGTTCAGAGCCAGTATGAGGCTCTTTTCTACAATATCCTGGCTTACACTTCTCACCTTTTCTTTCTCTCACTTCTCCTCCCTGCCTGTGGTGATTTCTGCTCCCCTGGGTGCCATCAGTCAAGGTGCAGAAGAGTGACCACCACCACTGCTGGGATCCCTGTGTCAACTACTGTCATACCCACCACCCTGGGCACTGCAAGACACCCACTTGGAACCAGACGTCTGGACAGGATTATTGCAAATGTAAGCTCAGGGCATGGCATTGCCCCCATCCCTGCGCGTGTTTGTTTATGTCGTGCCCCTCCATTTCCTTAATACTCAACTCCATTGAGTTGAGTCAATTGTCACTCATTTCCTCCTTGGTCTTTTTCCACCGGTCCAGCACTGAGGTACAAAATCAGTACCTGCAGCCCAGCACACACAGATCTGGTAACTGCAACAAGAGCAGTGTGCTGGGCAGACCCATGCTCCCATCCTCTAACCCTACACCCCAGTGCTGGAGATAGATTGTAGGAACATGATGCAACAGCACATCCAGCTCAGCCCTGGTGCCCCACAACATGTTAGCAGCAGGATTATGGCTGCTTCAAAATCTGTAAACCCACCTTGTTCAGGAAGCAGTCTCTGTTTAGCCCTAGGTTTCTTTTCCTAAGGCAGTGAGAGGGGGAGGGGAAAACATTGCACTGTGTCTAAGCTGTGGGAAATAAACAGGGCATCTCCATTGCCCAGCCTCTCAAGTTCAAGCTATGGTTTCTCTTTGTATTTAAGTTTCATTAGCACCATTGTGCTAACCTGCTGTTGGATGCCCTGCATCCATGATGCACTTCTTACCTGGTGGCCTGGATGCTGCAGTGACAGGCAGCCCAGTCACTGCACACCAGACAGCAATGTCCATCTTGAGGCCAAGGTTACTCTCACAGCTCTCCTGGAGCTGCAAGCCCAGGACAAGGTTCTCACATTGACTTGAGCCCTGGAGCTGGGAAGAAGGAGTCAGAACCCATTAGGTGTTTGATGAAGACCTGGTGAATCCTCTGCTGCACTTCTCTGTGCACATTCTTAACGTGTTCTGTATTTCCCCAGCTCTGGTGGCTGCCAACTTCTCGTCTCCCACCATGAACACGCAGGGCTTCCCCTGCCAGAACTCAAACACGCTACCTCGCAGCTCCCACCCCATGAGCCCCCGCACCACCATGCTGAGGAGGCGGCAGAAGAAGAAGGAGCACAAGAGTTCATGTAAGAGTGGCAGTGGGCTGGGGGTGGGTTGGATGGGGTGTGCAAGCTTACCATGTTGTCATTATTGTCCTTAGTGTTGGCTGCTAGCTGGGGTAGGACTGCTCATCTCAGCACTGTCAGTGCGTCCCTTATCCTTGGTCATTGTCCCCACCACTGCCAGACCGAGGTCTGTCAGCAGCCCTGCTATGTTGACCATGGCTACCCTGACCTTCTGCCTCTCTCCCTCTCAGTGTCTCTGGCCTCCAGCACGGTGGGTCCTGGCGGGCAGATAGTCCACACGGAGATGACAGAGGTGGTGCTCAGGGGAGACCCATTGAATGGCTTCGGACTCCAGCTCCAGGGAGGCATCTTTGCTACCGAAACCCTGTCTTCCCCACCTCTCGTCCGTTTTATTGAGCCCGACAGCCCGGCAGAGAGGTTAGAGACCTTGCCCTTGGATGCTGATGGTGCTGCTGCTGAACATTTCATGGTTTGGTTTGTTTTCTCTCCTCAGAGGCTCATTTAGATATTTACTATCATCCTTGTAATATCTCCCATTCTTCACTGGGCATGGTTTACTGTCACTGCCATTTCTGCACTCGTCGGCTGACCGTGGCCTCCCTCGCATCCCAGGTGAACGTCTTGGCACCAGGCTGCAGCTGTTCTGGGAGGAGGAGGAAGGGAACGTGTGTCTGTGTGAGAGAGCCATTCCCATTCCTTTTTTCCTTTTTTTCTTTTTTTTTTTTTTTTCTTCAAAAGATAAAGCTTTTGTCTGCGTGTAGAAAGGGGAAAGATCTAAACAGGCAGAATATTTTCTGACTGGTCTTACTGTATCAGGGCCCAGTTGTATAAATTGGCCTTAAAGCCAAGGTTTTGAACTGCAGAGGAGGGCTCAGCAGAGAGGTGCTGCATTTAAGCACCCTTGCTTTTGGCTCTGTAATGCTGGGAGAAGAGCAGAACGGAGGAGCTGCATTAACTGCTATGTGTCACCCCCTGGGGATACCAGCAGCAATGACTCCATCAGCAATGACTCCACCAGAGCCTCAGTTGAGGAGCTGCTCTGGCTAAACTTTTCCCAATACCCTTGATGCTGGATTTAAAGTCTGCTCAAATGTACGCTACAACATAGATGTCCTCTAGCAAGGTTTTTCTCACTAAACGAAGCAGGTCCCAGCACAGTTTGAGCTCTTGTGGGGTGGAGATGAGAGATGGTTCCATTAGGCAGATGAAATAGTGAGGTGTGAGCAAGCTGGCACTTACACCCTTGCACTGGTTTCTCTTCCCACCTGTGATTTCCACTGGTGGTCCATCTTGCCTAGGGGTGCCTGAGGTTCAGTGACATGGCAGTGCTCAGTACCCGCTGCAGACCCTTCCTTGGGAGGAAAAGGCTCCAAGGGTTTCATCATCAGCTGCTGATGGTTTGGTGTCCTCAGGCCAGCCTGGGAAAACAGCAACGGGGGTGTTGTACATCAGGGAAAGCACCTGCAAGAGGAGATGCAAGTCCTTGCTGTGCAGAGCGGTCTCTGCGTGGCAGCTTCTCCAGGCGGCCGATGCAGATGCAGGGAGGAGCACCAGAGCCTGGTGCTTGTGTCTGTGGGAGAGCAGGGACAGGAAAAAGAGTTGTCCCAAGTGATACAGGTTGAGAAAGATTTCAAAAGCCTTTTATGCCTTCTGTTTGTTTGTTTCCAAACAGGGTTTAGAAAGAAAAGTGATGGCATTTTTGTTTCTTTATTCTCTATTACCGGATATTAATTTTGTTCACAATGTGAAGCACCAAACTCCTTTTACAAATCGGGCAACAACAAAGCCTGCTGTCCCAGGAGAGGAGGGAGATGTGCTGAAATCCTCCTGGCTTTGTTTTATCCTCTTGCCAAGCCTGGAGCAAAAAGCAAAGACACGCGGTGCAGTCTCTCTTGGCTCTAATGTGTCACACACTGCTCTCCCTCTCAGCTGCCCACCCAGGAGGATTCGTGCTCTCCTGGCTCCTGCCTTCTGCTTTCTGGCAACAGGGAGAGAATCCTCTGCATTTGCAGCCTGGATTTGATTTGGGGATTAAATCTCTGCGGTGTATTTCTTCCTTTCCTAGACCACGCTGTTTATCCTAGCAGAAAAACACCGTCTTTCCTCCCCATCTTGAAGTGATGAACGCACTGGGCTGGCAGCAAGGTGAAAAAGGCAGTTTATGTTTTCATTTCACTTTTTGTTACTTGCTGTCCCACAGAGCTTGTTTGCTCCATCCTTCCTAGATACCTTATTCCCTGTCCTTGAGAGGTTCTGCATCCCAAGACATTAGAGCCGTTTTTCTCCCCTCTCCCAACCTGGGCTCTTGCCTGTGCTCTTGCTGGTGCTGCAATTGTTGCCCTTTGCAAGAGATGAGCAATGGGGATACAGGGGTCTGGCTCAGCAGCCTGGGTCAGTCCTGCATGTTCACACACTCCTGTGCAAGACCTGTGAACCTGAACGTGCTGTTGCACATGGGCATGATGCACAATTACTTGGTCCATCACTTGCCATGGAGGAGCTGCCTCTTGGGTGTCTAGCAAATCTGAGTTCTACCAGGGAGGAGGATGGCATCACCCTCTTTTCAGGGAGGTTGGGTTGCCTCACGTTTATTCTCTACTTCATACTAGCTTGTGGCTGGCAGTTTGAAGCACAAGCTGTCACCTCCCTGACTTGTGATTTGTCTTACAGCCAATAGCCTCTAATAGACCTCCCTCCCCACCTGTTGCTCTGTTTCCTGGGTGCAAGATGAAGCCTTTGGGCTCCAAATTAGATAATGATTCAGCTCCTGTTATCAGCAGGGAGGACTGAATAGGAAGATGCCTGAGTCCCCTCTTGGCTGCCTTAAAACACGCAACTTTTGTGTCCTTCCTTCCCCAGCTGTCATTGACAGCAGTGGGAGAGCGTCCACTTCTCCATCTTGGTATCCAAAATCAATGCTTCCTGCTGACTTACATGTTTTCTAGCTCTACTCAGACACGGTTGGTTTGATCATCGTGTCTCTGGTTTTTTAGTATGAATGGTTTGCAAAAGGAAAGTTTAGCAGCTGGGTGAAGCTGTCAGCAAAGCTTTGATCTTTTGGGGGCTGGACCCACCCACCAATGTGCATGCACAGATGTGCACATCTGACCTGTGCAGGCCAACTCAGGGGCGTGTAAGGGCACAATGGATTAGTTTCTGTAGCCAGCGATGTCACCATGGTCACAACAGCTGCCACTCACCTCACAGCTGGAGCGACCATGCAGATGCTGATAATGCTGAATAAGATCTTAAATACATGTCCTGCCCAAGGCTTGAGAGACAGGCCCAGAGAGCTAGACACGCTGCTCTGTGTCTAGCAAGACACCTCCACTGCTCTTTTTGTTGCTGTCTTTGAGCCCAAGGAATGACTCATGACAAAATCCGAATTTCTTCAATCCTAGGGAAGCATTCCCAACATTCACTCCAACACATCCATAGGGCTGCCATTTACTCCAGGAGATGCCTGTACTCTTGTTCTTTCTGATTTTAAAGCACTTCTTACCCTGTGATCTCAAAGTACTTTGTGAACTCTGATGTTAGACTGCACATCTCTGAGATAAATGCCCTGTCTTTGGGAAAGCTGTAAAAAAGGTTTATGTAGGATCCCACAGCAGAGCCAAGGAGAGATATGCAGGATCCTTGTCTCCCTGGGACCTGCTTCCAATCCAAGGGCACATGACAGCTGAAAACTGGTGTCTCTGGGATAATTCTGAAGGGTTATCAAGGCATGTCAGGTCTCCTTGCACTTGTGGAGGGAGCCAGAGGGTTGTGGCTTCACTCCACAAACTTTTATAAACTTGCAAGACTGGGGCTTAAACAGCTGCGATTGACTGAGGCTAATAATAAAAGAAATAAAATAGTTCTGGCCTAACAGAGCTATTGGCTGTAAAACACCCAGGCAAATCTACCCTGAGTGATGAAACAGAAGAAGCAGTGATTTTGTGAGAAAGAGCTCTGGTAGGAAAGGTTGCAAATGTTTGCTTTGATGCTGTGTAAAAATATCCTGTGATCTCCCAGCCCTCACAGCTGAAACAGTGGTGCCAAAATGGATCGTGTCCTTGTGTGACCTTGAAATGACAGTGATGTTTATGTGATGCAGATGTTGATCCCTCCTTTCCAAAATGTGCATTGTGGCCACAGCAAGAGCACTCTCAGTGCTGGAGGGGAGTCATCTCTGTCATAATCCTCTCCATCTTCGTATTTATAAGCTGATATTTCCAAGTGCATCTATGTAGCTGCGTAGTCCAGTAAAGAACTGTAATTATACTTGATTTAATTTATTCGCAAGGGTGGATTCATTTATACACCATGGAGTTGTCTGTCCTAATCCAGGTCTCCTTGAACAAACGATTCTGAATTTACATCTCATAAAATAGCCTGTGTTTTTCCATGGATGGCATGAACTCAGGCAGCAGCATAAACATACCGCGCGTTTAATACCTTCCTACCAGTAAAATAACCTCCCTCGGCTCTCTCCAAACTTGCTCATATCTCAGCTTTTGATGGGCCACCAGCAAAAAAATGTTGTGCCTTGTGCATTCTTCTTGAATTTGGATGTGTGTATTTTCTCTTGATAACCTGGCTTTTCATATACAGTGAATAATGCAGTCAGTGTCTGTTGCCTTTGATGTTATCTCTGTGTGCCTGGAAGCTGTGGTACCATGTTTTCTTACAAGTGAGTTGGGTGTGAGTGATGAAGAGTGGCTGGAAGGATTACTAAAAAACAAGCTGTCTTCCGTGAAATATCAGTGGAAGCTGACGTCTAGAAAGGAGAGGGCAAAGGATGTGCTTGATCATTAAAGAGCGGGGAATAAACATTCTCTGGAGAAGACTTGAAACAGGATAGCTGCTGCCTTCTGGGAAATCTTTCTGGTAAAATAACCCCAAATGTAGAGGTGAACCTTAGACTTGTTTCTATAACCCCCAACCTATTTCGGAGACCACACTGTAGTTTATATTAATAAAGGAGATTTCCCAAGCTCTGCTTAAGTGGACTGCCTTATAGACAGGTGATAAGTGGAAAATCTGAAACAATGTGGTTATAGGAAACAACTGCTGAAGGGTGTGGAGGAGCAGGAAGATGAACAGTTCCCCATGGGCAGTCACAGGGAACACTACACTCTTTATGTTGTAGAGCGATGAGCCAGCTCAGAAAGGTGGAGGATTGTCTTGCTGGTGTTACAGTATATTTAAAAAAAAAAAAAGAAAGAAAGAAAGAAGGGAGGGTGAATATTGAATGTAGTGGTTCATGTGTGAAAAAAACTTTGTTTATAAATACAGAGGGGTCCCAAGAGACAAACCATGCTGTAGCAGTGTATCTCCAACGTAGTCTTGCCATCATTGTTTTTCTTCCAAAGTAAAAAAAAAAACCTGCTGAACTGTGCCCTTGGAGAAAGTGGGTCTAAACCAAAAACCCCAAAGTGCCAGTTGTGGTTATGCTGGTGTGACATTGCACCAGAATAATATTGGCCTTTCAAGGCAGTTAAACAGTATCAATGTACATTTGGCTTCCAGAAATGCAATTACAAGGGATAAGTGATTATCCAATTTGCTGAGACATTTTGGTGAGTTCATTGGATTGTAGCTTCAGTATTAGCCATATATTAAGCAGAGGACTCTGTGCAAATTTCAGTGCCATTATTTTGGGTTTCAGAGGGTGCAGGCACTAACTCACTCATTGCTGATTGTGTGGTTGTTTTTTTTCTCCTTTCCTCTTTTTTCCCTGCCTCCTTGTTCCATTCCCCTGTTTTCCCTGTGTGTCCCACAGATGTGGGCTGCTACAAGTAGGAGACAGAGTCCTTTCTATCAACGGCATTGCGACCGAGGATGGGACTATGGAGGAAGCTAATCAGCTTTTGCGTGATGCTGCGCTCACGAATAAAGTGGTGCTCGAGATCGAATTTGATGTTGCAGGTACGTTTCCAGAGGAGCTGCTGCCCCTGGCTACCAGCAGAACTTTGCCAGTGCCTTTGTTAACCCATAGGAGGGAGTGTATTCACAGAAATATGTGAGGTTTTTGCTAGAGGTCAGAGGCAAGAGTGAGAAGACCCTGTGAGGACCTTCCCCATTTCTCCTTGTTCTCTAATGTGCACTGAGATGGAGGGTCCTTCTTCTGATCCTCTCATAGATGCCTTGTGCTCACCAGTGGGCTGAGGTAAGCTTAAGTAGTAGGTGAAGAGGCCACCTGCACTTTAAATATTTGTCCATTATTATGAATAATATTAATTTATGGCCTTGAAGCAAGGAGGGAGCCAAAGCTATTATCTGGGGCTAAAGTGCAGCTTTGCTTTGCAGCAAAACCCCAAAACTTTTTTTCTTTTTACATTGACAGAGCTGCCTCAATCTTGAAATACAGCATGATGTGAGCACTTCACTTGATGTTCAGAGCATGTATTTTTAATGAGAATCCAAATTTTAAGCTAAAGTCTGCAGGGCCTCACATAACAACTTTACTTGAACCAATAAAGCTAAGTTTTATGGGCTTGTTTTTCCTGATTCCAAAGAAACTATCTATGCAGCTGAAAACTCTTTTTTCTCCTATTTTCTTTTTTTTTTTTTGGTCTGTTTTTGGTTTTATAGAGTCTGTCATACCCAGCAGCGGTACTTTCCACGTTAAATTGCCCAAGAAAAGAGGCGTAGAACTTGGAATTACAATCAGCTGTAAGTATTGCTCAGACTTGTGCTACCAGTTGCAAAAGCCGCTGCTTTCCACCCTGGCCCATCAGAGGGCCCCAACAGAGAGATTTAAGATTACATGAGGTTTCCTGGTAGCGCTCACAGTGCTTATGATTTATCCCAAACTGAATTAGATGTGAGGTTCCTGCCTCCACAAACTGGTGGCTGCAGAGAAAAGCAGCTGCATGAAGGGCTGGGGCCAAGGATGCTTCTCAACTGATCAGCTGGTCTGTGCTGTGGACTAAAGTTATATTATTAATAATATTATTTTGACTTCTTTGCTCACAGTTGTATTATGTTCCTGCTTGGGTCTCATGGGACCCTTGCAGGGGGAGGTGGAGGGCGAGAAGTGAGGTGAACCCACAGCTTGAAGAGTAGAGAGGGGAAACTGCTGAGATGAGGAGGAGGATGAAGAGGATGGCAGCCTTGGAGGTGGGGGAAGGGCACTTTAGGGACAGGAAGGTGCTGGGCAGGGTTTGCTTGGAGTTGTTGCATTGACTAACCCCAGCTATGGAGGAGGAGATCCACATGCCAGCACTTGGTGGGCACTGAGAGAACAAGACATAAACTTTTTTCTTTCTTTCCTCTCTTCTCTGATCACTTTTGATCAATTATCTTAGTTTCTTTTCTGAAGTGTATTTTTCAGTTAGAGACGTTCTGGCCTCTTTGGAGAGGATGCTGTAAGGGGATGATATAAGCAGATCCATCCAAAATTTCTGGCCAACTGGAGATCTTGTTATCCCTCTCATCAGTAAGCTTTTCTTTTATGGCAAACATGAGCAGGTCTCACATCACTCATCCCTCTTTCACTGCTGGGTAAACTGAGTTGAATCATCTCAGATTTGCCATGCCCGGAGGCTGCCACCACCTCTCAGCTGAAACAAAGCAACCTGTGAAACTGGTAATGGGATCTTGTGTCTGAGCCCTTAGGAGTGTGGAACCCAGCGGTGTCTGGGGAATGGAGTCACTAGGAACACTTTAAAAGTAGCTTTCATTAAAATAGATAAGCTATTTGCAATTATCTCTTGGCATTTACAGCATTAGTCAGTGAGTTAATTGGAGGTGTTCTGGTCTAAGTGGGGTGATTCTCAGAAGTGACTTGAACATCGATGGGGGTGATGGCTTTGCACCCTCTGTTATTTCTTCTCCCTCTTCCCCGCTCCCCCTATTTGTGCCACAACGATAATCCTGAGAAATAACAGCACAGTATTTAACATTTGGCTTGGTAGCAATTACTGTCTGAAGACATCAAAGTGCCTTCTGAAAGCAGCAGGGTGGCTGTAATGACATTTCAGTGGCGGTGCACTGGGTTCCCAGCCTACTGCCCTGACTGCTGCTCTGGCATTGCGGTCTTGGGTAGCCTCCTGGGATGATGGATCTGGTAGCAAAACAGTCCTCTCTTGAGCGTGGCCATGGTTTCTCCCCAGTTAAGCTTCAAAGTTTAGCTTATGTCTAGGGCTGGAGAGTAAAACGACCCTGAGAGTTACTGGCAAGAATATTAGTTTTTACTTCTGGAGTCTCACTTAAATGGGATCTGCCTCAAATGTACATTTACACTTCAAATGTATTTTTATGTTAAAAATGTTTTCATTCGAAATTTGTTTAAAAAATTAATTTCACACACTTTTTTTAAATCAATGTTAAATAAAAAAAAAACTCTGACCCCTAGGTTTTAAATAGTTAGATATCCATTATCCAACTACAAAGAAGTTTTTTTACAATATAATAGATTTGATCTTTTTGATTATTGAACATGTTTGCAGGATGCTGTTTAAGTAATGCATATGCATAAACTTAAGATATATTTCAGTCCTTTGCTGAGTCAATGCCAAAATTATATTTACAAATGGAGCAAAAGACAGCCAGCCAGAAAATACGGTGGCAAGGATAAAATACTAGATGAATTCTAATTCTGTTTTCTTATATTAGTCCAGATAAGCCTATGTCCACATAACCCTTAGGAAATTAGATCATCATTTTGTCACTCTGCCTCTGACCGGGCAGATAAATACATCAGTTTCAAATATTAAAACCAAAGCAAGCAGCCTTATGATAAGTGCCTCCTGCAGGGACATGATGTGCATGCAGGAGTGTGATGCAAGCAGCAAAAGAAAAGAAGTAAAAATAACTGTTCCTCCCAGTTCTGCTGATTTGAATGCTCATATAGATCTAGAAACAGCTTTTATAGCTTTGTTCTGACAAGGAAAGGCATATAACTACTGTTTTAAAGCAGGGGACTTGGTTTACTGACCTCCCTCATTGGATTCCTGTTTCTTGCTCTGTAAAGCTAGGGCAGGTTAAATAGATGACAAGCCAGAGAGTCAGTAGAAGACCCTCATGCACTGGCCAGAGAATTGGGTTTGTTCTAAAACTTTGTGGTCCAAGTACCCTGTAGATGAAAGATGAGTTGCTTTCGTTGAGTTTTGCCTCTTGGCTTTGTCAGGCTCATCTGTACTTAATTCCTCTGGCTAGGAAGGTTTGCCACTGCCTTCTTATGCGGGCAGAAAGTGTTGCGACCTCATCAGAGGAGCACTACAGAAATAAAAGTGATCAAGTTCTTGCTGTGCTGTGGCTCTCAGAGTTAATCGGGAGATGGGCTAAGTAAAGCAGGGGGGAGGGCAGGATTCTTGATGGATGCGTTGAAAGAATTCTTGTAATGGAGCTGGCTGCAGGAGGAACCATAAATCTGCTGGAAAGCCTCATAAAAGGGCTGAACACCCAGGAGGTTTTTGTATGAGGAGGGGCAGGCAGTGCTGATTCTAGGATGGAGATATAGAGAGGCTCTGTGCTTGCTCTTGGTGAGTTTGCTGAGGGCATTTCATCTTCTCTGAGGTCTTGGGGTTTGCTAGAACAAGAAAGCTTGGACTGTACAAGCTCCGGTTGTGGTCTGTGCACATGGCTGTGTTTCCTCCCCCTGCTCAAACCCAGCATGGCAAAGAGATGCAGCAAATTAAGACTCATGATGCAAATATTTGCATATAGCATTATTTCCTCTTCCATCCCCCATAGGACTAATGGGAAATACAAAGGGTGAGACTTTCACTGTCTCTGCTTTGCATTTCTGTGGCACCTTGGTGCCCTCAGGCCTCATTTCAGGCTCCTGCAGTTGCTAAATGAAAATTAGCAAAGCAAACTACTGAAGCTGCCTCATGTGCCCTGCTTCCATGCACTTCATCCAAGGGATACAGAGACCTGCAAACTGAGATTTTTTGACACAGGGATAAGAAAACGTAGCCCTTCTTAGCTTGAATTACTCATCTCCATTAGCAGAACACATACCTTAAGTGCTCTGTTCTCGCTGGCTGCATTCAGTTCTAATCATACAGTTATGTCTTTGTGGGTTTTCTGTAAATCTCTTAGAAATTAAAATCTCCAACAGTGAGAAGCTAATAGTTATATATTATTGTATATTCAATACCTGACCTCTTAAAATAAGATATGGATTTGTTATTAGCCTCTGGAAAATGATAGTTGATTACACAACAGATTGCTTTTTGTGGTTTTTTTTTTTTTGGTGTTTTTTTTTTTTTGTCTGTCTCAAATATTCTCTCCAAGGGCTAGTTGTGAAATTTGCTGCAGGGTACAGGTGTGTTATTGTTGCTGTTTAAACAGATATTGCAATAACTGTTCATTTTAGCTATGCATTAAAGCTTTCTATAGCACATTTATCAAATTACCTTTATATATCTTAACAAATCAATTCCTGTGCCCTTGCCTTGAAGTACTGCAGATAAGGAGTAAGTAGTATATCTGCTTGTGGGTGATAAAACTGGAATTTGGATAGATAGATAGATAGCTTCGATTAAGTCATTTAAGCAGTGTAATCACTGTCCTAGAGAGAAGATGGATCTGGGAGCTGAGCAAATCTAGCTTTGCTGGTGCTGGATTAACCTGGGACCTGCCACCAGCTGGCAGAGTGTGTCTGCAAGGGCCAGCCCGGCAGCCTCCTGTCCTACCCCCACTAACATCCCAGCTTCAGTCCAGATTTGCAGCTGATTCACTCTGGTGCTTTTACCAAAGTGGGATATTCTGTCCTGGTTTTGCTACCTAGAGGTTTTGAAAGGAAATAGATCTGCAGTGGGATAACTGTCCTGCTGGAGGCACCGATAATTTATGCACCTGCTGCTAAAACTAATGAATGATAGAGGAAAAAGTTGAGTACTGGGGATTTGATTTTCACTGCTGCTTTTGTAATCAATTCTGATTTGCTTTTGTACCTGTTCTCATTCCTTAGCTATCCTGACATTATTGGGTTTCTGATTTTATTTGGTTTTTTCACATTTATAAATGCCTGTTTTCTTAAATGTATTCTTATGGCATTGTTACAATTTCTTTAATTATACATTGTCAGAGTGCTGCTTTGGCTTGGTTAATAACAAAGGGCATTTATAACGGGTTGGTGCATGTGAAATATGTGCTTGTGCTCCTTGGAGAGGAATAATTTACCGATAGGAGTCATTATGCATTCTATTAAAAACACAAACCGGACATGTGTTTCTGGCCTCATCATCCATCACAGCGTAAACGCCGAGCGAGCCAGAATCCCAGTAGAGGTGGTGAGAGACTGAAAGCAATTTATAAAAAGTAAATAACAGTATTGATCAATTCACCTTTTTATCACTGCCCTGTCACCACCACCAAGCAGTGTTTTCATTTTGAGTTTCTCTCCCACCCCACACTTCTGCCTTCAACCACTGTTGATTTATGGAGCTTTCTCTGGGCCACTGGAGCAGATTTTGTATTGGTAAACCCACCAAAAATATGAATGTATCTGAAAAAGACCCTACTTCCACCTGAAGTGTTTTGCCCTCGCAGATGGAGGCCGCAGCCATCTGCTGAGAGAGATCATAGGTTGCTGCACTCCAGCTCCTGCCCCTGTTTCTCCATTCATCTCTCCCCTCAACTGCCTTTGCTGCTGTCTCCATTTTACAGACGGGAAAGCAAGACCCAGAGGCAAAGCTGGGCATCTGAACCATGTCTTCCTGCAGCAAACAGAATTACCAAGGCAATGTCCTCTGAAGAGAAATAACCACATTGACAGCAGAAATGAATGGATGAAAAAGCTTTATTCATCTGTGCAAGTGAACTCCAAAGACCACAGCCCTAATAATAATAGTTGAGTTTAACGTGTTTTTTTAATTGCAGGCAAATTGGAAATGGTTTATCCAAAATCTCACCAGGAATCTACATATCCAATGCCTCTGACCTTGGCTGAGGAACCATGTCACTGACACTGCAGCTCTCCTGCCTGTAGACAGGGCAGCCGTCACACACAGACACGTTGTCACCCTGGGGGGGAACAGTCCAGGACTGATAAAAATACAGGTCCCAGGGTGGATGGGGGGGTTGGGGGCTGTTTGGTCCCAGCTGAGGGGCGGAAAGCCCAGCTGCGTGATCTCCTGGGGTCCTGGGCTGCCAAAGGTGAATTAATGGAGTTAGTAACTACTGATTTTTAAAATGAACAGCAAGTGACTGTTCTGTGCTTTGAGATTTTATCATCTTAACTTTGTATCTTATGCCCCCTGAGAGAGAACAGTTATTCATTTAGTCTCTCTAACTTACTCTTCAGATTTGTAGGGACTGACAAAAAATGATGGTTTTATGAAGCCTTTCCATTTTATACTAAGTGATTAATAAAAACAGCTGCCATTTGTTAAAGTTTGAGTACTCTGATGGTAGGGACAGTTGTGTGCAGTTTTACATGGCTCTTTCATTTATCCGGTCTCAAGAAAATCTGTTTGGAAAGCACAGATTCCAAAAAATCACAAACAAAACCCAGAATGATTTGTCCTCATAGCTTGCTCTGTTTCCTAATGGACAAAGCACTCAGTTTGTCACCCTTCCTTCTAATATGGGAAGCTTGTGCTACATTCAGTGCTGATGCCTATTGTGGTGCTGCAGAAGGACGAGGACTCACTCTCTGCACTGACCATAGGCAGAGTCTCCCCAAATGTCTCAGGACTTGTAAGGCAGATGCTGAGACAAACACCATTTCTGCAGATCGTGAGGCATGTTGTGGTTCTATATTTTCCCTTTCCCTTTTTTCTTCCCCCCCACTCTTCGCTCTTTTGAGTGTTCACCGTCTCCAAACACGTCATTCCAGCTGTGGCTGGGTCAGGTTTAGAGATGGTCATCTCCAAACCACTACCAGGATGGCGGGGATCCTCCCTAACCCCTTTCTGTCATGCTGCTTTTGCTTTGAAACTAATAAACAAGCCTTACAGGGAAAAGTATTTTTGCTCACATGGATCGCTTTGACAGAACCGGGCTAGGGAGCGACTAAACATGCAGCGATGCCAGCCCAGCAGAGGGCTGAGGGTGTGCTAATAGGATCTCCCATCACTGCTGATCAGACCACCTTGTTGTGCACTTTTCAGCAGAAAATCCACATCCTGTATTGAAAAAGAGAACAGCAACAGTAGTAACAAGGCAATACTTCACCATCCACTGTGCTGTTACTCCATGGTGCGGACTTTCTGCGTTGATTTAACTGCACAAGCTGCACTTCATCCTTCCCTCCCACCACTCAACTCTGCCTGGCGTATGTCAGTCTGTCCACTGGCTGGTTCATGAGGTGGACAGGTTGGATAGAGGCACAAGCCCTCGGTGAATCTCCACAACCCACCTGCTTCTCTTTGACCTGTGGCTACAAGCTGAAGATGAGTGTCCAGACTGAAGTTGCCTGGCACCACGCTGCAGTAAGAGATGGGGAAGATCCTTCTTCCAGGCTCTGTATCATTCAGCAGTTTCTTTGCTGTGACTATTATAAAATCAGTCTTGGTCTGCTTTTTGCTCTCTGACCTAACTTTGATACTCAACCCTCTTATGTCTGAGGTTGCCTGTCTTTTCTCCCTGTTCAGTACAGAAGGTTTAATTATATCTGGGACAGGGTATCCTTAAAGGTGATGGGTTAGCGCGTATGTTTTTATATCTCATAAATGAATGTAAACAACAGAAAAATCTAGAGCAGAGAGGTTGGTAAGAGGAAGCACTTATTCCTTTATGTCTCACTTTCTGGGATGCTCTAACTGCTGTTCAGGCAGGTGGATCTCTGTGTGGGTGATTTCACGTGCCTCGCAGATATTTTAATCTCTGACCTGCAGCTGATATGTTGGGATGCTGCGAGTTCCTTCCTTCCTACACAGTTCTTGCTGAGAAGCTCTGTCAGCTTTAAATGAGACGATGCAATTCCCATAGCAGGCAGGAGGAAGTGACACGGGGTGAGAAGGATGCTCTTGGCATATGCTTGGTGTGAGGCTGGCAGAGAGGTCAGGAGTGCTTTGAATCATAAAGCTCACTCAGATTTCTCAAGAGAGCAGCAGATCTTTGCACACATATTTGAAAATGCAAATGCTCCCAGAGATGTGTACTTGCATCTCTCATGGGCTGAAAAAGTTACCAGGGTCAGGTTGGAGAAAATAGTTGGAAACCACCCCTTCCAGTTCCAGCTCTGAGACCAGCCCCGATTTATCTGGTTGGATGATGAAGTGGCCTGGAGCGCTGAACCAGCTAGAAAACAGTGTTTTATCTAATTGTTACTGAGTTGTTTTCCACCTGGAAAAATTCCCAGCCCACTTTACTTCAAGAGCACAGAAACGCTTATATTAACCACAGCGTGGAGCTGGGTACTCCCTAGGCAGCAGTGCTGATGTCTGACTGCTGCCGCAGCCGTTGACTCACTCGCTGTCTCACGTCAGAGGTGTGGGTGAGCGGGTGTTCAACAGTGCTGGGATCAGGCAATCCCATCTCTTGCTGTTGTTCTCCCCTTTGAGGAGACGGAAGGAAGCAGCCAGGGCAACCAAGGGCAACCAAGAAACGTTTGCGGGGATTCACATTTTTTTGTTGTTGTTGTTCCTGGTGTGGCTTCCAGAGTTCAAGTGTGAAGCATCATTTTCTCAAAGAAATATAAACTCCCTTTCCTTATGACTCCTTCTAACTATCCCCCCCTCTATAGCAGACTTGATACCAAGCCTTGTACCCATGTGTCTCTCTTGCAGCTGCAAGCAGAAAGCCTGGGGAGCCTTTGATCATCTCTGACATCAAGAAGGGGAGCGTAGCACATAGGTGAGTGGCGAGTTTCCCACCTGCCAAATCCACTGCAAAATGTCCAGCTCAGTAATGAAAGGTAGACTGGAGCCCAAGCAATAGCACTCAGGTCTTCAATTTTGCCAGCCAGCATCCAAGGAGATCTCAACCCTAGAGGTTTGTCTTATACCACAGGAGCAATAAAAACTGGCTGTATTGAAGCATGTGGAGTTGAGATAATGGAGAAGGTGGGTCAGGGCACTGATTCAGGTGTTTGCTGACCGTATAGGAGATGGATGTTTAGCTTTTAAGAGAGTGTGGTAAAGGGCTTTATATATCCCACAAGGTGCTATGGCTCATCAGGTAGTTTGCCATGTCTCAGCTCCTGCTCAGATGAAAAGTGAGTGAATTGTGGGCACTGGTGGAGGACTGTGCACATAATTTAGCATTTATTGACTTCACCTCTGGTCCCAACACCTCATAGCAAGGCTTTCAGAGGTATTTAGTGCTGCTGAAGGGGTCGTTTCTGAGTCTTCATACAGGAGTTTCCATAGAAGGTAGAATATATGTCAGTTAAGCTTCAGGCATTTTTCAATGCTTTAGGTTACCCAGGCTGTATCTTTAATCTTCCTGCCTTGTTCTGTGTTGATGCATACCCTACACAAACTTCCTCTCTTTAAGTTACAATTGTCCCAGCCTCTGTTCATAGTTGTTTCTCAAAAAAGATCAAGGACAGCAAAAAGTTAATAGCGAATATTGTCATTGCCATTGCAGGACTGAATGCGTCATGGGATCTGAAAGGCAAATATAAATGTACTTTTAGTTTTCTTTTCCTTTCCACACAGAACTGGCACCTTGGAGCCAGGAGACAAGCTGTTAGCCATTGATAACATCCGACTCGACAATTGCTCAATGGAGGATGCTGTGCAGATTTTAAGGCAGTGTGAAGACCTGGTCAAATTGAAGATTAGGAAGGATGAAGATAACTCTGGTACAGAAATCCTGATGCAAACTGGTGCCTGTCCACTGTAATGACATTTCCCAATAGGTAGTGCAAACCAACAAAGATAAGGGCTGCCACTCGTCTGGTCACCACTTTCCAATTGATTATAGTCTATTTTTGTTATTCTGCCCTTAAATGGAGTCTGGAAGGTTAAAATCCTATTGGTGTGATCACAGATGAAGGCCTTAGGCTTTTCCTTCTACTAAATGTTGCAAGTCTTTCCTATGATTCCTCTATTGTATGGCTAATTATAAAATTCAGCATTCCTGTTTCCCTTTCAGATGAGCAGGAGACAACCGGTGCTATTATCTACACAGTTGAACTGAAGAGATACGGTGGCCCCTTGGGAATAACCATCTCTGGGACAGAGGAACCTTTCGACCCCATCGTCATTTCGGGCTTGACTAAACGAGGGCTGGCAGAAAGGTGAGGTTTGGGGGCAGATATGGGAAGGGATCTTGAAGTTTGCAGTTTCCTCTGCTGTCATATACTTTTCTTAGGTGTCTTAGTCTGCTAGAAAGGAAAGGTGCTATGAAGGTACCAAGCGCTGCGAAGCAGGGACAGCCCTGCCAGTCTGGTTCTGCAGACCCACGTGCAAGAGATGTGGGGTGGTTGGAACTGTCAGGGCAATGAGAGAGGCTCAAAGCAGGGCACTTCTGGAAAAGTCAGAAACAGCATATCAGTTGAATGCAGCAGCCAGGAAAATGCATTTATTTGTTCCTCTTCCACAGAGGTGCTTCTGATTTGTGATTTCCCATGCACATCTTGCACATCACGCCCCAGCCCGCCCATGAAACTGCTGTAGGACCCTGTCCCAGACTCACCTATTGCTAAACTGTGGCTTATGGCCACGGCAGTGGTGTGTCCTGATGAAACCAAGTATCTCTGAGGTGAGGGGGATCTTCTGGCTCATCCGTAGATGGCTGGTGGTTAGACTGTTAGGTATGGAGGTATCTCAGTGCAGGGTTAACATGCTTCAAGCAGCAGACAGTTATGCAGCAGAAACATAGGTGCAGATTTACCTCCAGCAACTGGGGAGGTTGGCTGTGTGTGTGCCTGTGTCTGAATATACGTGCATGCGTGGGATTTAACGGATCAGGACATTGCTGAGGATATAAGGTAGCACTGAGTCATACACTCTATCTTAATTAATCTGTCTATAAGGTAGCTGTGACTTGTAAATAGATCATTTCAGCAGCCCTGACTCACGCTTCTCATCAGGCTGCCTTACCCTGTGCTGCTTGACAGGCAGAAGAGCAGCAACCCCCCCCTCCCCAAACAAATAGGTGTAAAGTGCTTGACCTTGGGGAGATTTGACTGCAGATCTGGCCTTTCTGTTCTTTCTGTTTCAAGGCCACGCTCCCTCTTAGCTGGACTGTAAAACTGAGAGCTCAGTGCCTCTTTCTGCATTGGGTTCCTTGAGCTCTCAGCACACACACTGCTCTGCATTTCCTTTGCTTCCCTTTGGTACAGAGAGCAGAATATCAGTGTCTCCTGAGAAGTAAGGAAGGGGGATGGACTTAGTCATTTGTGATTCTTCTCTTTTTCAATAACACTGCCTGCCACTGGAGGATTCAGTCTTTTTCCCTAGGAAATAGTAGCTATAGAGTATCCGAAGCTTTTCTGCATAGCAGTTCTGCACTGTACCCGCAGCCCAGCCTGAGAGAGGACAGAAAGCCTAAATGCTGTCAGGCTCAGAAGGTGGTTTGGTACCCTTGCTGCTCTCAGTTCCCTTTGCAATGCCATGGCTGTTCCTCCTTCCAACTCGGATACACATCAGTGACTGCTCCACAGAGAAACGTAGTGCGGGCGAGTGCTGCGGTACTATTGAATTTTGATCAGGAGCTGGCAGGCAGTAAGGAATGAAAAGCCTTTTGAGAAGAGGGATGGAGCCCTTCAGCATGTTCAATAACGGTGGCTGTGCAGAGGAGCGGTGTGGGGACGGAGCAGCGCAGGAATTTCTCTGGGTAACCTTGGCTACATGCAGGGAGGGCAAGAAATGCTGGGATGAAGGCTGTTGGCAGGAAAGGTGCTTTTTTTTTTTCTCCTGGAAGTAACAGAAGGGAACAGATTGACCTTGTCATGGGAAGAGGAGTGGTCCTAGTGTGATCCTAGATTGTCCCCACTTAGCCAGGCTCTGAAGGGTGGGACAGACTTCTGAAGGACAGGGACTTAAACCCAAATCTGTGCCTGGCTATTGCGGGAGCACAGGACGTGTTTCAGCAGTGCTGACACAGGGTGGACCAGATCCCAGCATTTGGTAAGGGGAATGCAGGAATGCTCTCATAGAGGCACGAGTGGAGGTCTGCGCCGTGGCTTGGGGTGCTTGCTTGGTGATGGTGAAGGCAGGCTGTCCTCTAGGATCTGTCACACGTCTGTCACAGTGGGTGACAGCCTGTCTAAGCTGAAAAGGCTCCAGATACAGATGACTTGGGTTTTATCTTGACCTTGAACGTTTTTCTCTTTGTACGTGTCTGATCTTATAGAAACCTACAGAGGCAGCTCAGGCTGTTGGGTTGGTGTTGAGCAGTGACTCTCTCTCATGTTAGTCTCTGTTTTTTCTCCTTCAGTACCTGCAGATGGCTTTAGCCTGGACCACGGGACTTGTTTTCCTTCTTGCAAAAGGGAGTGTGCCTGAACAACACCCTTCAATTCTGGTCGAGATGTAATGGTTCTCTAAGAGCAATTTTGAGCTATCACTGGCATTTTAAAGTACCAGCCTCCTCTAGTGCTACCTGGTCAAGCAGATGGGGGTGGCTGCAGGAGGGGATGGTGGCCCTGTCCATGTGCCAAGTAAATCCCTACCACATGTGTGCAGCCAGCTCTTCTCCAGTGCTTGCTGGGAAAGTGCCTGCAGCCCCTTTTATACCTTGCAACTTACCTGTTGCTTGATTCTGCTCTTGCATGTGTCCTCTGATCAAGATGGGACATAGAGCACACAGCCCCTGGGCTGGTTTATGTTTGAGGTGAACTAAGGGCTGTTGGTGATGATGGAGATGCACAAAGGTCATTAGCTAGAAACAGCTTTCTCTGTCGCTCCCACTCACCTTCTATCGGCTTGTTCTCATGGGGGTGTCTGGAAATGGACAGATGAGAGGACTGGACTTTGATTTATTCCCACCCCCCCTTTGAAGAAAAGCACCTTGCTGAATGTGACCTTTCTCTTTAATTGTTTCTGTATTTTTCCCTACTGAGGGGCTTTCACAGTTTCTGCAGAGCAGTTGTGTTGTTCAGAGGTGAGTGGTTGGGCTGATGTCGGATAGGAGCTGTGTCCCCTTGCTGGGTTCAGGGCTACAGTAGGAGGCCCTCAAATGCTGAACCACTGCAGCGAGCAAAGAATTGCCTTTAAACTGCCAGCAGTCAAGCTTGATTTTTTTCTACTACGTAGATGAAACTTTTAAGACAAATACTGCAGTTCCAGTTTGATCTGTAATTTATTTGAATGCACAAGTTTTCCCTGAGGGCTTTTTCAGGCTGATGTGGATGGGACGAGACGGACATCTAGTGGCTGGTGGGGACACCAGGCACTGTCCAAGTATCACAGCAGCAGCAAACTGCCTGCTCTTTGGCTACATTTCCCAATTTGATGTATTTATAGTAGATGTTTCACAGCAGTGTGTCTACAGAAGTTTTTTGGGGAAAGACAAGTACCTCCTTTGCCTGTGATGGTATATCAAATCCAAGTTCTGCAGGAGCAGCAGTCCAGTTTGGAGATCTAATGTGAGAGGGGCACATTGCCATGGACAAAAAGATACTGCAGTCCAAATTTGCATCTCCTCCTGGCTCAATCACACAGGTTCCTGATAGCTGAATCTCAAGGAACTGCTGGAGGAAGAGAGGATTGCTGCTCTAGCTTGCTGGCGTTAGGGAGCTGGAGTGTGAGTGTGGAGAGCTCAGTGCAGCCAGTGGTGAGCACGAGCTCCTGCCTTGGCAGCCAGCTCTGGGACAGACATATCCTGCCCTGACTGCTCTTCCCAGAGCTGCAACACCAGGAGAGGTAAAGTGAGCCCCTGTCTGTGGGCAGACACAGGGGGAAAGGATGGAGGAGAAAGGGGAGAGTTGTCGTGACTTGTTAGTTTGTTCCTGGCTGCTGCCAACACCTGAGGATTTATTTAGCTGAGAGCAGAAGCCAGTGCTTCTGACAGAAAAGACAATAACCTCTTCTAGTATGCTGGTCCTGGTGGAGAAAGTCACGGTGGTCTAGCTGTGTAGGGGTGAGCTTTAAACATATCATGAACTGATCTGCAACTGGTTCAGCTCATGCTTGCACACTCAATCTGTGTGTGTTAGGCCATTTTGATTTTCAGGTTTTTTTCAATGGCTTTCTAGGTTTGTCTCATCATTCCTTTCTGTCAGTCCCACGTGTGATGACCAGTGAGCATCACACACGGGAAATGCTTGTGCTTTTAGCATGTGAACCTCCTTGGTTTGAAAAGTTTTGACTGTAAACTGGTCTGCAGTTCCTCTGTTTCTGAGGAGCCTGGGATCTGAGGAGTGTATATGTTCCTAAGCATATTTGTATGTATATGCACAGGTGGAAGATGGGGGGAGTGGAACCGGATTGTGGTGATGAAGAGGAAATCACGGGTATACGGTGTACCAAGGGGAAACGAAGACACATTTGAAAGTGCTGAGAGTTAATATGTTATTGCTTCGAGTGACAACTTAATGGCCTGTCTCGCAGAGGCGAATTGCTTTTCTGATGTTTCTAACAGTGCTTTTTCTCTCCAGAACTGGAGCCATCCACATCGGTGACCGGATATTAGCGATTAATAACGTGAGCCTCAAGGGCAAACCGCTGAGCGAAGCCATTCACCTGCTGCAGATGGCGGGAGAGACGGTCACTCTGAAGATCAAGAAGCAGACGGAGAGTGAGTTGGGGAGCCTGGTGGGGGGGGAGGGTGAAGGTGCCCCCCGGCCGGGACTCCAGGAAGGTGGCACTAGGGTTTTCCTTCAAGTGTTGTGGAAGGTGAGATTAGGTAGCGTGTTCAGGGACACAGCTGGGGGCAGAGGGAAAAGGAGGGTGTTTTTTTGGACTTCTGACTCACAGATGAAAATAAAAAAGACTCTCTGTGGTACTGGGAAGAGATTAGAGGGCAGGTTTATTTGCAATAATACACTTGTGCTGTTGGTGCCGTTCCCTGTCTGTGTGGGTGTTTCACATAGAAGTGAAGCAGAACTTGCAGGGTAGTTTTTTTTAAATACAACCCCACAAAATGAGCAAGGAGATTCTGAGCTGGTAGAATCCATCAAAAAGAAAAACTACCTTTAGTTCAACATTTTGAAAGTGACTGGCAATAAATCTTTTATGCCCCTCTCCCTGGCTTTGGGTCCTAAGATCATCTTTCAAAGCATCTACTCAGAAATCCCCTTCTCATTTCCCTGCCAAGCTCCCTGTGGCTTTGTAGCTGTTCTTGACACGGTATCAAAGAGCAGAAGCATGCTTCGTGCAGGCAGGTCACTTTGGGGGGGGATAGAGGAGAGATTGGTGAAACTGGGGAACATGCAAACTTTTCTCACCTACTGTGTAATCACAGCCAAATAGGCTTTTTCATCAAGTTTAGAAAGTAACGGGTGCATTCTGGCTGCATTTCTCTCTCATCCCACACCCAGTATTTTCTATCTTTTTTTTTTGTTGTATGTGTGTGATATGCTTCTGCCATCTCTAGATTTAGCTGGACCTACCCAGCCAGTGGCCCGCAGCGCTGTGAGGTTTAGGAGAAATGCTCTTCCAAGCAAGCGTGGCCCATGGGACATCTGTCCTGCACCTGAAAAAGCAGCATCGCCCTTAAACATAGTACTTTTGTAGACCTGAAAACAGTTTACAAATGTGTGGCAATGCACCTATTTTACAAATGGAGGAAGACCAGGCAGGGAGTGAGGACTTTGTAAATAGAGGTAGAACTGGGGAACGGATTCCTCTTCAAGAAACTTGTTTCCTGTAGCCAAGTGTCTTGGATCCTTGGTCTGAAATACTCTCCCTCCCTCTCCCCTCCTGCTGACACTTAGCATTGTCACAGTCACTAGCTGAAATAATTGACATGCAAGTGCCAGTTGGAGACTCGTTAATCATTCTGAGAATGAAGCAGGTGTAATTGAAATTTCAAGGTAATCTTGAGTTAATCATGGTGAGCAATCTTCTGAATGCTTGGAAAATAGAGGCTTTCAGGACACTGGGCTTTGTTTGGTAAAATAATCTGTCCTCATTGACAAATGCAGACTTTCAGAGGGCTTTTTATCCTAGTCTCTGCAAGTCAGAGATCCAGGGTGTGGATGGCTAACAGGATATCTAATCAATGAGGACTTCAAAATATTCAGTACAAAGAAATGCTTGTGCTGATAAACCATTCCTTGCATAGCTGTTGCCTGAAAAGGAATTTGATATAATGATAATAAGGGCCTATTATTACTAAAATTATGAAAGAGAAGGTCTGAGCTTCATCATCCACATTCATCTTTCTGCTTTCCAATCACTAATCAGGGGAAATTCAGCCTCAAAATACCCGGCCCAGGAATTCCACCCTTGTCGTGAAGACTGTGTGGGAGACTCTGGAGGGGTGGTGATTACAGGGTTGTAAAGTCTTAGAAGCAGGCTGCAGCTTTAGCTGTGGTAGTCTGGGACCAGGTTACAGTGACACTAGAATCTCATTAAAACATCTGCTTCTCTCAGAAAGTTTGCAGCCAGCACCCTGACTCAGTGCTGCTCTGAGGAAAAAGGAGGGAGCTGGAGAAGTGATGGGCTATTGCTTGCAGAGGCCAACACTTCTCTGGGCAGGGCTGTTTGGACGAAACTTCCAAAGGCATGAGAAGATGCGCTTGTGAATTGAGACTAGGTTCTAACTCTCTCGTATTTGGGAATCCTCAAATCCCCACAGTTGTTCTGTATATTCCATGTGCTAAAAACTCAGAAAAGCATTTTTTTTCTTGATTCAGCTTGAGATAAGAGTTCTGCATTAAATTCTTTCAACTGCAGTGCACAGGCCTGTCTCAGCTACTTCTGAAAAGCTAAAAATGTACTTCAAAAGACCTATAGCACCTGGGCTTGCTCCTCTGTCAGCATAAGTCTTTCCTTTCTATTTGCGCCTGCTGAAGCAGCATGTTCTGGTTTCAGAATCCTATCCCAAGAAGTCGGGGAGTATAAATGAAGTGAGCGACCCAGAAGATGATCTGACAGACTCCCAGAAAACTAGCAAGTTGTCTGAGATATACTCCACCACAATTCCTAGCGTGGACAGTGCTATGGAGTCCTGGGATGGCTCTGGCATTGATGCTGGGTATGGAAGCCAAGGTAAGCCGGGTCTGTTTTCTCTTAGGGGTCTCTGGGCCAGGGTGAAGACAGGCAGAGCCTCCAAACATGTCTGGAGAGTGAACGTGAGCCAAAGCCTGTGGTCTGACTACATTTGCATGGCTTCTCACTTCCAGCAAGGAACATAATGTATTTTAAAATGCACTCATGTGGTGCTCTGAGTTGATGTATCTGTTTTAGGTTTTTATTGGCACATTTCTTCTGGTTTATATGGCATCATACTGTTCACAGCATTTTCAAAACCATTACAGCACTTTATAATTCACATAATCAGAGGAAGCATTCACTGGCCATATGTCTTACAGAGTATTTGGTCCATAGCTCACTTTTAATTCTCCAGAGAAGCCATGTAGGACATACTAATCCTTGTCAGGATGTTTTAAAATCCACAGGAATGTCTTGTGACTAGAAGCACTCACTTAACAAAATAATTAAGGTAATACTACAAGAAAGTATGTCTAGCTCTCTAGTGAGCAATCAAATGAACACATGTCTTCGAGGCCAGATTTATTCAGCTGTGGTTTCTGGCAGACATATGGAATTGGGACGGAGGATGCTCTAGTCATGGGAATAGATTTTTACTTGGAGAAAAGCACTGGAAAATAGTTATTCCAGTTGAGATTTGGTGACATAAGGTAGTATTAGCTCAAATTGAAACAAAACAAAACCTTGAATCGCCTTTGCAAAAGGAAACTGGTGAAAAGACTGATGTCCAGAACAGAATGTGGAAACAGGGGGGAATGCTGCAGAGCACCCCTGCAAAGCACCTTCCGTGTGCTGAGCAAGGTGCCTGCTTGTGCTCACTGCTCTCTGGCTTAGAAAAGTCCAAAGGGCAACACTGCACGGGTGTCTCTTCCGTGGCACTTGTTTCTTCCTTCAGCCTCCATTGGTCTGAAGTCTTAATTTGGGAGTGCAGTTGGGACTGGAAGCTTCATTAAGGAGGAATCCCCTGGCCTTCATATTACTGCAATCCTTCTCCATCTAATTGAATGTTAACACAAGTTGGACACTGGATTTAGCAAAGTGATTGCTTTTATGGGTAAATTGAGAACAAGTAATTGAGCACAGAGCCCTGGGGAGTGGGGCTGATGCCAAGTTGCCCAACACCCACAGACTGCAACTTTGCTTCAGGGGCTCTCTCATCTTGCCTGGTAATTGCATGTGGGTGCATGGTGGTGTGCTAGTGTTGGCTGGGAAGAGGGATGCTGGGGGGTAGGAATAAGGACACATAGGTTTGCCCACGGGATCAGCAGGGAAGGCAGGATACAGGGAGACCTGGGATGCCTAGAGCCTGGAGATTGGGGTTTACACCCCAAAAGTAGAACTACAGATCGGACTCTGCAGCCTTGTAGGTTTTAGGTTCATCCACAGCTTTAGGAAACTGCTCCAGGAAGGGTTTGGGTGAGGGAGCTGTGCTGGCCTTGTGGGAACATGCCACCAGGTGGCTCTGAATCCCATGAATCCAGCCCATCTCCCTGAAAGGAGGAGATGAAACCGGTGGCACCCGAGTGACAGCTCTGCAGACATACCCCCACGGTCCCTGGCCTCCTGTGCCCACCTTCTGCCCACCTGCTGCAGGATCCTACATCCTACATCCAGGCGAACACCTTGTTCTGCTCTGGCAGGGAGCAAACGCTCCTGGCTGCTCTAAGATGTTGGCAAGCACTTTTCTGGGGCTCTCTCCAGGGCAGTCTAACCTTTAAAAACACACAGAGGAAACGCTCAGCTAAGTGAAATAACAGGCCTTGGCATTTTCAAAGAAAGTGCTGGCGTTGTCTTTGGGTATTTCCAGCACTCTTAGCTGTTCGGGAGGTCAAGTCTCCCTTAATTATGTGTTTCTCCGTTACTTCTTCCTGTTCACTTGGCACAGTGTGTAGTGGAAGTGTACGATGTTTCTTGGAAAGGCTGTGAAGATTTCTCTGAAACACTGAACGGGCAGCAAGAGGCGGGCAGGGGACTTAGGAGATTTATTTCTACTGCACATGTCACTGACACTGGTGAGGAACGGACTGTTTTGGAAGATTTCTGTCCAGGCAGCTCCCCATGAGACCTGGGCATCTTGTGACTTCGTAGTGATGGTTTTACATCTTTGGAATAAGACATCACAGTACATAAAAGTCCATGGGGGCAAATATAGTGAAACTTGCCTCATTTCATCCTAACAGTCCATATTGATCTCCAATCAAATGTGATACAGATGAGCCTCTGCTTCTCTCAAACCAGCAGTTTTTCCTCTTGTTCCTTGCCTTTCACACACAAGTCCTTGAAGCGGTTTTCTGTACCTTCACCAGCTGATCCCAAAGGCATGGGAGGGATCTGCTGGCTACGGGAACTGGCTGGCAGCCTTTGCAGTCAGGGCTGGCTCTTCCTCATCTGCTGAGCACACTGTAGGTGGTGACCACCACCAGGTGTCTGGCACCACTACACTTGCTGAAGGGAGTCTGTTGCTTCTGGCTCCTCTGTGTGCAGTTTCTTTGCTGTGAATCCTATTGCTTTATGCTTTTGTATTCTACTACTCTTTTGTTTGTGCTCTCCATTACGTCCCTAAGACAGCTGAGAATCTAAATTAAGATTGTTCTTTTTTTTCTTCTGATAGAAATCAGGCCTCCAAATCCTTCAAAACAAATGGGTTTGGGCACGCTGAAAGAAGTTTGGCAGCATCTTCTCTTTGAAGGACTTGCTGTATTTAAAGGTGGCTGCTTCAACAGCACAATTTCTGTTGGGTTCAATGTAGAAACAAGTGCCATTAACCAAGGTTAGAGCTGGATGGGGTTGGATCTGCATCTGCAGGTATATGTATTCTCAGGTCTGTGGATCCCAGACCAACACCACAAAACTGCTCAGAAATGGGAGATAAAGGAGAAATGGGGCACCTTGTGACAAGCTGAGAATCTGCTTTGGCTAAAGCAAAAAGGGATGGGAAGAACAACCCCTATTGGATGACCAAGATGGAAACAGCATACGATCCATACGGCCTCAGGTTTGGGACTGGGCAAGGAGGCTCTCCTGGCTCAGTGTGACTTATTCCATTTGGGTTTTCTGACTGTGTATTACCCTCTCTCTCTCCACCCCCTCTTGCCTTCCCTAGGTACATATATACCTCAGGCTGCCGGCATAGCCCTCCATCCACATGAATGGAGACATAGCAGGCAAAAAAGCAGCACCCCTCCAGGGGATCCCAGGAAAAACTACCCCTACATGGATGGAAGCTTCAGTGAAGAAGACTGGGACAAGCCCAGCAGGTACGGAGAGGTGGGAGGAGGCAGGGATGTATGTCTGCAAATGTGGGTGTCACTGTACAGGGACAAGGGGGCATAGGAATGTGATAGAGCAGCCAGTGATGTCCCCATCTCGGCATTGGAAAGCCAAGGGGAGGGGTGCTGGGGTGATGACCTGCTCTGTTGAACCACCTCCACGTTGCCAGGTTACCCTGGGTGTAGCTCTGTGGCACCTCTGCCATGGCAAGGTGACATTTGTGTCTGGAGTTAGGGCAGTCTCAGCTGCATGGATCACAGGTTCTTACCACGTCTCATACTCCTGCCCTGTAAAGGCTGCAGTATATTTTCATGTAGTAAATAGGTATGGTCTGGGCTGTCCCCACATGTGTTGGCCAGACTTTTTCAAGTGAGGATGCAGCTTTGCAACAGCCAAATGCCACAGAGGAAAAAAGCCATCCGAAGTTTGTGCAGGACCAGCATGAAGTTGAATGCTGAAGTTGAAATCTCCCAGGCTGTGGCTGGATCTCTCTCTCCACCACACTTAGGCCCTTCCAACACCACAAAAAAGCTGTGCTGAGTGAACATGATCGAGTTAATCTCCAGGCTCAGCCAGGGTGGGAGAAATCCTGCAATGCCTCCTGAGCCTGTGGAGGAGGCTGCAGCTGCCCCTTGCTTTGGGTGAAAACGCTGCTGGATCTGCCCTGGCCAGAGGCTGTCCCTCACTGAGCCCCACATGGTGGAAAAGCCTTGTTGGTTTGTAACTAACCCTCCCCTCAACATCCTCTGGAGTCCCCATAGTTGTGTGTCTCGTGTTGTTACTGTTGGTTCTTTTATTTTTTTTCTTTTTTTTTTTTTCCTTAACTTTTGTTTGTCCAAACAAAACCCTTAGAACATCTCATGGCCATTTCCACCTATTTAAAGATGATCAAACTGGCAGGAAGGCTGGCAGCGGCGGAGACTTTGTTCTTGTTTTGCCTCTCAGCGAGAGCCAGCTCACAGAGGTCACTGATCCCTCGTGGCCCTCCCAGCGAGGCCGCCAACAGCTGAAGTTAGCAAATCTGAGCACTCAAAGCCCTGCGTGTCCCTAATGAGGGCTCCGAGCCCTGATGTCAAAGTGCAGGTGAAACGGTTCATGCCGCTGAGCCCTTTTATTAAGGAAAAAAACAAAATGTCTCTAACCCCGGCTGCCTTTAGCCTGGAAAAACCTGCTGACCCAGTGACAGCCTGTACTGATTCATCTGCGTCCTGGATGTGTTTGTTATATTGCTGACCTGAGAGGCAAGAAACTGGTAACTGGATGGAACATTTGCCTCTTTGGGATCCTGGGAGCAGAGGAAGGAAATGATTAAGGGGAAAGAATCAAAAATTCCTTTTGGGGGGAAATTTTGGTTTGTTTTTATAAAGTCTTGCTGGGTGTTTTTTTGACCTTTCTGCTCAGTGTAAAGGCTCCTTTAAAAGATGATGAAAGGTAGGGGGTGAATTTAAAATACAATAGTCAGATACTGCTCTCTCCAGGCAGTCCACAATCCCACAAGGAGCAAAAGCATGTGTGTGTGAGTTTATGCCTGTTACAGACTCCCATTTAAACCAGTGGACAAAAAGCAAAGCCTCTACTAAAGACTTTGCAATTAATAGAGATCTGGAAAAAGCTCTATTAATAGCCCAAGAAGTCATTATAAATTTTACAGAGGCCAACCTCTCTTTGACTTGTACTCAAGTAAAATGTTTTGACTTTGCTAAGTGGCCCTGATGGACGAGTGTCCTTTCCCATCTGTGGCGCCGATGACCATTAAGCTATGCAAGATGCTGCCAGATGTTGCAGAGGTGGAGCCTCGTCCATGCAGCTCCTAATAAGATGCATAGAAGATGCATTAGGGCTGTAATGTCATTGTCTCCTTGGGGTTTCTCCCCATGACACATTAGTGGGTGTATCGTGTTCTTCAGTTACCACTGTTAAACTGAGCACTGACAGGTTGAGTTTTGCAGAGTCTGGTGTTCAGTAAGCAGTGTCCAGTGTCACCTACTTCTCTGGCTTGTTCAGAGGACTTTAATTGCTATTTGCTTTAGAAATCTGAGAATTGATCCTGGCTTATGGTCAGAGAGAAGAAATGCTGAAACTGCCAAGGTGGGAAATTGCAGAACCCCCATCACAGCACACACAGTGTTGATGTTAACATGTGTTTGTACCAGCTTGAGAGAGGTTCTCTCTGTCCTCACTCTCTGTTGTAGCCAGGACAATCTTTACATGGCTGTAAGTGCCATGACTGTTATATAGTAGAAAAAGAGACCTGCTGATGTTGAAAATAGTGGCTCAGTTCCCTGGCCATCCCAAAGCAAACGAAACTTGGTTTGTATGGGTTATGCATGACACTGTCAATATCGCTGGCTGTAGTGTGTGTTTACTTGTCCAGCCCAGGGATATCATTTTTATATACATCTTTGCATTATTTACTCTCATAGAGACCTAATGTATTTATCATTTTCTCACCATGTCTGTTACCCTCTGTGTTTTTCTCTCTCTTCTCAGGTGTTCTGTGTCTCAGATCTGAGCTCTATCCCATCAGCCTTTGTACTAACAGTCTCTGAGGCTCCTGGTTTACCCATAACGCATCCTTTTTTCTTTCACTTCTCTATTTCACCAAAACGTCTTCCTAAACCTACAATCTTCCTACAGGCACTTTTTAATTTACCCTTTGAACTTTGACATTACTACACCAACTTAATGCTTCCTTTGAAGGACGCTTGCCCTGTTAGTAAATGCATGGAGGTCTCGTATTCGGACTCTTGTCTGAAAAGTTCATATTGTTTGCTTTTGTATATGAAGACTCCTCAAGTCTCTGCTTTTACTGGTGAGACACTTGCTGTAGCCTTGCGGCTTTCATCCTGCTGCAGAAGAGTGCTGACAATGTTTGGTTCCTACGTTACAACAGATACCCCAACCGCCAAAATGGCCTTGAGACCACTCATGAGGATAGTTTTTGGCGTGTTTTTGGAGAAGCTTTGGAGGATTTGGAAACATGCGGCCAGTCTGAACTTTTGAGGGAGATTGAGGTAAATCACTTTCTGAGTTTGCTGCTGATTTGACTGTTTGGATCTTGCCATGAATGTTAGACTGTTCCCCCAGATCTGTTAACTCCCTGTAGCATCTCTGTGCTGCCAATGGTGGGAAGAAAGGTTTGAGTTTAATCCATGCCAGTGTTTGTGCTAATGGATAACTATGTCTCATTAGACAGTTGCTTGTGTGCACTTTTTCCCTGGGCCGATGACATCAGGAACTCCACGCTCTTTTTGCTAACTGCTGCTGGCCAACAATCTTCACATGACTGCTGGCAAACCTTCCCTGTCAAGTGGCAAGCCCTCTGCTTGGAAGGATATTGTCTGCCCAAAACACTTAAAGGCCAAGCAAAAAGAGCCCCCCAAAACCCCATTGGGACTGAGGCCTTGGCTTACTTCAAATATAGACAGGCCCAACATACATCTTGCATTCAGCTGTCACTCTGCCGGAAACTCTTTCAGTAAAATAGGTAATTGGAAGCTTTTCAGCCAGACTTCCCCATGGAAAAATCTGAGAAAGGAATTGCTTCCTGCAGAAATAAAGGTGTTTCCTCTCTTCACAGACCACTTTCTCTTTTCTTTATCCAAAATGCTTTGAAGGTCATGTTATTGTGTCCGGTTATAGGATGAGGAGACTGGATTTCTAAGCCATGGGATGCAAATAAAGGCCTCCCCCAAGACTGTCGGGCAGGGGGAAGAAAACCTGCCCAGCAGGATGGGGACCTGTGCTGCTCCCCTCCCTAATTCAGCTCCTGCAACCTGAAAGAAGGAGCGGGACCCCTTGAGTTTATCTCTCCCTCTGCCTTCTGGGTGCAGAGGACAGGGAGGAGCTCGCTGGGGGGTGCCCTCCGTCATCCCCAGTGGGACTGTCTTTATGCACAATTGCATATTGCTTAGGCTTCAGAGAAAAAAAGCAAATTCTGGATAATTGGAGGAGGAAAAGGAAAGTCCTGTTTTGGTCTATATTGGACTGTCTTTATGCACAATTGCATATTGCTTAGGCTTCAGAGAAAAAAAGCAAATTCTGGATAATTGGAGGAGGAAAAGGAAAGTCCTGTTTTGGTCTATATGGTGACAGGGGACTTACTAATTGTTCTTTCCTCCTTGATCCTTAGCAACTGTAAGTGGGGGAGGAAATCTCAATTAAATTTATTGTGCTGAAACATGAAACGGTGTATTTATTATCTTAACTACTTAAGAAAATGCTGACTTAAAAAAACCCCACCAACACACAAAACCCCAAATCCCCAGTGACCACAAACTATAACTTCTTCTCTTGATAGCTTATTTCCTGGACTTGAATGTATTTAGAAATGAGTTTTGGCAGTCGCTATCAACCTTTCTTGACTGCTGAAGAAAAAGTACCTCCCTGAAATGATGCATAAATGTTTCTCTTCTGCTTAATGGCTGGCATCTAAATGTAAAAGTAAGGATTTTTTTGGACTACTGTGAAATGCCAGGAGAGAGAAAATATCTTTCTGCCCAATCCTTTTAATTTTCCAGGGATCTGTGGTGCAGAGACATGTGCTATTGATTCATGATGTTTGAAGGTTTTGGAGCTTTGACAGTTATAGCGATGCTTTTAAAAATGTTAAGAAATTTTACAAAAAGCTGAGCACCTCTAGAGTTTTGGTTTATTTAGCACACTTTTATAATACTTTGGAAAGTTCTGCAGACAAAAGGAAAGTGCTGTGTTTTCAGCAGAAGAATTTGATTTTGATCAAATCCAAAGTACCACCGATCTGTTCCCCCCTCTCCGTGGGGCCGTTCTCCCTGAGGTGTGGTGTGAGATGTGCAATTCTCATTGGGGTTTTTGCTGTATCGCAGGTTTCTAAGCCCCAGCTCCTGACCTTCTGTGATTTTATGACAGTCATTTATGACAGTTTTTAATTTTATTTTTTTTTTTAAATATGACCCTTCGTGCTCTGCATTCAGGAAAAGAAATAAAGTCATGCAAGATGATCCAAGATAGCAGCTTCACATAGTAGTGGTCCACTCCCACACTACAGTGGGTAGAGTGGGTAGAAAAAGGCTTTTCCAGTATGTCTACTGGAGCATATGACCCTGCTTTGCTTTGAGAGCAGCCAAGACACGGGGAAAAATAATGTGAGGCAGCCACAGGCTGGAGAAGTCTGGAATTGCCCTTTTCTTCTGCTTAACCCAAAGCACTTAACAAATTGCTTATGATGCTGCAAGGAGTATTTAAATACCTTGAAGACAGAGAAGGAGTTGAATGCTGTTGGGCACTGGCTGGTTACAGTATTTGCAGCATGTGAGGGAGGACAGTGCACAGACCTTTCTGTTCTCACTGGTTCTCCAGTGCTGGTGGTGGTACAGCATGGCACCGTGTCCTGGGGGGTTTGGAGGCTGCCTGAGGTCAGGGAACAAACCTGCCCTGGTTTCCTGTGCCGCCCTTTGTTAATCTGTGTTTTAAGTAGGTGGCAAGTCAACATCCTTCCAGCATGTAGCGGGTATTTAAGTTTGTCCAAATTTGAGCTGATTAAATCAAATTTTTGTGGAAGAACTGAAAAAAAGCTAAAAGCTTTTTTGTATTTTTTCCATCCATTTTTGGGATAACATGGGTAGTGCTGGCATTTTTACACTGCCACCAGAATTCGTTTTATTTGCCTTTGTTCCAGCTTGGAGAAAAGAGTTGGAGGACCTTGATTAGAGATGTACTCAGATGATATTTCCTCTGTGTACAAGAGCAACTGCTCTTTGATTTGGCATGTTTAGCATTGCAGAATTTTGCTATCTGCTCCCTACCTTTCATTTTCTTATTTCTACCTTTTGACTTTTAATGGGACTGCAGACCCTGAACTTTGAAATGACAGTTTTCATTATGCCTTTTAAATGAACTCTGTGACCTGGAGCCAGTTGAGGTTCACAGACTTGAGTCTTGACTCCTTCGTTAGCTTTGATCGATGTAATCTTATTAGTGAAAAGCATTTCCAAATGGAGTAGAATCTACTTAGGGGCATCTTTTAATGGATGCCATCAAGAATGACCAGGCTTAAATACTACTTAATTTCATATTTTTAACTCAGTTTTGCTCAGTGACAGCTCCCATTTACTGACAGATAAAATCCTAATTTCTCTCCTGAATTGGCCTCAATGACGTCCAAATTATTGACTTCCCTGGGCCACTGCCAGCACTGTGCAATGCTGATGGTGAGCTGCAGCCTGCAGGGGTAGGCTGGAGAGTCAGACAGACACTGGTTCCTCTGGGAACCTCCTGAGATTGGGAAGTTCGCCCTTCTTGACTACCAAGAAGGTTCCTGCTCAAGATGAGGCCTGCCTGGCCCTGTTTGTATAGAAAAGGTCATAAAAATGTAAGGAGATGCTTCATAAATGCTTCTTTTTGAGATAAAGCTTCATGTTGGAGTGGGGATTGAGAGCACCCAGCAAGTCAATGATAGACCTGGCAGCCAGCTCCTGAGGTCTGGAAATGGCTTTTATAGCTAGCTGGAAGACCTTCTTGGTACTTAATTTTTGATTAATGGGAACAATGGTGCCCCCCTGTTATTCATGTCACTTGTGTGCCCCTCCGTTGTTGCTGTTGGCTGCTGGCTCAGAAGAGTGACTTTGTGCCCTTGCCCAACAGGCATCCATCATGACAGGGAGCGTGCACAACCTGGGCCTAGAGGGCAGCAAGCTGCTCCTGGACTCTGTCAACCCATCGGAACTGAGCCCATTGAGAAAAGCAAACTCCAGCTGTGATGACCGACAGACTGAGGGCAGCAGCTCCCCTGCCAAGAAGAATGAGAGGAACCTGGACATGAAGAAGATTGAGAAGGAGATGCAGGAAATCATGTCCCCTACCCCCCTTGAGTTTCACAAGGTATGTGTTGCCAAGGGTTGGTCTGGCTGTGGCACTGCGGTACCTTGGTGGTTAAAGCTGCACACTCCATTCAATAGGCCACTTTTCATATAAAAAATAACTTATAAAAATAACTTCTTTTCCCTCCCCTTTCACTCCACCTCCAGACTTCCCTGAAGTCATGCAAATGGTAGGACTTCAGGCATGGGATACTTGTTTGAATTCAGCTGAATTTAGCCAGTTTAAGCATGATGCAAGGCAATGGTAATTAGAAAAAGTAATTAACTGTAGAAGCTGCTGATGCAGAATGCAATCAGGGAAGGGAGCTGGAGAGGTTTCAAAAAAAATTGATTGCCTTTTTCTTTCCTAGTGTGACTTTAGAATGAGACCTGCAGTTACGATAACTGGAAAAAACAACTTTTTCATGTTTGATCTGCTCTTGTCCTTCAGGGCATGGCAAATGTGTCTTTAAATACAACTCTTTTGTATGTGAAGGAGGAGAGCTGTGTAATTAGGCATGTTATAGGGTGACTCGTTATGCCACTGGAGCGTCAGGTGTTGGCTGTGTTTGGAGATGAGGTTGAGGCCAGGTGGGCTGCTCCTGTGCATCATCCTGGGCACTGTCCTTCCCAGGACCACACATCCATGTCACCCAGCCAAGAGCACAGTGATGGAGTTAGAGCCTCACAGTGCCTCACAGCACTCCCAGTTGATGTGAGGCAAAGGGAGATTGCGATTTTGGGGAATCAGTTGCCCCTGGCTCACAGTGTTATCCCATGACAAGAGACACTTCCAGCAGCGCACTTCTCCTTTGGAGAAGGCCAAAGCATGATCTGCTCAAGGGAAGGGTGATGAGGTTACCCATTTCTTGTCCTCAGTACATCAGCACTTATTGATATGAATTTTCTGAAAAGAACTTGCAAATAATATAGAAACATTTAGATGTTCCTGCTGAGTGATGTATTAAAAATGAGCTGTCTGCACATTTGACACACTACATTGAAAATTCCCTGTGAACATTTTGATTTTTCATGTGCTGGTCTGGCACACACAGAGGATGCACAGCATAATTTGGGCCAGGAAAAGGGGTGCTCCATTAATAACACTTGCTTTGTTGCTCCTTGGGTACAGTACAGCAGGTGACCATATTACACTGCTTGTGTTTCCTTCTGCATCCAAGGGAGAGGGACTGTTGTGTGGTTGGTTACATGCCAGTCACCAAAGCACTTCTCCATGCGATCTACCCGAGATGATGCTGTCTGGTAAATAAGGCTTGACCTGTATTAGCTGCCCAGGAGACCCAGAGTAGAATTGCTGTAGCTTCACACACATTACCCTTGTTATTCTTATCGTGCCATCCCTGTACATCTTCACCTTTCTCTGCTGCACTGAAAAATGTGTTTTCTGCTTCTGCCCTTCCAGATGACACTCCACAAAGACCCAGAGAGCGAAGACTTTGGATTCAGTGTGTCGGATGGCCTGTTAGAAAAAGGTGTCTATGTAAATATGGTCCGTCCGGATGGGCCAGCAGATCAGTGTGGCCTCAAGCCATATGACAGAGTGCTTCAGGTAATAAATGCAAAATGCAGTTCTGGAGGCTGGGACGGAGTGAATGAGTGGCTGAGAGGAAGAGAGAAGTGAGACCCATCCATGGCAGCACTAACTTTGATGAAAGGTAATAGTTAGCCAACTAGGTGAGCTCTTAGCCACCGAGCACTCAATGAGACCTGTGTTTTATGAGAAATCACTAAGTAGTACCTCCAGGTGGTACCCCCAGGTTACAACTATTTCAGTACGCAACCTGTCCTGGCACTGGCCTTTTTGAGCTTGGGCAGCTCAAAACAACCAAAAAGCTCTGTTGCTTCCTCTTCTCACCCTGCGTCCTTTTCCTACCATGTGAATTTTGGATGAACGAGACTGTGGTGATCACTATGAGTACCTGTGAAGCCCCATGTGGTGTTAAGTAGTATTTATGAAGTTCTGTGCATGCCTTTGACAACAAAAGTTTTCTAGGAAATGCATCCTTCAAGTGAAGTGTTTTTCATGGATATTTTTCTTTGAAAGATACTTGATCTGAAATAGCTGGTGCAGAAACAGAATAAAAACTCTGGTCCAAAGCACAGTCTGTAATAAATGTGACCTGGGCATATCGGCCTACCAGAGGGCCAGTAAAAGCATGGTGAGTTTGAAGATTGGAGAGAAGCTTTATGTGGGTGAAACCCAACTATTTTAGCTTTGTGGCAACTCAAACAGCAACTGAGAAAGTGCAACCCCAATGGAGAATTTGCCACCATTTGGAAATGCAGATATTGTGACCATATTTGGAAACACTCAGAAAGATGTTTAGTTTTACTAATTTCTAGGCGGGGGATTTTAGCAGTAGGGCTAGAGCCAATATATTATGTACATCAGGTAACTGGAGAACTGGCAGCGCTGTGAGGAGCCTTGTTTAAGCTTGTTATGGTCTCTAGCCAGTTGGCTGCTATACAATTATTCCTTCTTGTCTTCAAATAAAAGATGGTGCAAGAATGAACAAGAAGCTAATTAGGCTCTGGGCTGCCTTTCTGTTGAATGTTGGATGTGTCGCTTTTCACGAGTGCCAAGTGCTCTGGGAGGTGTGCCCAAAATCCTAAACAGAGTGGCGTAGAGACTTTCGACACCCTTCTTCCACATGCTGTGCTGCACGGCTTACACCTACGAGAAGACGAGGCGATTGCCATCGCGTTGACACACGGAGTTGTGAATGAGGGATTGCAGACCTTGATACAGGCAACTCCCACCAAGACGTACAGAGATGCATTACTGAGGATGCTTCGCAGTGCTGCTGATTATGGGCATGGTGATGTGCCTGAAGGCTAGCAAAACACCTCGTTCCTGCTATAACAGACCCCCTGCCTCTCAGCTGGATGGATTAGCTGGAGCATGGCATTGCACTAATGGCACTTCTGCACTGGAACTGCCTGGTTGGCATAGAGCAAAGGCAGAGCAAGCTCCTGCTTTATTTCTGATTGTCCGTGTATGATCTAGAAATTGCCCATTGTTACTACTCTGTAAGGAGCAGTATTGGGATCAACTGTGTGGGCACCAGCTAGGGCAGGTGGACACTGCTACTGTCACAGAGCCTAGCTCCGTGGGCATGCATGAATAATGGGAAAGGGGTTTGGGTGGAAAAGTTGCATGGACT
The DNA here is from genome assembly GCA_004320125.1 of Scolopax mira. Lineage (NCBI taxonomy): Eukaryota > Metazoa > Chordata > Aves > Charadriiformes > Scolopacidae > Scolopax > Scolopax mira. The sequence continues at coordinate 210,946 of BJBW01002569.1, forward strand.
CATCTAGCCCTTACCAAGAGAAGAAAGCTATGCCTGGCCCCAGGGGTTATGTTGGCTCCAAAGGTGGGTGGGAAATTCCTTTCTCCCTTCCCTGCATCCCCTCCCTGTGCTGTTTGCCAGCCCCCTCCATCCTGGAGCTGTTGTGGCACCAAGCCCAGGTGCTCTGGTAGCTGTAGGCAAGAGAGCTGGGGTGGTTCTTGCAGGTGACCCAGCCTAGAAATGTGCTTGAAGGTCTGCAAGAGACAGCAGTAAAAGTGCTTTCTCTGCTCAATCCTGCAGAGAGAATCTGCCACTGCCTTCTGAGTCCATGTGAAAAGGCATCCAGACTCCTCTGAAATGGAGGATGTAAGTGGGGAGAGGAAAATCAGAAACTGTTCAGTATAGTCTCAATTTATTGCTGGTTGAACTGGAAAATGGTTGGCAGAAGCCTCAGGGTCTGAGCTGCATTTGTTTTCTAGGTGCTGGATACCCTGCATCACAAGTTTAAGGCCAGTAAAAGCCAGGGTACCAAAAAAATAATGGAAAATGGCAACCTTTCTCCTGCAGGCTTCAACTGGAGAACTGTTTTTGAGCCCTGCAGTGTTTAGTAGTTGTAATAATGCCCTGGACATTGAGGGTCATGGATTATACCTGATCCAAACTTTTTCTCCCCTTGCTCTACCAGTTACTGCATCATTTCTGAGCTAAGCAAGGATGTGCTCAGCCTGCAGGGGTGCCCCACCTTGGCTCTGCTGTGCACCCAGAATCAGGGACCCCCAAGAATTGTGTGTTTTCACAGGTGTGGGTTTAGCACCAACCTTGCCTTTTCTGACTAACAAACATGGTCTTTCTGTTGTTCCTCCCCATGGCATGTCCCAAATGCCATCCGGCAGGTAAACCGCATCCGAACGAGAGACTTTGACTGCTGTCTGGCTGTTCCCCTGATTTCGGAGGCTGGAGATAAGCTGGACCTTGTGATTAGCCGAAACCCCTTGGCATCGGCTGCCAACGCTCCCCTGGAGGGGAACAGAGAGCAGCTGGCGCAGGTGGCCCGTGGCACCGAGATCAAGGCAAGTGTCCAGACACTCTGAGCAGCAGGAGCAGAGCAGATGGTGCCTGGGGCATCTACTGAGCCATTGTGGTATTTGGGGTGTTTTTCCTGTTTTTTGCACTGGTATTTGTAAATGCTGTGTGTACCATAACCTGCAAGCGGGGAGATGGGCCTTCAGTGAGCCTGGAGACCACCAAATATTGCTGGGAAGGTGGGAGCTGGATGCGCATCTCAGGCCGTGGGCAGTATCAGTGATGGGATGAGCTGCCAACGGGAGGAAGGAGCATCCACAGCTATCCCCCTGTGCCCTGTCCCTCGGGGGGGCATGGGGTCCTGCTTCCAACATCCTCCTCACCCCAAAGGCCTTGGCCATTCTATAAACACACATGGTGCTATTATGTTACTTGTTTGCTCGATTATCTCATACAGCAAGACTGAAGAGCTTTTCCTTTTCTGTTGCGCCCAGCTCCATCCTTAAAACACTCCTGATCGATCGATTTCCTCAGCCCCTTGCACCAGTGCAGGGCTGTGGAGAGCCCTGTCTAAAAGACATTTCAAAATGTACTTGAGAGCAGCTAGATGCAATTCCTGTTCAAAAATTGGTATTTGCAGCTGTCTCCTGGCATCCCCCATCCATGCTCCTGGCCAGGGCTGGCTCGCCCTTCAGTGGGATGAAGCACCTCGTCTTGCCATTGATGCCCAGGAGCAATATGGTTGCCTGGCTGGAGTAGTTACTACAGAGCAGAAGGTCCTACCCAAGGCTAAAGGCCTTGAATGCCTGGCCAAATCCCCAGCCACCTTGTCTGTCTGGGCTTTATGGAGATCTCTTGCTTGTAAACCTGGCCTGTGCCCGCAAGTAAATAGCAGAATAGCCATCCTAGGACTCTCCCTGATGTTTTCAGTTAATACAGCCTTGTCGTCTCCCGTCAGGCAGTGGCATGAGAATCCCTTCGCTAGATGGAGGTTGTGTCCCCTGTGTCCCACTGGGGCTGGGTGGTGTGTGTGCTCATGGAGGTTTGGCTGCTCGCCCCCTGTCCCCCTGCCTTTGCCTGTGGCTGGCTTTGCAAGCATGACGCCCCCCGGGGTCCCTCCCCTCCCTCCTGAGAACCCCCAAGCCCCGCGGGGAAGGGGGGCTGCGGTGTTCACATCCGTCTCCTCATCCGCCTGCCACGTTTCAGGTATTAGCACTTTATGATGGTGTCCGTGTCCCGGTGGTGGCGCTGAGCCTGGCATCGCTTTCCCAGGGAAGGTTCGGGCACGGCAGAGACAGGAGCTCACTCAGACACCGCAGCCCCCCTTCCCCACTCACCCTTTGGGGTCCTCCATCACCGCTGGTGGGGTGCGTAGGGTCCCGGATGGGTGGGCAGCTCGTGTTTGTCGCTTTGTTGAGCCAAGACTCGTCCCCCCACCGTCTGTCCCCGAGCCACTCGGCGCCTCTGTCCCTCTGCGATAGCTCAACGTACCAAGGTGTTTCTTCCAGACACGTGCCTGGCCCCATCCAGCTCTTTTGTCGTTGTAGTCATTTTCTCTTCGAGTATGCAATATCCCATACCATTGCTGCCACAACTAGATAATGTGCCATAATTGATACTGTGGAGCATTGACAGTGCAGCCTGAAGTGTTTTTATATGCAATATTCCGAGCAGCGGAAGCTCACCGGGGCTTCTCAAAGGGTTTTTAATGAAGACTTTTATTAAAGGCTTTAAAAAAAAAAATAATGAAAAAAAAGGGGGAAGAAAAACTTGGTCCTTGTATCCCTTCCTATGCATTTTGAATGATATGAAGATGAAATGCGTTACTCAAATGTGTATTTTTATCCATATATTAGAGTGTATTCCTTGTAAAGTATTTTTATATGCTAATTTTCTTATGTATCTATGAAAGCACAATATTTAAAAGTACAGCATTTCAAAGAATATTTTAGTCCTGTTTTGGACCTATTTGTAAATCTCTGTATTTAAATGGGATTGCAATGACTTTGACTTTTTTTTTAATTAAATAAAAGCAAATGAAATGCCTTTGTTTTAGTTCATGTCTCTTTCTGCTGTAGGGTGATAGTGATGCCATACTCTGCTTCCAGCCCTATTTTAACTTGCCAGAGGACGCCCAGTAGGAGACACCTTGAAGGACAAGGCAGGTGGGCACACAGGGGGTTTTGCTGGTGGTGGGAGAACTGCTTGTAGGGCTACCAGTATAGGGCTGGGGTTGTCCCTTGTCACTGTCTGGTGGCAGGAGTTGGGTGGCTTCTGTTTCTGTGGACATAGAGGCCCTTTTGCTGTAGCTCTTAGTGATTGGAGCTGGAGACACCCATGGTTACAGCATTGCTTGCTGCTTCACTTGGCCATGCTGAAAGTCCTCTTGGGTTAAACCTGGGCTACTTCATGACCAAATGCTGATGCAGCAAAGCACATGGTGGCTGTGACGTGGCTGTGGCAGGTTTGCAAAGCTGTGGTTAGTCCCTGGGGATGGGTTAGAAAACTGCTGGAGGAGAATGAGGCAGTAGGTGTCCTATCTGGTCCTCAGCACTCTACAGCTCTAGTGGGGTTACTTGGGGAGCTGCATTGTGGTAGACAAATTATCCCATCTCTGAAACCAGACGTCCAAAGAGAGGGCTGCAAAGCCAGAATGTAGTCTCCCTACTGTGGGGATTTCTTCTCTTTGCTCTTACAAAGGGGTTTGGGGCACCCCTGTGCTCCCAGCATGGGGAGCAGAGGCTGGGATAAGGCCATAGGATTCGCTGCTCACCCAGCAAGGAAAGGGTGAGCCAGGTTTTTCTACCCTTCATGGCCAAGTGGGTAACACAGGAATTTTCAGAAACTGAGCATGGTTTGGAAATGCTCCTGGTTAGGCCTGGGGAATGATTGCCACGTAAACAAGCCTTATCTGCCATCTCTGGCTGCCCTCCTGGGGTGCAGGCTTCAGAACAGGGCCCTTCACACCTTTGGCACCAGGGACTTGCCAAAGCCGAGGGGAGCCAGCCGAGGAGCTGGGGTGATGGCCGCTTGAATGAGCGCCCATGCAACGTGACTGGTGGGGTTTCGGAGCATGCACCAGGGAGAAGGTTATCACGGTGCTGCTCCCCTGGTATGTGCTGCTGGTGGACAGCGTGTCCTCCCGCTGGTGTCACCTTGTGTCCTGCGGACCTCGGCTGAGGGACATGGCTGCAGCCACGGGCAGGTGGTGGCTGCCCAGGGCAGGTACATGAAGCCCCTGGGCAGCTGTTGGTGGTGCTTAGTGGCTATTTAAATTACTTATTTTATTTTATTTTAACCTGAGATGTGTCGCAGTTGCTGTCTGTGCCGGTACCAGGCATTGATGCTTCACTGGTGGGAGGAGAAATCCCTGCCAAACTCCCCAAATCTCATGCAGCAAAATAACCAAGCCCCAAACCTCCCCAACTAAAGACAGCTGTGGGGCTAATCCTGGGCATGGGGTGCTGGAGCTGCAGCAGTGACCAGGACCTGGTGCACAAATGCAGAGCAGCTTTACATTTCACAAATAGTAGCCACCTACATGCTGGGGTTTTGGTTTTTTTTTGTTTTTTTTTTTCTTTCCATGGCTCAACTCAGGACTTAAGAAAAGACCTCTCTGGTTTAACCTTCATCTGCTTGACCTAACAGGGCATTAGTCCCAAATACCAGGAAAATAAATGTTTGTTGTGTTGCTGAGGTTTTTTCCCTCTGTAATGGGCTTTTCTGATGTATCTGAACCCCCATGGCATTGGGGTAGCCAAGCTGGTGCAGACAGCAGCAGGCAGCGCCCTGGCATGGGCTGAGTTGGAGGGGTCTCAGCCCAGGGGTGAGGGTTCCCCAGCAATAACTCATAAAGCTGCGCTCATCTCCCTCTGCCCCTGTGGAGGGGCCAGGGAAAGCTGATGTCTGCAGGGAGAAATAGAAGAAAAAAAGAGGGAAATGGAGGTGGGGAAGACTACTTTCTCGTGACCTTGTAAGACTCAGCACATGCCCAGCTGCACTTGATGAAGAGTCAAGCTGGGGAAGACAGCACCAGTGAAGTAAAACTGGGCAAGACTGAACCAACATGGGTTTGGACCACACTGACCTTCATGGTCAGTCAAAGTCATTGCTAAAGAAAATAAGCAAGCCCAACAAGCCAGCTGGCTGGTGATGACCCAGGAATGTTTTAGCTCTTGCTGAGAGGTATCAAGGGCTTTGCTGCTGCTCACGCTGCCCCACCAACAAGTAGGCTGGCAATGCATAAGAAATTTGGAGGGGGCACAGACAGAAATACAGGCAGGGAGGGTGGAGGTGGGCAGGGGTGGCCATTGCTCAGGGACCGGCTGGGCATCAGTTGGGTGATGGTGAGAAATGAGTTCTCATTTGTTCTTGTGTTTAGTTTTCTTTATCCTTTTTTTCTTTCTTTTTTTTTTGTTTTTGTTTCTTTTTGTGGTTGTTTTATAATTTCCTCTGGTTTTTTTAGTTATTAAACTGTCTGTATCCCAGCCCATGAATTTTTGCTTTCTTCCCATCCCACTGGGTGAGGGAGTGAGAAAGTGGCTGCCTGGGGCAGAGCTGCTGACCAGGGTGAAACCACGACAGACATGAAGTCAGACAGTGAGGTGGGCAAGCAGCTTAGTGAGTTGGGCATGTGTATAAATGGAATATTTTATAAGGACAAAAAAAACCCAACAAACAACCCCAGAATAAATAATAGGATTAAAGGAAGAATGGAGCTACTCAAAGACCAAAAAAAGCATCGGAAAGCATAGCTGGTTTACAAAGGAAAGTTTTATTTTCAGTTATAAGGTGATTACAAACTCATCTAAAAAAAGCAAAGATGACTTAAAAATATCCATATACATTTTATTTATCTAAAAAGCAAAACAGAAACTGCAAAATACAAACATTTACCATATACACAAAGGCTAGGGTTTTAGGATTAAATTACACTCCAGGATTTTTTCCAAATACAAATATTTTGAACACACAAAAAATGTTTTAAAATGTTTTAAAAATATTTTTAAGATTTTTTTTTTAAAAAAAGTTCAGATGACATTTTTAAGGAGGCCATTGTCGACACCACCTCCTTGCTGTATATGTGCTACTCATCACGTTACTGTAGTCACAGTTGCTAGGAATTTAAATAATAAAAAAAACCACCACTGTTTTTTTAGCCAAATACATCAAACAAGATGGACCACCTCTTATAACGTGAAGTCCCTGGCAACATCATCAGGTAACAATCACAACATTACACTGGAGAAAAAAACCCAACATCCTATTAAACAACGAGCACTTTGGAACAGTACTGGGATGCTGCAATGCTGAGAGACCATCGCTGGCTTCCAGGACAGGAGCAGATGACAAACTCAACCTGCCCCCTCAGGATTTATTTTTTTTATTTTTCAGCCTCTCAACAGGATTTTGCCACTGTTCTCATTTTTTTTTTCTTTATATAATTGAAAAAAAAAATCAAATCTTTTTAACATCTCAACTGCAGAAGCAGATTTAGAAAAATATGTGGCATGCTAACATGTACTACGCTACAGGACCAAAGCCTTCCCCACATATGCAGGCACACAAAAGCACACATGCACAGTTCCTTAGCGTAATCAAGACTCACTTTTAAAACTGCATTTCCCCCCATTATTCATTCCAATTTTTCTAGTCAGGCCATGTCCTCCCTGTGTTGCAAATGTGACTGTGAGCAGCACTGTCCTGCTGGTCACCACAGATCCAAACCCCAGGGAGGAAAACTCCAGAAACTCACCCCTTTCTAAAAATGCCTTTAATTTACTTTACCCCTCAGGGCTGTGTAAAACTTGTAGGGAATAAATTCTGACACTGTTCCTGATACTATTTGGAATGAAGACACAGCAGTGCTACAAAAAGGCCATGTCTGTCTAGGACTAGCCATTCACTAGTCCAGCAAGGCCAGGCTCTTTTCCAGTCACAAGCCCTGTCACTAAAGTTTTCCACCTTTCTGGGGATGGGAGGTTGTGCTTATTTTTCTTAAGACTTTCAATCTGTAAAATTTCAAGCTTGCCTCTTTTTGTTAATTTTTTTTTCTTGCCAAATGGCATCTGATGCTTTTCCTGCTCTTTAGTAAATTGAAATCACCAATTCACAATGGCAATTGGAAAAAACACAAAATATTTACTGTTTATTTTTTAATTGAAACAAACAAATTGAGGGTTTTTTTAATTGTTTTTTAAAGCAAAGAAGCATTGTCCATGTACAGATTTATTTCAGGCAGGCAGAAAGAGCCATGATTGGGTGGAGGGTGCAGGACTGGAAGAGGCAGTTTCCCAGCTGGGGCTAATGCTGCTTATGCACAACTCTCCTTTGATCAAGCTTTCCTGTAAACTCAAATTGACCATTGATACTGATTGATAGAAAATTTTTGTGACCAAAATATGGAGCTCAGGGGATTTTTTTGCACTAGTTCATAGGTTTTTTTGGGGGTTTCAAATGTTAACTGAATACTTACTGTCTTAAGCTTATCTTGCATTACTAGAAGTAAATTGAGCTACTGGGGCTGACAGTTCCTGACCTTTGTTCATGCAAATATACAAATACACAAATACCAGGGCTAACCACAAGGCTTTGGATGCTAATTTTGGAGAAAACAAGTCCAAGGCAGCTGCTTGAAGATTCACCACACCCAACCTCCTATACCAGGAGCCATGTGGTGCTTACAAGGCGCCAGAAGAGTTTTCAAGTCCAACATCAAGGCTTCCTTGGAGGGACCACAGTCCAGAATTTTGCCATGACATTCCCTCTTTCACCACCCCCAATTTAGGAACAGCCTTCTCATCCTAAACAGCCCTGCAAGACTTAATACACACGATTCACAGCCGAGGAATAGAAGCAATGTCCCCACAATGTTGTGTGCATGAATATGAGGGTGAAAGATTTCTTCTATTAGTCTATTTAAACACGGATTAATTTATCTATTTTTTTTTTTTTTTTACTGAAAGTGAGCAACCTGCATTGAATCTCCTGGAAATGATGTCAAGGTCATCTTTCTTCCAAGTATTTGAGCTGCTTAACTAACTTGTCCACTCCATTCAATACACAGCTTATTAACATTTTATATACATTATGCCTCCATGAGTGATCCTGCAGTGACCACAAGAAGCGGAAGCTAATTATCAGTTATTCAAAAAACGTTCAAATCCTTCTCCCACAGATGGAGTTTTGATGTTGATGCAACAAGTGGGAGCTTTGAACCCAAGTGTGACAAGCACAACCTCACCACAACTGTTAAGTCTCCTTAGCAAATAAAAGCAGACCAGGAGGAGACTTGTAAAAGGCCTATCGAATGGAAATGTCCATGTGTCTTCAGATCTACTTGACTTGTCTAATGCTGAGACAGAGAAGAGGAACCATGAGTATCTGCAGTTGAGAAAGGAGGATGCACAAAGGACTGAGAACAGCTGCAGAAGATGCCATCCTGCTGGTGATGCTTGCTGGGGTGATTTTTTGTGCAGCGAAAATCAGTTTTACTGAGCTGTTTCAGCAGACCATTCCTAACTCCCCTCTGCTCCCGGAGCCACACTGCTGCTGCAGGGTGACCACCAGCGTTGTTCTAGACGGCAACCGCAGCTGCTAGGCTTTTGTATTTTGATTTACAACACAAGAACAAATCCGTTGTGGGCCTACTATCTCACACTTTAAAAAGGACTTTTCTAAGTGCGTGGATCTGTTTGGACCAGACAAAAAGGAAAGCTACAGATGAGAAGGAAAATGAGAACAGTAACAACAACAACAACAATAAAAACCAGTTCTATTTACGAAATCATACTGTTCAAATACCGCAATAGAGACTACTGGTAAAGTCCCTTACAATAGATGCCCATTCAGTGAGATCATAACTAGTGACAGGTGAACTGAAAAAGTTTGGAAAATTGAGAAAAACAAGAAACAGGTGGGAGAATCTTGTGGGGTAAGTGTTCCCCTTTATATTTCTACTATCTTTTGATTTCAGTTCAGCTGGAAATAATTACTGCTGAAAATCTGCCATTTTCAAGCGCAGAAGAACTCATGAATACAAAGGTATGTGAAATATGAAAAGGTGTGGGGTTTGCCTTGTTTTATCCAGGTTTTAAAATCAGGGATCTGGTTCTAAAGTGCCCAAACTGCACTTTTTCTGGGATACAAACCAGTTCATCTATAACTAGTCATGATATATTAATATAGAGTTCCTCATTTACATAAAACAGGTAAAATAGGTCACAAGTGTTAAAACAATTAAATTAGGAAAAAAAAATCAGTTGTATTTGCAGTCAGAAATAGGTAGAAAACACAGACTTTTTAAAAAATTATTTTTTAATAAACTTGGCAGAGGATCATATTGAAACGCAAATTTATCACCAAGAAAATTTCAGAAATCTGGTAAAAGTGTTAGGAAAAAATCCCCCAAAACTGTAAAAATGCGAGTGTGCTCATTGGAACTCAAACCCCAGCTAAAACAAGGAAAATTAATTCTATATATTTTTTGGAAGGGAGGGAAGAGGGGAGAGGGGAACTGCTTTCCAGAAAGAATAATTTCTTAGCGCTTCGTGAGCCCAGCCCTCCCTCGCAGTCACGCTGAAGAGCATGGCAGGGCCAGAGAAGTTGACATAGAGAATGCTTCGATGAGGTTGTTGCATATGTGTGAGACATTTTCCCTTGGTACATGGAAGCGACTGATTTGAATGGCACAGTTCATATATCGAAATGGGGCTGGGTTCTATTTCTCTAGTAGTTGTACTTTAAAAGGTGTAGTATTAACCCTCTGGTTCTTCCAGCAAAGATGCTCTCCACAATGTGGGAGATGGCTAAATACCCATCTGACTTCCTGGAGGCATCTTTGATATAGCCAAACCATTTTTATCCCTAAATAAAGCTTTTCTCAGCTCTATAGCACGAAAATTATGTGCAAACTATATTGCAAACGCAGTTGTATAACAATGTATACAATTTTAAAAAAATAACCCAAACATCAGTGTTTCATCTGCACTCACAGAAACCATTAATTTAGCCCCCCCCCCCCCCCAACCTACTACTCCCTTTTCACCCAGGTAAGTCTGCCTGTTTACTGCAGACACTAATTTTAACTCAAAAACGAGGGTCCAAGCTGAAGCCCGCTAAGAGAGTTATCTTTGTTTACATTTCCTTGCCCTTTATGGTTAAAGGCTATTTAAAAAAAATAAATTAACTGTATTTATATTTATTTTAGGCACATTTAATGATACCCACTGGCTCACAAAGTTCCTCCAGTGACCTTCAGATGGCTATTGCCACTGTCCCAGCAGGTGTCATTAGATGTTTCCCATCTCCAGCTGTGGAAAAGTTTCATTTATAACTCTTATAATACAGCAACCAGAAAAAGAAAAGCAATTCTGCAGTGGCTCATTTTGTTGCTGCAACTCTGCCATCTGATGTAAAAATGTGTACAAATTCAAACTAGAAAGATTTTGAAAGTTATAGATGCAGCCACTTTTTCTTTTTTGTTTTTTAAATTATTTTGGTCCATCTCAGTTTTAAATCACCCCTTTTCTGTTACAGGAAAACCAACAAATGTTTGTGCTGCTGTGGCCAGTGAGCCCATGGGACAAGAAAAAAATAAAATAAAACTACTGTGTAGGAATGTTAAGAATTGGATATGTTCCTTTTTAAATGACAAACTCTGCCCTGACAGCAGAATAAGCAGATATAAACTCTGCTTTTTATCAAGCTTTTCCTCTCAATTCCTTTGGATAGCCTAACTGTATCATAAGAAGAAAAAACCCTTTCCCTCTAATACAATGCCCAAAAGAAAAGGCTGAGTTTTGCCAGAGAACCTGTTCCCAGCATAACCTGCTCAAGTTTTTTTTTAAAAGGAAAAAAAACAAAGAAAAATAAAAGGCTTTTGCCCATGTTTTGAACAGTTTTCAGGGAGCAATTCCCCATGGAAACATCCACCTGGCTCCCACGAAGTGGAACCCGTATGACTACTCTCCTTGTAGTGGTTTCTTTCACTGCCCAGTCTAACCTGGAACAGTATGCAATGCCTTCTGACCAAACACAAAAAATTTCAGTGTTACATGTTCCCTTTAGTTTAACTTAAAATTCCAAAAGCCCTGGTTCTTCAGGAGATAAGATTCATAAGCCTCATAAATATGTCTGCCACCCTCTATTTCCCCTAAAAAAAATAATAAAAATTACAGTTTAACCCAATGATGGGTAAGGAGACTGGGGGCCCTGGGTCCATTGCTGCTGGGACAAGGGAAATAGTCCTTTTGTCTGTTCCCCCAACAGTAACCAACCCCTGCCCTCTCCCCCCCCAATAAATAAATAAAGCAAATCCTGGTTACCAAACTTGGCAAAGCATTTTTGAGATACATGGATGATAAGCACCTGTTTACTGAGTGATATTATTATCTTCATTACTATTATTATCAACAACGTGTCTGTTGTAATTATTGGTTACACCAGGTGTAGGTGAGTGGTTTTGTTCCTCCTGTTGGGGATGACCTGGTTTGTGTTCACCTTTGGATAGTCACAGTCCATAAGGTATTCTTTTACTTTTCTGTCCAAAATCTAAGTCCAATAGTCAGCAGGCAAACAAATAAGCAAACCCACCTCAGAAGCCCCAGGAGCTTTGGGCAGCTGCTGCTTTTCCTCTCCCAGCTCCTTTGCCCCAGGGACAGGCTTCCCATTTGCAGAATTCAAGCTTACACCAGCGCCACCATATTAAAACATGCTTTGCTGGAAAACTCAGGAGCAGGAACTCAACCTCCCTGCTCACGCACAAACTGTAAGCATTTCACTTAAGTAAAAAAAAAACCACAACAACAAACATAAAACCTAAAAAAAAAAAGTTTTTTAAAAAAAAAAAGAGTCAACCATGCCAAATCCTGCAAATGCCTTCCTAAAGTCCTCCTCTCATCAGTGTGACAGGGTCCCAACGCCGTGCTGGGGAGGGACGGCCGCCAGGTTTTCCACACCCAACTTCTCTGCCTCCCCCGCAAACTCTCTGCTCCAGCTGCCCGGCTGTAGCCTTATTCAGGGGCTGAGCTAAACGTAACTGTATCCTTTCCCTAATGTGACCCTGAAGCCTGTCGTTTACCACAATTGAACCAGAGGGTGGAAATACTACACCTTTGAAAATTCTCTTGAAACAGCATCTTTTTTTTTTTTTTTAATCGTATCTCTCCACAGAGCTCCTTTTGTGTGTTCTGTAGGTCACCCTGCTCCCAATCATACCAGCACCTAAAATTGCTTTCTGAGACTTGAATATATTGCTGGCAAGACAATCAATTCAAGTGGTAAGGTGTATAGTATTTAGAGATAAAGATATATATATTTAAAAAAACCCAATAATAGTAAATTCCTGTAATATGTCTAGTCTGATATGAAAGCTCTCCCTCTACAGAGAGACATCTGCTGTGATTACCTTACAAAATATTTAAAAAAAAAAACACACACAAAAAATAACTTTCTCTGTGAGAAATAAAAATAAATCCTAGTGCAAATATAAAGCTCTGTAAACCTGGTCCTATGAGAATCTATGGTTAGTAAACGGCAGTTAAAGCAGGTTTATCCTCTCACAGAGAGAGCTCACATCATGGTTTCCACAATGATATGAGTTGGCTTGATCAATCCGCCATTCGAAGTTCCATTGGGGCAGAAGGGGGTGCCACTCTCTGTTTCTTTGGACCACCGATTCACTTCCTTGGGGGCAGCCACTGCTTTTATCCTCTGAAAAAAAAAAAAAGAAGAAAAGCGAAGGTGAGAAGACCAAGCGGCCCCTGCGTTGCCACGTGCAGGATGGAGGGCGTGGCAATCCCAGGATGGGGATGGTGGCCCTAGGAGACACGTGTATGCCATGTGGCTCTGTAAGGACACGGGCACTTGGGCTGTGGAGCAATGTGTTCAACTTTTTCTCAGCTACAGAGCCCGTCTTGACGCAAGCAAGTCAGACATGGGAGGGCATTCACGGCGTTATCCAGCATCCTGCACGCTGGGCTGCAGCTGCTGCTCCAATTACGTGTGCTCTCCCTCCTCATTTAGAAACAGCTCTGCCTTTTAGCCCAGCCCTTCCTTGCCAAGTGGCAACTTCTCTCCTACATCTCAGTTCACAAAGGAAGAACTAAATGGCATCTGACCAGTGTTTACTCTCTTTCCTTTCCTAAAATGGCCTTTGAGGAGTGTTTTGGCTACTTTTAGATTTGTCTCTCAATAGATGGTGACAATGTAGGCAGGAAAATAAACACTCATGAAAATGCCCTGGCCAAAGCTGAAAAAGACCATTAACACTTGGAGGAAAACAAATACAAGCATTTGTGCTCTGGGAAATGTTTGTTCTTTTATTCTATTCTCTCTTTTTTCCTAACCCGAAGTGTCCCACTTTCTCCTCCAAGAATACACTGGGTTGCATTAGGCAAAAACAAAGCTAAACTGAAACCTTAGAAGAGAATTGCTAAGATTCTTGCTTGCCCAATCCCTAAAAACTTTCCACTGGAAGGACAACAAATGAGGGGAAGCTGTGCTGAAGTGCAAAGGGCAAGAGATTTCCTGCAAATCCAAACCCAAGTGAATCTTCACTGTCAAGTCTGAACCTGAACTGAAGTTTTCCAAAGATCAGGGCAATCTGGATCCTGTGCTTTGCTTTGATTCACTAGTAATAAAAAATAATATTAAAATACTAAGAAGTGAAGCCCACTGGCAGGAGGGTTTGACTTTTCTACAGTCCCTCATACTGTGAAGGCCCTGCCCAAGAGCCACACAATCCACAGGTGGATCTGGATTTCACTGAAATTCAATGATCTCTTGCACAGCTGGGTTTGAGACAGGTCTCTCTCTATCTCATTTTCTCAGTGATTTGTAGGATGGTGCTTCCTTGTCCCTGTGGGTTGGAGAAGAGAGCTCTGTCACACAGAACAGTCCTTGAACACTTGTCTACATGTGGAGGCAATGATCTGCCAAGCTGGAAACTGCGAAGTGGGACAGAAGTAAAATCACCTAGTGTTTGTCTGAGGATGGAAGGCTTCATGATTGTTCTGTTTCTGCTGTTTGTCCAAAGGGCAGGTGATCTTTAACAGTCTTATTTGCATGCATTGCAGAAAAGGCACCCAACTTTGCCCTACCTGGACAAGGCGGCAGTTTTCCAAGCATTGTGCTTATTTTGTATAAAACACAACAAGTTAAAGCTCCCTTTCTCCTCTACGCAGACAAAAGGTTGTTCTTACCTCAATGAGTGACCCATCTGACTGTATGATGCGGATGACCATCACCATAGGGATGCAGATCATGGAGGAAAGGGCAAGAACCCAGCCCAGGCCAATTGCCCAGTCTGGGTACGTGTAGACCTTGTTGTAGGTCAGTGGTTTGTACTTGGCCAAAGAAAAGATAAAGCACCCCTGTGGATGAGAAATGAAAACAAAGTGATGCTCAAATATGCTGAAAGCAGTATAGCTCTGGTTCTACCACTGGCCCTAAGGAAGACAGGCAGTGAAAGGCAGAGCTGAAGGATACAACATGTATTTTAAACCAACTGGGGGAATCATTCTTCTATTTAAGACATTGAAAGAGCAGCTAAACTGTTGCTTGGCAATGGTGCTGAACAGCTGCAGTATGCTGCCTGTTTTTTTCAGGGCTCAAATATTTGCTGTACATTGCAAGGAGCTTACTGAGATGTTCTTCCTCCTTTCATTCCAGCCAATGAAATACTTCAAGCTGAGTGCCTGCCTCAGGATGCTCAAGTCTGGCCTAGCAGTCCTACCACTTACAAGCAGGGACTGCCCTTTGGAAAGTGAATTTTCTGTCATGAATGTAACATTTTGCCAACTCTAAAAAAAAAGCCACTTAAATGTAGCTACCTGAACCTTGCGTAGGCACAGTAGAGAGCTGTCACATTAACAGCTAACATCTGAGACGATGGTGTCTTTGAGGGGTTTGTTCAAGCCTTCAGCATTTCTTTGCAAATTGGTCTCTGAGTGTAACAGCCTTCACTTGAAGAGACACAGTAAGAGGTGGCTCAGAGCTGCCAAGTGGAAGACTTGAAAGAGCCCGGGTCAGTACTCACCACGCAAAGAACTGGTGTGATCACAATCCAGCTCCATTTCATCCAGGGACCAGGTCTGTATCCAATCATATCCTCAATGGCATCATAAATATTATCAGCGCCTGTAACAGGTAGTGAGCACATTCACAAAACTGAGCATATAAAAGCCATGTCAGGACTGTAGGATTACAGCTGCTTCCCTCCCCGCCCTGCCCCCCTCCCCTGGCATGTTTAAAGGGGTGTCACTTCCCATGGCTGTGAAGTTCAAGACAATTTTCTCCTTGAGAAGCTGTGGGGGATTGTCTCATCCTACACAGCCCTCATTATTCGGACGCAGGAGTGCAACACTAATCTCTCCTGCCCCCCCATCACGCATCCACTCCTCTCCCCACACTCTCACTGTACTTGCCAGGTGGAGCACCACAGAAAGGACACAACAGCAAAAAGTACACCCTGCTTCTACAGAAATTTGACAGATGCAAAATGAAGGCTTTGATTTGCTTTCTGAAAGAGTTGGAGTATATGAAGAATCAGGGAAAAGGCCAGTCCTAAGGAGCAAACATCTCTGATCATTCCTCACCCACCATCCCAGGCAGCTACAGGGGCTACTGTTAGACCTTGGTACTCAACATTGTCTAATAATAATGGGTCAGAACACACTTTTCCATCAGCTTTCTTCTTGTATTTCCTATTTGGTTGGCTTGCCCTTTGCAGACATTGTAGCTTTGAAAGGAAGCTCTCTGAGAGACAAACAGAAATTTTCATGGCTGGCCACACTTTCAACTCTCATCTCTCAACTTAACACATGTAAATGCCTAATTGTGCCTTTATTAATTAGTACTGGAAAAATACTCATTTTTGTGTGGAAAAACACTGGAGGCTGGCTTCATCCCACATGCAAATTTGTCTCCAAGAGGTCAGTGCAAATTTATATTAATGGCATGTGTCTGATGCCGGGAAGAAGATTCTAGAGTGGCTGATGATTAAATGTTTGGCTAGGAAAATTGTCACTGACTCATCAAAAGGTATCAGATGAAAGGATTCTCACTTACCATAAACCCAGGCTACAGCAATACATTCAAAGAATGCAACCCACAAAAGGCATACACCACTAGCTGCATAGTAGTCAAAGAGTTGAAAAACATACATGCCACCCTGTAAAAGAGAGACACAATGGATTAGGATCCAGCAGGAAAAAAACCCACTGAACATTTCAGGCCCAGCCCCAAGTAACATCTAATTACATACCTTAATGATTGCAGTCTAACAAGAAGAAATATCAAGCAAGTAGCAAAGGTAAATATTTGGCATTACCTTCCCCAGGGAATATGCATGTTTACTACAGGAAGCATTCCAAACAAGACGACGATTAAACAAAATTAAGCCACTTAGTATAATCTACTGAGACACTTAAATCTTTCCTTCTTAGAAGTATTTTAGGATGGGCATTTATAGAAACAAAAAACATAAAGAAATAATTGGTTGCCTCCTAACATTAACACTTCCAAAATACTAAAAATGGAAGTCAGTTCATTGGGAGGGTCTTCATTTATGGACTTAATGGAAGGACTTTTTTCCATGAGAGTACTACATTGTTAGACTCTTTGGTCTCACTACACTGAACTGTATATATCTATCTGCACTTGTACATGAAAAACTGTGTTTTTAACCTCTGCTACTTTAATTCCTACAACCAGGTTCTTCCAGTTGTTTTTAAAATCTGGCTTGGATTTTATTTTGGAGATAAATATCACAGCAGTGCAGCCACTGGAACAAATTCCCATCTTGTTTATACTAGAATAAATATAGGGGTATTTATTTGCTTCAAATCTATGCAACTAAGATAAAAATCTGTTTCCCTGAATGCACTGTATGGATTCATAATCTGCCCTGCTGAAAGTTCCCAATGTGTTTCATTATTTAGAGCGAGATGTCAATATTCATACTCATGTTGATGAGTACCTGGGATCAGATTGAATTTAATGAGATTTCATTTCTCTATTCCTCTGACTGAAAAGGGGGGGGGAATATATAACTCCCTTTCAAAATGCTTTCAGATCTTGGGATGAAAGATACTCTGTAGATCCAAAAAACAACACTCCTCTGAGTAGCTTATTCCATGCAGTTTCATTCATAGCTAAAATTGGTCTAAAAACTGGTGAAAAAAGAAGGCTATTTCTAGCACCAGTGCTACTTACCTCAGTCACCATAGTGAGTCCCAGAAGATAGCTAAGGAAACATACTATAGCGATGAAGATTTCCCGTCGGTAACCCTTCCTTAGGAAGGATGGGTGCAGATCAACTAATGACGTGATCTGTCCTTCAACTTCAACAAACTAAAGAGGAAAAACAACAACAAAGAAACGTGACTTGAAAATTATCTACCATGCATTTTATCCAGGCTCATACTTGCACAAAGGTTCCACGGCAACCCCCTAACTGTACTCTGTGGCAAAATGCTGCTCTGAATAAATCAATCAGAAGCCGCTCCTTTGTAACCCCAAGGTCAAAGTTTTCAGGTTGGAACAAGCTTTCAGAACTGCTGTTCGTTTCCTAGCAGCCTTATGAACTACCAAAGGGGCTCTGTAAATGCAAGCCTCAAGAATACGGGAACTTAATTTGATGACAGGAAGGTACTTATGTGGCTTTTATGTTGTAGCTGTTCCAGATGAATACAAGACATATGCTAGAAAAGAGGCAGAGAGAAAACACTCAAAAAAGCCTAAGCTTTTGGAGAGTACCTTCCAACCTTTTTTTTGATGTGCCAGAAAACCTCACAGGTAATAGTTAGGTTAATTCCACAATTGGATATAATTCTACTCTTGGGTTCAGTAGTGAAAATCCAGCCAAGGGAAAGCAGACTTTGAAGTGAAATAGCAGCAATTCTTGACTGAACTTGTATTTTCTGGGCCTGAGAGCAGAGTACCTCTGACTGAGGCTCTGGGGTACTTCTGCAGCAACAATGCAGCTATTCATACAGTCCTCCGGCAAAGATTTGGTAGAATACTTGCATGTGTAATGAAAAATGAACATCTGAATAGATGAGCTAAAAATCTTACTTCATCTAGCTTCATGGTAACTGTATTTGTACTTACTTGACATTGGAAAACTACATGTAAAATGTGTAACTTGAGTTAACCAAATAACCACAACTGGATTTGAATAAAAGTTTAAAGTTAATTGAAAACCAGATGCATTTCACCCATGAAGAAACATGACTACTGAACTTCCCCCAAACAAACCCAAAGTAGGGATCATTCAGCTGACTGCATTTCCAGCCTGGGGAGTTACAAAAGCACCAAGTTCACTGAAGACATAAGGATATCATGGAAAACTAAGTCTGCCTCCATAGAAATGATCTTGACTTTAATGGATACATTATTTTACAACCAATGGTTTGTCCAATTGCAGGGGATCTAAGAAATAGCTACATCTCAAGAAAAGCCACCTTTTCCTACCCAGTATCTCTATTGCTCTTTCAGTGCCCAGAAATGCCCTGTAACAATTCTACCCTCTTGGACCATAAGCAGAAGCTCCATTTTGGAAATACAGCCCTGTCCTGCAAACACTTCACCAGATTTTGTTGACTCCTGTTTGACTCATGTAAAACTGGTTTTCATTTTTAAATGCAACCCTTTCCTTTGGGCTGATTTGATCTTAAACTGCTCTGGCATTCCAGAAACCTGCTTGACTGCACTCCAAAAAACCAGAGGGGTGGAGGAGAGAAATTAAGCGCTCCAATTAGTTTTAATCATTCTACGCAGTGAGGAGCTTTTTAAAATTACTAGACAGCTTACAATTTTGCATAAGCACAGGGTTGCTGAACCACAGCATCGAGCACTTTTACATTTACTTTGTAACGATTGAAAGTTGCTCACTAGAGTTCAAAGATTAAGCCGTAAAAAGCAATTCAGGGTAAATGGAATATCAAAAATGTAAGAGATTAAGTACACAACAACTGGGTAAAAATCCATTTACAGATCTCTCCTCATACAAGAGAACATTTAGCCTAAATGAACATTCCACCCTTACCAATTGGGTTTTTATAATCTTAGTGATTTTTCATTTGAGTGCAGAAAGCTGCCTGTTGCCCTGAAAACTTTGGCAATTTTGAATGTGTAGTTACTGCATAATCCCTGGTCACCCATATTTGCTTGTAAGTGGACTACCTAGAAATGATTTACAGGTTCTTTTGAAGAATTTCCAATGTTCCAATAAGCAACCACTGGGAAAAATAACCTAACTTCTTGGGTTGAACTTCTTGATTTTTTATGCTCACTAATTAATAGCAGCATGTGCTATATAATTACCACAGCTGGAGCCCGAGACACTCTCTGGCCCATTTGGAGGTACTGAATATGTGCTGGTGATGTGAAGGTCAGTAAGATTCTACATTGCTCAGCAGCTCTGAGCCTATGGACACCAAAAAAGGCTGTGGCTTTGTCCTCTGACTGTTCACTAAGCCACCCTGGCTACACTGTATAAAACATTTTGTGCTTTTTGTGCCTCATGATGGCTTTGTGTGCACACCGCCGGTGATCACAATGGCACAAATTACTCTGTGGAACAGACTGCTGTAGGCTTTTACATTTTCAAATGATTAAGCTCTTCTCTAAAGTAGGAAAACACTGCACCATGAACAAAACGGTGGCATTTTGTGGCTAGACTCAGATTGATATTTAGGTTAGGAACTAGTGCCCTAGTCTTTTGGACTCCATTAAGTCCTGATGATAATGACTTATTGAGCAACATCATTGACAGTCATTGATTCATCAAATGCAGCCCCTGCACTAAAAAGCAACCCAGATGAATTCCTCTTAAGCAGCACTAGAAGTATTCTCTTCTCAACCAATGCTGTAAAAACAGCATTTCTCAGCAGCCCTGAGACAGTAAGTCATACATCTCTTACCCATCATACTAACCTGGCTATCCAGTCCAAGCAACAGAAGCATAATAAAAAAAAGGATTGCCCAAAAGGTGGGCAGCGGCATCATGGACACAGCTTTTGGGTAGGCAATGAAGGCCAGGCCTGGACCTAGAGAAAGAGAAAATAGGAAAGGGGAAAGGGAAGGGAAGAAAAATAGTAAGTACCAGCTCTTTAGTAAAGGTAGCCACACTCAAATGCAGGAATGCCTGGTTCCGTTCAGATAAATCCAAACGCGGCTGGAAATACCAGAAGTGAAACAGTTTGGCTCTTTTATCTGAAATCGAAGCACGCATGACTACAGCAGAAACCACAGGCAAACCCCTGAGGCCATTGCTAACAGATCACCAGTTTTAACATCTGTCTCAAACATGCCAATAATGGAGGTGGTCCTACACCTGCCCCGCTCGGACACAGGACAGTACTGGGGCCAGGGGGAAAAGGGGTGACCCAGGAGAATGGCAGAATCCCACTGCTAGCCCACATGGTCACGATGAAGATGAGGATGATGAAATTCTTTTGCATGCAGGGAAGGGACTCTGTTCCAAACATTCCCCAGGATCTTTGCTAATGCAACCACTGCCTCCCTCTGTATGCGACCTCCAAACCCAGCACAGCTTTTCTAGAGCAGGGTTTGCACTCTAGGAGTCTGCTCCTTCACTTCTGCAAACCCTCACTGCTGCACTGACATGATCAGGCTACCCCTAGCTGTATCAGCTGTGGTCCCTAAAAAAAGAGCATCTCCTGCTGTTAGAAAATGCTGGTCTGTAAAATCACTTCCCCATGCTGTCACATCAGACCTGCCACGGTGATGCTGACTATGACCAACATCAGCCCCAAGTGCGGGACAAACTGCAACAGTCTGGGAGCACCAGCGGGGCTGGGACTAATCCTGGCTTCTCTGCTCTGGGAACCAAAGCCTTGTGTGCTAGGGTTTATCACTAATCTGGGGCTTGTCTGTGCCGTGGACCAGGTGGCATCTCACTCATACCCACACAACGAGCACACTCACAGTGCTCTCGCAGCTGATCTCCAAGGGTGCTCTCACCTTGGAGCAGGTATGGATTATGAGAGCTTTAGTGGAGAGAGAAAGAGCCCTCTCCAAGTGGGAGACAGGAACACTGGTAATCCAGCATTTATGGCAGGCTCTCAAAGTGGCTGTAGAAATTTGGTGAAGCTGACAAAAAAAAGTAGAGGGCAGATTTAAATTCAGATTAAAACCAGGACTGCCTGGCTCATCTGCTTGTTTGTTTTAAGGAGCCTTAAACACTGGCATTTTCCAGGATTTTGAAGTGGATTCAACAGGAAAAAGATTTTTTTAAAACTGCTGCAGTGCGGGGACAAAAATCTCTGATCTGTACAGAAAAATCTCTAACGCTGCTCTTCCTACCTCCCACTTTTCCTTTCCAATAAGAAAGATGGAAAAAGAAGCAAGAGAGAGAGGTAAAAAAGAGATGACTTTTTTTCAAACTAAAGAAAACTTTAAGTCACTGAAAATACTTGAACAGAAATAAATACAAATTAACCAACAATTGAGCAACTAATTTTATTTAAATGAAACACAACTAAGATTTTATACGACAGAAGATACCAAAAAATTGGTGCATATCTCAAAATTTGAGGGGCCTTTGCTTTTTTTCCCCCTACTTCAGTGGATACAGTAGATCTACCCTGAGAGAGGACTGCTACCAAATGGCATTTGCAGCTAATCTGTGCAATTGATGAGACAGATGTAAAACTGCTCTGCTCAAAACTTGCTGCAATTCTGTATGCTTTGGCCAGTGAAACTGTCCTTGCACTGTGGCACTGTCTAATACCAAGTGCCCTAAGCCCTGTGCTAGCTTTGATTTTCCTTTGAAACTAAGTGTTGAAATATAAAGAGAAAAGTCCACATGAAAGAAAATGTTCTTGGCATCCCCTCGACTGAATATAAATAATCTAAAATGGTATTTAATTTGAAACTCTACTGCTCTGAAGGGTGTTTTGTATAAATGAAGCACTTGTGGCTGCTATTAAGAGCTAATTAGGACTGCCACAATCCCAGCCCACTCGCTGGCCGGTTGCCGGCAAAGTGCTGCGGCACGGCTGGAGACCGGCCCCGGGAGCAGAGCACTGCGGAGGCAGAGACCAGGCAGGCATTAGAGAGACCAAGGCACTATAGTCAGGCCTGCTTAATCTGCAATTGTTTGCAATTGGATTTAAAAAAATAAGAAAAAAGGAAAAAGGCAGATCTTGTACTGTTTTAACACTGCTAGAAATTGCACCGGCGGTAATGTACTTCCAGCCAGAAACGCAGCGCAGATTAGACAGGACTCACTATGGCTTTTTTGAGCCTCCACTGCTTTCCTCTCTCTCCCTTTAAAAGTATTTCAGAAAAAAAATTCAAGTGCTATTCATTAGAAGTCCGGGAAGTCAAAGGGGTCTAATGTAACTGTTGTCTAAGTCTAAGCCAGTGAAGGCCAACAGCAGGGACCAGTGCTTTAAGTAGGAGCCACCTCTCGCTGACAAGGGTGTCCCAAGTTGGGACGTTGCCCCAAGGCTGAATTTGGCACAGGTGAAAAATGTGGCCGTGAGATTCCACTGTCAGCAAATTTGTTGATGTTCCCCTGGTTTGCAGGAGGGCAAACAAGGAAACAAGTGGTGTCATGCATAGGTCAGGAGAGATTTAACTCCCTGGGCAGAAACGGGGGGAGCGGCAGGTCTTGGCCCCGTGGACAACGTCCTCTCCTGGTGCTACAGCCAAGTGGTGGCTCGCTCACCTTTTTCCTGACCCAGGGGAGCAGTTCTGACCTTGTGTCATAAGAAAGCAAAAAAGGCAAGGCCAAAAAAAGAGGCTGAAGTACCTGCTGAATCTCTCTGTGCTGAGAAGTCAGCAGCGGGGCAGCAGCGGCAGTGAGAGCCTCCCCCCCAGCCCTGGGCAGGCCCTAGGATGATTGTCCCTGGGGGACCAAGTGGTCTCCAGTGGCTCTGCACTTGATCTCTGCTGAGAAGGGCAGCGAGGAAAATCAGCGAAAGTGGTTTGGAAAATTTTGGTAATGTTTGCCGTCATGTAAAAATGTGTCTTAGGATTTAGCTGAAGACCAGCCAGTGATGATGGGCAACCAACTGAACAGTGAGATGGTTGCAATCTCTGGCCATTAGGGCCAAATTAAATAAAGTAGAAAACCTGAAGGAATCAACAACAAAATATGCAAGAAACCAAAATCCAAGTTCAGAAGCTAATCAATGCCCTCATTGTCCCTAAAATAAGCTATAAAGTCCTTCCTTAAAAAATGCTTTTTGAGCTGTTGATGAAAAACTGCTATGTAAACACTAAGTCTGTAAGTTAATTTGTATGTAAACATCATTCTAACAACCCAGTGTTACTATAAAGTTATTTAACTCTAAAGATGTGAAGCAACAGGAATATAACTGCCTATTTATCAGAGATTTAATAACAAAAATTAGAATACATATTGACCAGATAAAAAAACTTAACATGAAAATACTTAAAAATGCTACTCTTGGAATTGATCCACCTACATACTAAAAAAAATGGGGCTATTTATGATTCATTCAATAGGATTATTCCCTTGCTTCCTGTTTTCAAACAAAGCAATCAATCTCTGATCATTATGGCCAAGACTGTTAACTAATTGCACTTGTGAGAGGTAATGCCAATTGCAGCCACCCACGAATCCAGCGGTGCCACCAATGTCATTAGTTTTTCATGAGCCCTTGTGAAGTGAGAGATACTTTTCTTAAAGACTTAACTCACAGAGCCATGTGATTAGAAGATATATTGACTTTTTCTTTTTAATGGCATGTTTGCAGAGGAAAGCTTTCAAATACTATGCAGATGAATTAAACTTGGTCAAAAAAATCAGAAAGGAATGCCAAAAGTGCACTCAGGTGCCATTGTTACTACTTGAATCTGATTAGCTTTTAGCATCGTGGCTGTCGAGGCCTGACTCATTATTTCTGAATGGCAATTCCCATCTAATCTGTCTCTTCTGCGTGAAAACACAGGGTTACACCTGCCCTCACGGACAAGACATGCACAGAGGAAAAATGTCCTATCTGTTTTGCCTGAGATACATTGACATGCTATGAGGATTGAGCCTTCTTCAGATGCAAGTACGTAGCTGAACGTGAATGGGAAGAACGTTTCTGAAGTGAGGGAGGAACCTAAGTGTACTTCCAGTTTCAAAAGGGACTTCTCACAGCTCTGTCAATCTCCCCCTGAAGCTACAGAGGACAAATGCAGGACTGCAACAACTAGAGCTCCTGTGGATGAAATGGACCACAGAACCCAGGAGATGGAGTTTTCCAACTTCTCTTGCCTTTCAGTGAGACCCGGGAATATATGCACCTATACCCTTCCAAAGGCCAAGGTAATACTCCCACTGCAGCACTACGAGCAAGCAAAACTAAGCTATGAAAATTACATAAATACTGGCTATTTACATTTGAATGAAAATAAAGGTAGTCTGAAAAGAAAGATGGAAAAAATTCTTGAATCAATGACATTCTGGACCCTAGATAATGGTGTGGTTATCTTAACTCTAATCTCAAATGGATAAGCACACTCTAGGAAATGTGTTCGCTGCCCTGTTAATCAAGACAGAGTAAACAATGCAACCCCAGCTAACCCTCACTGCTCTAGATGAAAGCCCAAATCAACAATATGCTTATTTTTTTTTGAGATTATGGGAAATCTTGTTCTGTTTTTATTGCTTAATGTTAGCTGATTGAGTCTGCAGAACTTTGCTCACACGCTAGGCGGCAGTGCCCACCACCACTGCCACCAATACCATCGTACCTGACTCTGCCACATCAGCAATGTTCACCCCTTGCTCTTGTGCCATGAAGCCCAGGACGGAAAAAATTGCGAAGCCAGACACAAAACTGGTACCACTGTTCAGGCATCCCAGCAGCAAACAGTCCCTAAGTCACACATATGTCATGGAGCAAGTTAATTAAAAAAAAATTAACCCATTGTCCCTACTTTATTTACATCATTTAGCTAAAACACTAAACCCCCTTGGATGGAAACTTGCCTATAGCAGTTGTATTTGTACTTGTTGTAGCTCCCCAGGGAAGTCATTGCTCCTAAGCAGATTGCATATGAGAAGAAGATTTGTGTCCCTGCATCTATCCAGACCTAAAGGGAAAGACAGAAAGGCTGTTATTACCGGCATCATTGCACTGCAACACTCAACACAAACACACAGTTCAAAATAAGCAAAATCAACAAAACAATTGCTTCCATTGAGGGTGATAGCTAAATGATCGGGGAGAGAGAGAGAAAGAGAACATCACATTTGCAACTTTGGCTTTTATAGAGAGAAGAAAATTGTTAGCGTCGGAGCCCACAAGAACATTATCTCTACAACAGTTCCATCAAGAACATTCCCTCCCCAGAGATGCTCAGTATTTCTAGTTTCTTAGTCATTCAGCTGATCCTTCCTGTTGGCGCAACAAGAAACGTGTTTCAGTGCAATAGGAAATGCAGAAGTATTTATAACATCGCTCATTTCTGTTGTAACTCATTTCAGTTAGAATCAGCTGACAAAGTCACTAAACTGAGGATGAGAAAAGCTTGAGAAACAGGTTTGTGTATCTGGTTTGTTTATTTTTCTAGCTTTCTGGTTGTTTTTGTAACTGTTCAAATGCAAGATAAAAAAGCCACAGGGGTGGGGGGAAACATGAAAAATACAATGCATTTTTATAAGATATGTATCTGATCTTGGTCTCATGATTCTTACTCCTGATTACATTTAAAAAAAATACACAGACTGAAATAACAGTACACTATTGGCTTCTGGGTTAGTAAATATGTAGCAACCTATCAAAATGCAGCCATTGAAACCCATCTGTTCACTTTCTGCTAATGCAAGTCTGCTAACACCAGTAGAAACCACCAAGGAGTCCAAGCAATGAGAATTTAGACTGTAGACCATTACCTCCTCCCTCCCACCATTGCCTCCCAGCACCTTGCTGACTGGTGTCTCCTTGGAGATGATGCTTTTGACCATGGGAGGGGGCCTGCCAGCTCGCATCAATCTCTTCTACATTATCGGCTGATACTCTGAGCTTAGGGCTAATAGGAGATCATAAAAATGATAGAGTCCCATAAAAGATGATTCATTCATAAAATATAATGTCTCCTATAAAGAGGGTGTCTTGTATAAAGAGGGCAAGACTAGAGAATGAACCAAATTTCTGCAATGTTTCTTTCAATTATTACTTTTCCTACTTCCATTGTGTAGCTACCGTTGGAGGTTTATTTAAGCAACCTGTGCATAGGAAACAAATAGCAAAGGCATTATTCCCTCTCACTGTGACCATCACTTCACTATTTTCAAAGATCCCTTGTTTTCTTTTTTGGGGGGGTGAGTATTGCATTTTTTTTGCATTTCTCAGTCTAATCACAGCCTATACAGAAAAAGTAAGCCACTAGCCAGGGCTAAGCAAACAGTAATTCCTGTGCCCCAGAAAGTATTTTTCTCCACCTTTATATGGCTTTTCATTTCTTCTATTATTTCATTCTATTATATCATTCACTTCTTTCCCAATATCCTCCTCTTGAGCAGTGGGAGCTAAGTGACACTGGTACTCACAGTTGTCGCTTGTTGTTCCATCTGTGAAGCTGACGTGTCTCTCCTTTGAAACTAAAGACTATCCTCATTAAAAAGTGTATCTCCCTTACCTTACCAACAAGAAAGCTGAGATTGTATAACGGGACAGAGTCTACAGCCTCAGAGTCCTTTGACACAAAAAAAATACACACGCATACACACACACATACACATGGAAAGATGCATTAACACATATAACAGTGACCTTCTCAAGCAGATCTCTGGAAAATATAACCCGGTGTTAATGTTCATGCTATATTTGGACCTCTAAAGACCATGGAAAAAAAAACCCTATTGCCATTACATCACCACCATCACCCTCCACCGCCCTCCTTTGTGTAGGAAATCATCCCATTCCCCACTCCTGGTTCTGTACCTGTGGGTCAGCTAACCGTGAGATATCAGGATAAAGATAAAACTTGATGCCTTCTGCAGCTCCAGGTAGGGTAACACCACGGATGAGTAGAACAAGGAGCATGATGAACGGGAATGTGGCAGTGATATACACTACCTGGCAACAACAACAAAAAAAAGAAGTATGTTTAGTGTGTGACAGTAAACAGCACCTCCAGAATCAGGAGACACCCAACAATGGGAATTCGAAACCCCTTCATACCTAAAAAGGACCCAACCTGAGTTTCTGTGTCTACTTTTAGTTTAATGATCTTTACCATCTTATAGCTTTAAGCCCGAGGCAACGCATGTTCATTAATCCTCCAGTGGTCACGTCAATCAGGCAGAGAACACAGGATTTTATACAACATGTGACTTTGGTTAGAAATTCTCCCTTTGCCCTGTTTGTCCTCCTCACATGGCAAGTGCACGTCTGCCAGGGAAGCTGAAGAGATTTCCTCACTGAGGGTGCCTGAAGCATTACCTCATTCTTTATTTGAACTTAAAAACTGCAAACTGTTTTGCAAGCTTTGCTGTTATCTTGAATTTCCCGTGCTCCCTCACAACTGCTCCTACAGGCAATTTTATGAGGCACTTCTTTCAGTGATAAAGACAATTTGGTCCATGCTCCTGTGTCTCCCTTCCCATCGCCTTGAAAGCATGAAGCCCTTCAGGTTGGCATCAGACTCAACAGTGGTAATTTCCAGTCCCATAACTTCATTCTTGCCCTTGCTGCCTATTCACCAACATCATTATTGGAAACTAAGGCTCTATTCATCCAGTTTGAGAATATGTCTTCATTATCTTGAACCTCTATTCCCACTCTTTTTGAATAACAGCCTACTTCTTCTCTTCTTGTTATCTTCTCATTCATTTGATGAAAGAGCCCTTTGCTTTAATCTCCAGTGCGAGGGTTAATTGAGATTGCATTTGGACAGTTCTATCTTTAGACACACTTTTTGACCTCTAACATTTTGTTTTCTTTGCTCATCAGTGCTTTCTCTCATTTTTTATATAACTGCTGTGTTACAGTCAAGAATCACTATTGTCCAAGAAAGGGTGTTTTTCATGGAGTCAGATAATAGCCACAGGTAATTACAGTTTGCTGCCATGAGTTAAAATGTATTTTTGTTTTCCAGAATTTAACTACAGTAAAGCTCACGGGATGCACCATTTTTCTTCCTAAGTATGTCCTCTGAGAATAACAAGGAGAACTCAAAGCCTGCATTGCCATAATACTTCACAGAGCCAGACTGATTTCAAAAAGTGAAAGGAAGTCTTTTCACACACGTCTCTAATGCTCTCCACGAATTTTCTGTAAATTTTCCACTGACAAATAATACATATTGCGCATTAGCCCAGTTTCACCAAAACCAAAAAGGGGATTTCAGTGCTTTCTAATTTTTTTTGAATGTAAGATAGACCTATGAAAAAAACCAAAGTTTTCTTAAAAAAATATATGCCATATTTGCAGGAACTGTGTAAACGACACTCAGAAAGCGCCCTTTGGTCTGCAGGTGAAGATTCTCTCGTAACGATGGAGGAATTCTTAAGGTCAAGCACATTATCCAAAGCATAAGCACAACTATTATTTTTCCTCATGATTGCATGTTTATTTGTCCAATACGCTAGTATGAGATTTAAAAACTATGCCTTTTTTTTTTTTTTTTTTTTACCGCTCTCCAAAGAGCCATTAACACACCGGAAAGCAGGGAAGTGCTATAAACAACCATCTACTAAAGTAAACTAGACTTCTCAAATAATTCAAGTCCTCCATTAGAGTTTACAGTTTACTTTTGTTTGACCCCAAAGTTAATGGAGTCAACCGGAGACTTTCCAATGGTTTTGTTGGGCTTTGGCTCCACACCCGCACAAGCTCAGATGCTGCGGAGAGGAGGCAGAAAATTCCTACCAACTTCTTTGTTTTAGAAATGAGAACATTTTGCTGGAGTTTCAGAAAAAAACCCCAAATTTTTAGGTAACTGATTGTAACAGACCTGTTTTCAACCTGTTGCCTTCACCGGGGCTTGAAACAGTGTACCACCTGGAAAAAATCTCTCAGCACTACCATAACCTTTACAGAGCAGACACCAGGCTCACTCCAGGTGCTGCAGAAGTGGGCTTCCACTCGGCTACTGCAGGAGATTTACTGCTTTCACCTTTACTATAAAACTTACACAATCACCTTATTGGGTCACATCAATCAGAGGGAACAGAGAAGCAAACATTTTTGTCAATGTATGCTTTAAAGGTGTGGAAGCTGTTCTTTGGGACAAAGCTGGCGGGAATCCAGGGTCAGGCACCAGCATGATTTTAATGAGGCTCCGTGATAAACATCACAGAAAGCAAGACATGAAGGACAGTAAAGCAAGGAGTTTAATCAACAGTGGAACTAATAAGGTCTGCTTTCCTATGGTGTTTTGTCTCCTGGTTGATTCTGCAGCATGTAACAAGGCAAAATTGCTCAATGATACTTTTTCTGCAGTTGAGGCACTTGCAATTGCTCACTCCTGACTTCTCTGGAGGCTGGTAATAGGTGCATTCACTAGGGCCCTTCTCTCAGGTGGAACAATAACGGGGTCACTCCCTTCCACCAGGCTGACAAGAAACATGTGGGAACTTAGTATCTCAACACCTCTCTTCCTCTGTGAGATTTGTCTGAAATGCTGCCTCAACCAATGGGTTTGAAAGCTGAGCCCCATACAATATACAATGGCTGCAAAAGCCTTTTGTCATTAAAAACATTACTGTATGCAAAGAGCAGTAAGATCATGCTTCATGTTAAGTGATTGGCTGAGATTTCTTGTAACTTGTTTCTTGCACTAGAGGAGGATGAGGTTCAGGAATGATTTAACTGTTATCCTTTAGAGAAAAACAAGATTCTGAAGAGCACACGATGAGACTGAAAACACAAACTATCTAGGATCTCTGTTAAGGAGAGTGTTTCTAAACGAGCACCTAAGTTTAGTCTCCTATGTCTGCACAGAGCTCTTCTGCAAGTGAGTGGCATTTCAAAAATGCTATGCATTCAGCAGTTTCCACTGACTTAAAACATCCCTACCACAGCTATGTTAACATCTACCCGCTGCACTGAGAGTGAACTTGGCTGTTGTGAGAGCATGGACAGGAAGCACAGAGCACCACATACTGCAAGTCTAAGACCTTCCATGCTCATGACATGTATCAGTGGGACGCTTGTCCTCAGAGTGGTACTCGAACCATGCTTGGATCTGCTTCTTGATGCCATTCCAGTAATAGATACTTGACTCACTCACATTTTGGGCACTGGCAATGACTTTCCAAAGTCAGCTGAATCCAAGTCCCTCTTTTATTCAGCACAAAAATATGTATTTTTCAAGGAAATAGTATATTTAAGAACGCATTACTTAGTATTCCTAATATTTGCTAACTGCAATCATTATGAAAAGGGTAAAAGAGCACTTACTTTCCCAGTGGATTTGACTCCTTTCCAAATGCAGAAGAAACATATCACCCAGACAAGGAGAAGACACAGTGCTAGATCCCACTTGATAATACCAATATCTTCAATTCCCGATGACAAGCTCAGTACATTCCGCCTGAATATTTGAAAGGAAACAAAACAAGAAAGAGATACAAGAGCTCAGTTGATGCAGTATGTGGTTGTGCTGTCTGAGAGCACAGGATGGTGTGCAGGGCAGCAAACACATGGGCAGATCCCTGCCCTTTGAACACTGCTGGCTAAATCAGCACGGCTTCTATGAGCAAAGCATTCAATATATTGTAGAGCATTTCATTTTAAGCTCTTTTTAGCAGCCTGTGACCATGTCAGTATGAGATAAGAAAGTATGCTCAAAGCACTGTGGCCTTCCCATTTGCTCCCTTGAAGATGAAAGACCAGCCATTGCCACAAATCCTGGCTTTGAAGCCACGAGGCAGCACTGCCTACAATGTCTCCATCATGGACACTTGCAACTGGCCTGCATCTGCGTGTTCCTCCTCTTCAGTTCATGAGCAAGACTGCTATGAGGAGGAAAGGGAAAAAGCAATGCAAGGGACCATCACACCGTGTGGCTTTGCACGGCTGAGGCTGGAGCCATGATCAGTTCTCCCCTCCTGCTCCAAACGCTGTGTCAGTGCACTGCCGCCTGCCCCCAGCACCACCCCACCAGAGTCACCTTCAGCTAACTCCAGGTAGTTGGTAAACTTCTGCCACTTTGCTTAAATAAAAAGAAATTACTATGCTATGTCTTAAGGGAGCAACACCTGACTATCAAAATATTCTGTTCCTGAGGGGAAAAATTCATTAAGGCTTCTCTCTTTTGGTAATTGCCATGGGTCATTGTTAAACACTGGTTTAAGAGTTTTGGGTTTTTTTTTTACTTCCATGCAACATACGCTGACCTCACACATTGGACAGACCTTGTCATACCTTAAGTCACTTGTCAAATATGTACGAAAGAACAAACTGTTTCTTACTGTTCAACTTGGCTAAAACTCCTCTGCAAATGAACCCAGTAAACCCTGAAGACTTTCTGCAAGTTTTCTTAAGTCAAGGAGAATTTTGACCTCAGTCATAAAAGAAATGCATTGCCCTGAGACTAGAGAAATGAACTAGCTACCTAACAAATTGTAAATTAAATTTTATTTTCAGACAGCTATAAAAATCAGTGACTTCCCTTCACCTAAGTCATGCAGAGCCAAGACCACAGAAGTCTGGGTGTCCTACAGTTGTATGAGCACCAGGCCCACAAGTGTGGTGGGGACAGCTTTGCATGTGGAGCCAGTACAAGACAAACCACTGTGGTTTGGTTTTCCCCTGAATTAATTAAACTCTTTTTTTTTTTTTTTTTCTTTTACCATGGAAATAACAGCAAATGAAGTCACTGATGGAAAATATGCAATTAGTTTTTTGGAAAAAAACCCCTGGCTTTACCAGTTTAATAGGACTCAAACCCTCACCCATCTGTTTTTGTGTCTGTTTGCCAAATTCACTCAGATTACCTGTGTGAATGTGTTCTCACACCAAATGCTTTATTCTCTCTGAACGTGTGTGTATATTACTATGGAAAAGGACTAATGACACCGGGCAGGGTAAGTCTGCCCTAATAAGCACAGCTATTCAACAGTTACAAGAAACCCCTCGGTAATGAATATTTGGCATAAAGTTGCAGTCCTGGTTCAGCTGAGCCTAAAGAAACCAGGAAAAACCTGCTGTGCATATAAAAAAGAAGAAAATACATTTATAAGATGACAAGCTTCACCTGCAACTTTCTATGATTTTTTAAAAATAAATGGCAGTTTACCAGTCTATGGGACAGTTCATATTAAAAAGGCAGCCTATAGAGAGCTCTCAGGAAGCCACGAATAATTAACTGCAAATGCGTTTTAGAATAGCAAGCTCTATTAAATACATTCGGCTAAGTCGTCTTTGCTTTTTATCAGGGAACTAAAAGCAATGGTCGTCTCACCTAAAGTTTGCCCCAGCAATTCTTTCAAGCTTTTTTTGAGGGAACCCAGTGGGTTATTGAGAGGCAGATATGTTACTCTTCTATGGTGAGGCAGCAAGTGCCCTAAGTGATGTGCTGGCTTTCTCTGTCCTGGACTATCTTGTCTCAGGAAGACTGACTACCTCAAGGAAACCATTCAGAACTACCAGGAGAGCCTCAGCATTAAAATTGTTTCATGCAATCTAACCCAAAATATTTTTGCAGCTGAAGGATTTGTGATACCCAGAAACTTCAAGTTCAGGAAGGAGCAGGAGCCGGGCTATGCTGATAGCTCTTGAATCTTGTTACACAACCCACTGCTGCTTAGATTCAGCCAAGCCCACTCAACTTCACTCCATTTATGCATGAAGGTGTTACTAATGCTAATTTATAGTCTTGATGCTGTCATCATATATAATCAATGGGACAACAGGCTGGGGCTGAGTCTGTCGTAAACATGAGTTCTTGAACCTTGTTCATACACTAGTATGTTCTAGTGATGTGTAATATGGAAATGTAATAGGAGCTGCAACTGGCTTTAGAACATAAACAAAAATAAAACAAGGGTAGTTATACAACCCTTGAAGGATATTCCAGCTCGTTAATCAACTGAATGCAGACAGGACCTTTCGTACCAGGAAAGGGGAAGCACGCTTTCATCTTGGATGGACAAGAATAACTAACACTAAAGCAGTTGTACCACAAGACCATTAGGAATTGAATATGAAACAATTTTTAAAACTCTCAAGTTTGCCCCCAAAGGCAGAGACAGCTGCCCTAGATTTTGTTTAGTTTTTGCTCGCTTCAGGATTACTTGCCATTAGCATGTGATGCTCTTTCTTGGGATTTGGACGAATAAAGTCTGCTGATTACCAAATATTTATAAACACTTGGCCAGCACCAGACAATCAGAGGTTTTGTTCAACCATAATTACCCCGTAGCACTTATCCCTTATGTATTAAAGTTTTTGGACTTTAAAATAAAATCTTCAGAAATAAGACCTGAAGCATGTGATACCAAGAGGTAAGTCTCCTGATACAAAGCCAGATTTGCTTAACCCCCTTTTATTGCTGCTCAAGCAAGCATGTGATTCACACAGAACATTAATTCAAATGAACTGAAATGTCAGGCTGTACTATATGTCCAGCCAGGCTGAGAAGGACACATGTTATTCAATGCAAAGAGGTTAATACATCAATGTGGTCAATTATATCTGGGCAGTGTTACTTCTACAAAGCAACACTGATGAGGACACTATATGTATGTCCCACAATAAAAATGGCATTGGGTTTCAGGAACCAAATACTCAGAAGGCCCTGAATTAAATCAGAGTTAATTGTACCACAAAGCAGATGGATATCTTCAGTTAAAGATTATTTATTGACCTGTCCTTTTGATGTGGGTAGCTGGCTGCCTGGCAGTTGGTGTCGTCTATGATGACAAAGTACCTGAAAGTTCTTGAAATTATTTCAATTTCAGAACCATAAAGAATAGTAGCACAGCTGGGGAAAAACTGGAGATACTGAATGCTTGCACCAAGTAAAAGCTAAGTTACTTTAATTACAACAGTGCTGAGTGATCTCTGTCCTTACTTTAAGACACCAATAGTTGTTTATGCAGAAAGAACAGCTATTTTTAATACTTCTGTAAGTGTCATGAGTCCTGAAGACAACTTGGTCTGTTAAGGGCAGTTTGCTCATGATGAAACAGTGAGCAATGGACAGTATGTGTGTCTGTATTAGTAGGATTACAGAGCCAAACTTCTCCCTAGCGTGACTCCAGGGAAGAGTTCAGTTCATGATGTTTAAAGCTGTTATTTGAGGACAGAAGTTAAAGTGGCTGCAAAATGCAAGGAAAATAGCCTCTGCGAGTGCTAACTGCTGAGCAACCTTTGCTCTGGCTGTGCTACAGTGAGGGCAAGCTGGAGGGAAGGGGAAAGCACTTGTGAGGATTAAGGATTTGCCCTCTGGCCTCAGGCACCCCCAGCCTGACTACATCTGTTACTACTCCTTTGTCTACATGAGGATTTGGCTCAGCTTGCAGGGGAGTCTTGAGGACAGAAACTTGGTTTCTTTTGAGAAAAAAACAAAAAGCTCCACCCCCAACGTGCTCCCATGGGGTCATTGTTCCTCCAACCTATGGACAGGCTAACCTGCCATAAGGCCCTTCACCATGTACCTGTTGTGTCATTACTCACAGAAAGCTCTGGTGTCCCCTGAGGTCCTGGAGCCTCCATTCTTCCTTTTACAACCTGTTTTCCAACTCCCAGCCCTATTTCTTTCTGCTACAGTATCGTCTGTCTCCTGAAGTGGACATGCCACCTGGGGCTCCAGTTAAGACGATCTGCCACATAAATCTGTGCATTACAGGAGTGGGAGCTTCTGGAGCAGCAGGACAACCCCATGGTCCCAACAGGAGGCTGCTAAGCCTATGGCTGCCCCCAACTACAAAAGGACCTGTGAGTAAAATTACTGCACAAAATTGAAGATGAACACAGTACTTTCGAAGTCCTGGGAGAGTTACTCTATTTCAGAGGCAGCACTGTGGACAAGGGAGGCCTTGAAGAGACTTTGAACATCCTACCAGCCCAGCACTCATTTGAATTCAAGGCCCTTAGTTCCAAAGTCATTGTGGGAGAGTCCAATGGAGTGACAGTTGCTTCCTCTTCAACTGAAACCCGCCTCTAAGTTTCCCTAAAATATCCAAAGGTACCATTTAACAAATCTTTTCCAACTCCCTACATATTTAGAAGGTACAAAATCAGCTGGGAAAGTGTCTGTTGCTCAACATGGAAACACAAGGCTTGTGGCATGGTGAAAACGACTGCCCTTATAGCCTGCACCATCTCTCACACCGGTGCCTCTTGACAAACTGCTTGTCCAAGATCCAATTTACCCTTTGAATTTTAGTTCTTGTGTTGCAAATTTCAGCATAGTTCATAAGAGCATTTTTTTCAAAACCTAATGTATGCCAAATATCTTCGGTATGAATATCATTCCTGCTGGGCTGATGCTTCTTTTTAAAAATAGAGAAGTAGGTACAAGTTGATCAGGGACAAAACTGGATTTTAAACAGGCTGAAAAAGCCAAGCTGGGTCACAAAATAATTCTAGTCTTATGTGATCATCTGAGCATGCCAAGAAAAAAAATTCTTCCTAAGCTATTTGTAGATCCTTTGGATTTAAGTTTCCCTACAGGTGTCTTCCTCTGCTGCTATGTTTTAACGCCTATATAATCACATTTGAAGTCATGCCCATTCAGAAATCAGTTTATGCAATATAATGTAAAACTTGAAAAATGAGAGAAATGGGAATAAGCAGTTTAGGCTTGATGAAATCCAGGCATCTGGCAAAACAGGGTCTCCTCAGAGACCACAGAGAAAACTGATGTAACAAATATGACCTGAGAAACTTACAGTATGGGACAATGTTCCCCACCTCTGTCAGTTTTATTGCTGAGGTCAATGCTTTGCTTTGCGGTCAGACTGATAAGAGTTATGTTGTAGCTTCACAAAGTGTACTGCAAATGCTAACAGCTGGCAAAGTGGGAAAGGCAACCACAACAGGGGTGATTTGTCACTGTTTCCATTGTAAATCCATGCTTGTGACATGTTTCTGTTCTCATGCTATATTTAGAAAATCCCAACCAAGAAGGAAACAAGTTTTCTTCCAAAACAGAAGTTGCACTCGGCTTTTAGGGCTCCCTGTACGCTTTAGGATGAATACAGTTATGCATCTAACACCTTCCTCCACTGCCAGTCCATCTCAGGATGAGCTAGAACCAGTGGCAAACACTGGTCAAACAACTGACACTCAGTTTTATTTTATTATTTAACATTCCCACGAGGCTTCCATAAAATCTCAGGTCTGACCTCTGGCATGCCACTGAAGCACCCTGACAAGACTACAAAGAGGGGATACTTACTCCCAAAACTCTGTGACAGGAGAAGTGAAGTTAGTGGCATTCAGTGATATCCAGAGTGTTTTGTTCTTCCTGAGAGTGTCTTCCACGCAGGTCGGCGTGTTCCACTTCTGGTGGCAGTGTGCCCACGGCAGGACGCTCTGAAACGACTGGAACAGGTAGTAGAGTCCCCAGGCCAGGATCACAATGTAGTACACATTCAGAAGGGACACAATCACTATGGAAGCATAACCAATTCCTGGCGAGAGAGGAGAGAAAAGAAATACGTGCAGACGTGACAGCTGCTTCTTTCTAGGGTGCCTTGTGCTCTTGTGGAGCTGGTGCTAGTTGTGCTGTGTTGTGGGCTTGCATCCTGTTCCACCACTCTGCTGTTGGGAGCTCAACTCAACTCAATCACAGATAAGTACAGAGCAGACACCATCTCTGATTAGCACGGGCAGTCAGGGCTGAGCTTCTGGCTGTGGTTTACTGACATCAGAGGGGAGGTCTGCAGGACGTCTACCCAATTTAACACTAAGCTGGCTATTTCAAGTTTTACTAAAAGGAAATCAAGGTGTCATCCTTTGCTTGTTTGAGAGCTACACCATCTCACACCTTAGGCACCTACTTGGGGAACATCATTCTCACCACACTGTCCCCTAAGCCAGCTTCCTTGGAGGCAGCTCGGCTGGGCAGCCCCTGGACCACTCATACTTATTGACTGGCTTGGCTCAGCCTATGTGCAAAAAAAAAAAAAAAAAAAAAAGAAACAGTTTGAAACAGTTCTTGAATAAGTTAAAAAGGAAAATTCCAAAACAATCAAATGTGAAAGCTGGTTCTGCCCCAGTTTCACTTGTGCAAAGAAAACATTGTATTTGTAGCTGTTATGGTTAATTAGATCAATGTTTAACTCTGCTATCAATATTTGATGATAAAAAATGTTCCCTGTTTGTTTTTATAAGCAGGGTCATGGGCAGATATGGGTGAGTCCTACACAACTTCAGGAACTGGCAGAATGCTGTTCCTGTGCAGGCAACTGTTCTCCTGAGTGCGGTATCTCTCTCCTAGCTCTGCAGTTTAGCCCCACTGCCAGATTCATACTACATCTTAAGTCAGAAGCAGTCAGTATTTTTTAAAACACAAAATGAAAGGATTCGAAAAAGAAGATTTTCTGAAAATCTTCTGGTATACGGAATGTTAATCTCCAAAAAGCTTGCAATGTTTGCCATTTAGGAATAACTATGAAAAAAAAAAAAAAAAGACATTTCCTTAAAAAACTTAGAGCAGTTTCTTACAAGAGCACAAAAAGACTATGACTTTCCTTCTAACATCACTCTGAGGGCTACCCCAGCACCTGGGATACCTACCTCAAACTTTCCAGTTTCAAACCTTATTGCAATAGGAGTCTTTCCCACGAGAGATTATTTTTATGCCAGGTGAAAACAACCAATGCAAGTGCTATTTATTCTGTACACTCAGGACACACAGCTAGTCACACTGTTAGAGCTACATTTTCTCTTCACAGATGCCTGGGAGACTGCTATTTAAGCAAGGAACGTTCCTTACTCCTCCTCCTCAAAAAAAAAAAAAAAAAAGCTTCATAAATCATAAAAGTGTGAGGAGAAGGAGGAGAAGGAAGAAAAGGGAGCTAAAGCAGTGCAATTACATCAACTTCAGCAGCATTCTGAATATTAGGTGGGAGTGTGAGCCCTCTCTATGTCTGGGGTGACATAAGGGGAGAGACATGCCTGGAACAGCAATGGTGGCAGAGCTGGGAACATGTCATGTGTGAAGTCCTCATTCCAAATGATTCTGCCTGTGCTGTCCAGCTGTGAAGAGTGATCTACACATAAGACAGGCACCCTGAGTAATTTTTCTAACCTGTCTTTCATTTTGCATTCTAGTTAACTTCCATGGTAGCATTTGTATAGTTCCTGTGAGCAGTGAGTGAGTCCTATTTTTGCTGGCAAAAGCCCTTGAACAACACCAGACCAACACGCCTGTTTGCCAGGACCTGCACAGTAATGATGAAAGTCCCCTTCCCGAATCCTATCACAAAATACTTTGGTTGTGTCAGTAACAGAGGGATGACATCAATGATAAGCTTTCACACAGCAGAAGGAGTTTGATTTCCAGACCAGAATAATATTTTGAAGATGCTTTCACTCAGGATAAGTAAAAGGCTCTAGCCTTCAAAAATACCCCTTTCTCCAATACATGTGAATAAAATGTCTAATTGCATTTTAAAAGACATAATATGCAAGTTCTTGCTTGCTTATCGGCAGTTCTGCCAGTTAACAAGATGATAGCATCGAAATCAATACCTTACTTTGTCCTTCAGACTCTCAGACTTCTACCTTTCCAGGAAACAAATATCATAACCTCAATTACTAGAGCAAATAGCTGAATTAATGGACATGAGGAGAACAGAGTTGCTGCACATAATTTACAGAGGTGTCTTTAAGCAGTAAAGCACAAGATGTACTAACCAGTGAATATAGGGCAGATCTTTTCCCAGCATGTAATTCCACCTTCAGAGGTATACTGTCCTAGCACCACCTCCAGGAAAAACACGGGAAGACCTCCCCCAAACAGGAAAATGAAATACGGTATAAGAAATGCACCTGTTGAGAAAATATAATAGTACAAAATTGAGATGAAGTGAGTGACTTTATACAGGATAGTCTGAAAAGTGTTAACAGACATATATAAACAAAGAAACATACTTGATACAATACTCTTATTCCGGGGCATTTTTGTTCATATTCAAACTTTGCAACTGGAATAGGTATATGAAGCCAGAAAGGGCATTTCCTTACCTTTTTAAAGTGAAAATCTGCAATAACAATGGGGTTAGGCACACAACAGTTTCACGTGGCTCAGAATGCCCTTATTCTAAAATCCACCAGTCTGAAATTCTACTGATCTATACTAATAGAGTACTGTAATAGAAGTAAAAGAGCAGAAAAGCTTCAGTAGTATACAATTTTAAATTGCTGTTGTTTTCCATAACTAAGTTTTAACAAAAACTATTAAGTAATAGAACAATCTCTTCCCAAGACTGGTGAAGAAGGCAGAAAACAGATGTGTCATTATTCTTTTAAAAAGTGGATGAAGGCACTGAAAAATAGTAAACATGAGGCAGACAGACTGATTCAGGTGACTGAAATAAAGGAATACTCACCTCCGCCATTTTTGTAGCAGAGATACGGAAACCGCCAGACATTGCCCAAACCAATAAATCCACCAGCCACAGACAGCAGAAAGTCAATCTTGCTCGCCCACTTCTCCCGCTGGGGCGGCTTTCCTTCTGCCTCATCCTCAGGCCGTGTCCCGGGGCTCTTGCCAGGAGAAGGTTTGAGGATGTCCTTGTGGAAATCTTTCAAGCACTGAAGCTTTTCCTTTGTTGCCATATTTTTGCTTTCTACATAGAAGAAAAGAAAAAAAAAATACCCCGGCTTTATTAAACAGCCTTTACTAGTAGAGCTCTCTAACACTGCAAGAATGGTTTAGCCAAACTCAGTTCCATAAAAAACAGTGCTGTTTATCAAGTTGAGATATGAAAATACATCTGCTGCTTTCACTGATCAGGAGACACAAACCTCCCCCAGACCCTGTGGTCACTCTTTATGGCCAATGCAGCGTAGGGGACAAAGGTTTGACACCACTGCCTACCTGCTGGCTGCAGACCAAGGGTGTATAAAGACTGCACACTGCATCAGCAAATGGTGTTACTGAGCAAATGTCTCACACTGTTTTCATGCCCATAAAAAGGTACAAATCACTGCATCTGATTCCTTCTCAAACACTGAAGAGAAAAACAGCAAAATAGTAAATCTCACCTTTCCAGATAAAAACCATTCCTCTATTTCCCAATAACTTGATTCATCCCGTGTCATTTATTGCCTGCAGTTTCATTTCCCTGAAGCATTATAAAGCTTTCCGAAAAACTATACATTCATAAAAACTGGAAAAGAAAGTAATTTGTTCTAATCAACCTGCAGGAACGGAAGGAATCTTTTCAGTTTATTCCATTTTCATAACTGCACTGTTCTCCCTTGACATCAATAAAGGGACAAAAATAAACCTTGATATTCAATTACTATCTTATATGCACCTATGCAATCAAGTAGTTTGCCAAGAATGATGTCTTCTTGGTTAATTAAGAAGTCAGTGGCATGAGTCACCTGATGCAAAACTCAAAAGCATATTAAATCATAGCTGGTTTTATAATTTATATACATAATTTATGATGTTCAAAAATCAAAGATTGTGTAAAAACAATAACAGAAAGAATTACTCTAACAAATGTCATTTTATTCTGGATTTCTTGATGAAAATAACTGAGGAATAACTTGTGGCTTTTTGTTAACACATCTCAGGCATATGAGGCCAATTCATTCCCCACATAACTAAAGTGACTTTAGCTGGATCTGACTAGTTATTTTTGCATGGTGTTTTGATACTGAAAAACAAGTGAAATTTTCACCAGAACTGGGCAAACCAGCAAGTTTATTCCAGACCACAACCATTCTCTGCCTGTGCATGTCATTATGGGGGCACAGTCATAAAAAAATCATGCTACAGATTATCCCATTTGATAGCTGCAAGCCTCCCTTGTACCTTACTTGCTGGTTTTGATCTCTAACCTGATTTAGCTTGTGGCAGTGACCTGAAACCTGAGTTGACATTAGCTCTGCAGGAAGTTTTTAATCCGAGCATGATTTTGAGATATATATCACTATACCCGTAAATCTTTCCATCTACTATGGAAAGTTTCAGAAGGCTAACATTTTTGCAAACCACAGCAGCTTGATATTTGCCCCATTGACATATAGGTGGCCTTTGCAATACAGTTATTGCGACAGCAGTTGCCTATCATGCCATGATCTAAAAGGGACTTTAATCTTCACAGTGCTAATCATTATGACTTTGTACTGTTTTTTAAAAAAGGCCACTGCTGACTGCAGAGGTGATATGAGCAAATGCAATACCTTCTTGTCAACAGCAGAGAGAGCTCATAGAAGGATAAAGTTAATCACAGCATGATGGATCATCTCCAGTCACTGTAAGGGTATGTGGGCAGAACACATATTAATCTAAAATATCTATCTCCTATTGGTTACTGTTAGAGACATGGTGTGAGATCAAGTAGCACAGTAACTGAAGAAAAATGGCTCTATAATGGCCTTTAGGCATCTAGTTGCTTCAGGGAATTAATTCATAATAGTTAACTTGTGTTCCTGGTATCATACATGGAGATTAATGAAGATGCCTTCAAGAGTGATTCACAGTAGCCTTAACCTCCCTGAGATATCAGCATCTCATTCCAAGCTCTGAACAGGTATCACCCCACATCATCCCTTGGAGTCATCTCTTGTGGGAGTAACAGTTTTTCTTCAAAGAGGTACCTACAATGTGGCTTTGCCCTGCTCTCACTGCAACAGCAAGTGGGCATGTAGACCGCCTAATTTCACTTTCTTTTGCTATATGTGCTGCTTGAACCCCTATCTTTCATTTTGCATGAGAATGTCATAACCATCAGGCAACAGGCTATTCTGGGCCGAGGAATGGAGGGCATTTGGACTGTCTCTCATGAAAGCTGTTCTTCACAGGGGTTACTGAAATACTCATCAACAGAGGAAGAAAGCATGCAAAAGAAAGAGCAACCCACACCTAATGTTTAGGGTACACTCTTTTTTTCCGGCAATTTTTTGTTGAACTGCTGGGACAGCCATAAACCTGCTTAACAGGGCACGGAGATATATACATTTATAGATCCTTGCAGGATTAAGGTTTGAAATAAGAGCTTAACTGCTCCCCATGGGGACTGATACTGGAAATATCCCGAAACAGTACACGGGGCATGTGAGGAACATTTATGTTATAAAAAAAGAGAGGGTTCCTACAGACATTATCCACCTCTGAAATGAAAAAATCTTCCAGGATTGCAATTTTTTGCAATCTACTTTTAATTTGCAACACAGAGTTCTTTATTTTCCTGCCAGCTCTAATCTTCTTGCCTAAGGATTTACGTTGACCCAGGTGTTACTTAGTTCTACCCAGAATTTGCAAGCCTGACCAATTGATTGCATTCTGTAAACCTAAACTCTCCCTGAGACAAGGAGATCACCCTGTGTTTTGTCCTAATTATCCATATGCAAAGTGTGAAACGGTGCCTTTTCAGACTCCTATTTGGTAACTGCGTGGGACTGCATTTTAAAAAGGGATTTCTAATTTGTCTTAAGATACCCCAAATTAATGGCTGCCCTTGAAAACCTAATTACTGAGCGTAAATTTTGTTTCAGCCTTAGCTGGCAAATGAAGATGGATCATAACCTTTCCCTTAGCTCACAAATGACAAATCTTCAAGGTCATGCTTGCTTTTGGAGTGGCTGTTTCACCATATGGGTGCCAGGGGATGGACCACCACGACTCTGTTGCAAGTCACCAGCTCTTGCTGGTGGGGCACAGTACAGTACCTATCCAAAGCTTGTGCAAAATTAGTAACATCCCAGTTTTATTGCATGTCTCTTATCTAGTCTTGCTAAAATCCCAATTGTGTTTTGAGGGCCAGCAGCTGTGGCTGGCAGGCACGTACCGTTTACCAATACTATAGGAATTGACGCTAAGCGGCCACCTGGGACTGTGGTCCCAGCCCATGTCACGTTCAAGGGATGTCGGATTTATCCCCCTTTGCTGCCAACCATTGGTGTCCACCCAGCCATTCCCAATTACAGGAACTGTCTACAAAGGCTGCAAGGGTGGGGGGTACGGGCGATTCTCCTTGGCGAAGAAAAGCCAAGAAAATCAAGTTTGTTTAGTGAAAGGCATTGTCTTTTTCCTTAATGGGGTTGGAGTTTCATTTCCTTTAGTTATGTCCCACTGGGTGAGGTTAAAATGGCTCTTAAGGGAAATAGTCTGACAGAGATGCTGAAACAATATGTTGTCACCGCCCAGGTCAGAACCAGAGAATAATAGGTTATTTTTACTGTATCACTTAGTGGGGATGGTATCCGAGATCTAAGTCCATCTGATTCCCCCAAGGAAATATATTGTATGAAAATGCTCTTGTAACCACAGAGTCCAAAAGGAGCGATCCAAGGAGGCATATGTCTGCCTCCCAGAGACACATGTCTGCCTTCCACATCCCCCTGTACGAGTACCCCCAGGAAACTTTGGGTGGCCCCAGGAAGCCCTGGCTTCATCTGATGAACATAATACGGATAAATAAAAAGCAGCAGTCAAGCCTGCCATTTACAGTGTGCTACTAGGCCGAGCCCAGCCAAGCAGCTAGCGTCTGATCTGAAAGCAAGGGGAGACTGGGCCAGGCCCAGGATCTGCTCTCACGTATGCTGGTACAGACCCTGATTAACTGAGGGTGAAGTTATCAATTGTTAAATTGATTCAATAGTAAAATGTGGAAAAATAGAACAAGGGAGCAAAGAAGGGCGCTTTGTGCTTCTCAAGCGTCCAAGGTCTGGTAGGGCCAGGAGTACCTCAAGGGCTCCTCTCCTTCTGCAGGAGAATGGCGCCTCTGTCCCTTGTGCCTGGTGCACAGATCTCCATTTGTGGAATACCTCTTCAATAACCCAAGCTCCCCTGCTGCCCCCCATGTCTTTGGGGCACAGCTGAAAATACCAAAAGCTTAGCCAGAAGCAGAGAGCTTTTGTGGCCAA
Organism: Scolopax mira; assembly: GCA_004320125.1. Lineage (NCBI taxonomy): Eukaryota > Metazoa > Chordata > Aves > Charadriiformes > Scolopacidae > Scolopax > Scolopax mira. Next base: position 254,949 of record BJBW01002569.1, read on the forward strand.
CCCGTCTTGGGTCATCTACTGTGCTACAGCTATCATATCTTTGCACGTACAGCCTGCACCTCAAATAACCCATACCCTTTAAAAAATACTGGCACTGAAATGTAATCCTTCATAACATTAGGACTAGAGGAAGGTGGAAGCACTGGGCAGAGGGATCAGAAGATAAGAAATGCAGATGGTGGAAAGCCACCAGGGTGGACAGGAGCTGCGGGTTGTCAGAACTCACAGAACTCACATTACTACTGAACCACAGACTTTTTTTTGACAGACAACCTGCAGATTACACATCTGAAAATACACTGTTCAATTTCTGCTTTGGGATTACAGTAGTGATCCACTCCAAGCTTCTTATAGCCAGAAATGGGCGACCAATGCTGGGTAACACTTTCCAGGAGGAGCCCTGAGGACAATTTCATCATGGATGCTACCTCATTTAATAATCTTTAAAAATCAAGTCTTCAAAATAAATGTTTTCCAAATGCTGACAGAAACAAGAAAAAAAATCAAAGTCTGCCTGTATACATAGATATTTATCTATAAATATTTATGCATGCTAAAATAAAATGCATGTCCTGTCTTGTCTAAGGATCAGAAACCACAGCAAAGGAGCTACTTCTATTTTGGTCAACACATCTAAACTTTGAATAGGGATTCAACATACTCAACTGGTGACTAGAATTGCAAATGGATATTTGTTTTCTAGCTCCTTCTTCCTTTAAAAAACTAAAAGCAAAGTACATACTCAGAGTGTCTCTGACCTTGATGGGAATTCTGCCTGAGAAATGGCTGTATGGCTGCACTGCTGATTTTATGGACTATTTTTGCAGTGCGATGTGTACCACCACTGCTTTTGCTTTCAAGGACCCTTTTCTACCAAGTTCAGCCTGTGTAAACTGTATGTCTTGAGCCTCTCAGTTCTTTCTCCTCCTCTTCTGTCTCAATGGCTTTTGAAAGACATCTGTTTATCACATTATAATTAATTTTTCTAACCCTACGGGAGCTCACTGCTTCTTTATATATTTCCATCTCTCTTATTTTTCTGCCATTTTTTTCCTTCATATCTTGGAAATCAAAGTCAACCTCCCTTAAAAAATAGCTTTTCTATATCTGTCAAACTATTTGTGGGTTGGTTCTTTTTTTTAATAATTATTTTATATTCATACTCATGAATATTTCAAAATTAGCTGCCCTGATTGCTGGATCAGAGCTGCTCTTCAAATAAGCAGTTTCCACTCTCATTGAGAGCAATGGAAAAGCTGCTATTGATTTCAATAGTAGTAGGATCAGGTCCTGAATAAAACTGCATTTATTATGTTTGGCTCGTTTCCTAGGATTACTTGGAACTTTGAAAGCTGTAATTCTTGATGTTGACAGCTTTCTCTCCCTCCTGGAGCAGTGTGGTTAAGCCAATCAATACATGATTAAAAGAAACAGCCCCTTGATCAAACTTATGACTTCAGTGCAAGTCTTTCTGATCTGCAGAAGAAAAAAGCCTTTATCTTTGGCAGTCCTTAAGGCCACACCAGTATCCAAAGAGCACCTGACTCCATTTATCATCCTTAACTCATCTCCAAGTTCTTTCTGCTTCATTGAACAGATACATTTTCTGGAAAATAATACTGCTCCCTTTATTGCAAGCATTGCCTCTCTTCTTCTTAAAATGCCTCTAAAAATTCCCCGAACTACATTTTACTGTTCTCTTTGTCTTTAATAGACTCCTCTTGTTCTGATTACTTTTCCCTGGCTATGGGTATTTATTTAAACATCCATCCATTTGTCCTTTTTTCTTTCTCAGTCTTCCCTCCAAATTTCAACATCTCTCACTACTTCATTGTTTCCCTTTCTTTCACTACAACACTTTTTTCCAGTCTTCTAAGATTTACTGGAAAATCTGCTACTAGAAATTTTCTAGGAGCAAAATGCACTCCTTTATAAAGCTGAAGTCTATTCTGAAAGAAAAGCCCAGAGCTTAATGCAATTTCTTTTTCATCAGTTGTGATCTAGACAAAAGGTATCGGGTTTTTTTCCCCCACATACGTTTTTCTTGCTGGTGTTTCCATTCATGCTCATGAAATGCTTCAAATAGGTAATGTGTCACAGTGCAGAGCTGTTATAAAATCCTCCATCTTCGTTCAGATTTCAGCAGCAGAAAATTTGCAGTCACATAATACTCCAGATGCTCATTTTGTTCTTATTTATATGAAAGAACAAAGCTGTCAGAACTAAACCCAGAATGGGAGGAAATTAAAAACTCCCTTCCCGTTGTGTGGGGTGGAAAGAAGGAGAGCAAATATCCACAAATCCCAATGGGTTTCAGAGAGAACAGGACCTTAACCCTAAACACAGGGGCTGAAGTGAAGGTGATGCTTCCCAGCCTCAGAGGCAGAGCATGGGATGCACTGAAGCAGAGAATTGGCACACTGTGTCACACTGGTTATGACTCCATCCTGCCGAAATCCCCAGCTGGCATAGTGCCTCCTGAATCCCAGTAAGAAACCAAGGGTCCTGCACCAGTGAGCTGTGGTCCTCCTGCTCTGTCCCCTCCTCAAAGAAGAAAGCCCAAGGGTGACAGGAGGAGACCACAGGGAAGGAAAGCGTTGAAAGCAAGGACCAGTAGAGGCAGGGAGAACGAAGGGAAACTGCTCATCCCTAATACACCGTACTGGTAATTACGTGTGGGAAAACATCCAGTTAACACTTGGTTTTGTTCACGTGAAGCCAACTGCTGACCTAATTTAATGCCTCCGGGTGTGCCAGCTAACAGTCTCCTGACTGCCAATAGGCTGGAAAGAAGCAAGCCAGCTTCAAGCTGCCTTCCCTGCACACTCTCTCTTCTCTAGAAGCTCTCCTTCTGTGAAAAAATATTAACTCACTGGGTGACACTACCTCTTGAGGCCCTTGTCTTTAAGAGAGGGCCCTTAATGAAATGCAAGAGTGTATCCAAGTGGTGTGGCAAGGTGATGGTCTTTCCAAGTGAGATGGGCATTGTCAAAGAAGATTCAACAAGCTGTGCACATCTTCAACCACCTCGTGCCCTGCAGCTGTACCTCTTTTGACTAAAGGAACAAGCACGTTCATATTTTATTTTTGATTCTGAAGGTCTGCAGTTGAGGGGACTGCAATTCTCTACTACATCTAGGCGTCAATTAAACTAGTTCTGCTGCCACAAATAAACCACACCAAAATCTGAGGGATGTCCCTTATCCTGCTACAAAAAATAAGCAAAAACCTTAAATCCCACAAAGCTTATGAAATTGAATAGTCAGTGGTGTGCACTGTGCCTATTGAATCTTTTACATGTGATTAATAACATATTGATTCAACGGGATGGATCTGCAAGGCACTTAAAATGCACGTTAGTGTCAGATAGCAATCTTGCTACGGTAAGTGAACAGTGCCCCAGTGCAGGGAAGAGAAATAATAAAGTAACCATTTAGTGAAGCAAATGTGCAATAAAATGTATAAATTCATTATTTCAAAGCATTTTTTTCTTGGGGATAAGTCATTCCTCCCTCAATTGTTTTTTCAACTAATTCTAAACATAGCCTTAAATTTACTGAGTTTACCAATGCTAGTGTTCAGGGCTGTCTCATAATTGAAGATTACTGTACTCTTTCGGCATGTTTTGCAACTAGGTAAAAAACAGCTATATGTGTAAACTTACATGTTTCTGGAAAAACAAGTGGAGTTTTTCATACCCACTAATGACTTTGATCCGCTTTGTAACCAGGCTGTTGCCATATCTGCCTTGGCCACCTCCACACAAAGCTGGAGTTGTGTTTTTGTTGCTTCTATCCATTCATCTTAATTTAAACAATAACTGAGGAGATTTCTATCCCACCTGTGACAGCTGTTTAAACACATCATATAGCACCTTATTCCCACAAATCTAGATCTCAGCACAATTGGTGGAGGAGAACAATCCTCTTTCTTCTTCTTTGTTCCCGTGCCCCAACTGCATTAACACCTGAGCTTTTTTTTTTTTTCTAGAATACATTAATGGAAGGAAGAGTTGTGCAACACAGCACTGTGGGTGGAAAACGGCCAGCCAGCTTGTACCAGGAAAACAGCTATTACACACCCGCGTTCAGCAGGGTTAGCCTCATTACAGGGCTATAAACTCTGAGAGGGTTACAAAGGCCTGAGGCCAGAGCCATGAGCTCGAAAACTTAATGGTAAGGGTGAGCTACTTTTGATTTCAGTCTTGACTTCTCCTTCATGCTGCCAGTAATTACCAGTGAAAATATGAATCAGTGATGGAAATGAGTTTAGACATTTAAGATGTGGAGCTCGGGTGGAAGAATGACCCTCAGTGCTGCCCCACGGTACTTGGGGGACTATGTTGCTTGGCCAGGCACCGCTGCTCACAGGCCTTCAGCCATCAGAGATTTCCTAAGCACCCTGAAGTCTATTGTTGTTTTCTTTCCTTTAATAAAGAAAAAAAAAAGGAACAGAAACTTTAAGCATATGAAATTTCACGCAGGAAATGAAACCACTGATGCGGCAGAGCAAAATAGAGCGCAGGGGGTTCTGCAGAGAAGATGCTAAAAGAAGAAGTGGCGAAGTTGATGAACAAGCTCACAGAGAGCGCAACTTTGCAAAACAGGTTGGTGAAATGTAGACTTTCACACATACACACACAAAAAAGTGAAGCTGTGTAGACACTACGGTATTTATTTGCTTTCATGCAGCTGGTGCCAGGTGCTGGCTTGCACGGCTGGACACTGGCCTGTTTTGTTTAAACCCAGAACAGCCTTGGCTCAGCTCCTGCTGCAGCTCTGTCCTCTGAGCTCCCATGGCCGGCTGGAGCCACTCACCCTGCTCCTGGAGGGGCATTTCAGAAGGAATACCACTATGTCCTACAGGCCTCTCAATGGGCATTATTTGATCACTACCCTCTGTTTTGAAGGTCTGAGGTAGAAGTAAAACCTTTGGTATTGACCACTAAATCTATATGCTTTTAAATGTCACATGATTCAGGCTGATTCCCGATCAGAAGTTTCAGTTCACTTTTGCCACAGATCTCTGACATCTTTCCCATACAGAAAGCCACACTCATTTTTATGTCAAGAGATATGAAAACCAAATAGGGCCAGAACAAATACTTCACTTCTCCAAGGAAACTAACACATAAAGCACTTCTGCATACCATGGCCTGCAAAGTGCAGAGCACACACCAAGCACAAACAAAGCCCTGATCCCACACATTACTTGGACAAAAGCCCCACTGAATTCACCCTGGATCTGCTGCCTCCGAAGGGAATTTCCTAAGAGCAAGGCTGACTCCAATACTAGAAACAAGTACCTGCAGCCCTGCCTTTATACCAGTGTCGATCCCACAGGCTACAGGTACTTGCTTTTCCATTGGCTTTTGCAGTTGAGCATCCCAATACAGCATGACAATCTATCAACAGCCTGAGTATTTTTCTCCATCTCTTATCTTTTCAAACAAACACCAGCTGATGGTTTTCATGCAGGTTGCTTTTATAGCCCTAGCTTGACTACTGTAAACTTAACCTACTCCTGTTGACCAGTTCAGAGATGTAGTTCATAAAGCTGAACAGTTGAGGACAAATTCTTTCTTAGTGCAATTTCATCTAAGTGAGCATGCTTACACTAGATACCAACGTGGCACATTAACCTTTAATATCAAAAGCTGTTTTCATCATGACTACAACTGTTTTTCATGGCTTTTTTTTTTCCTGTGCAAAAGCTAAGTACAGACAGGTGGGAAACTGTTTGCAGTTCCACCATAAATGATGGGTACGTGACAAACAGCTGAGATAGCCATAAAAACACTCCATATGTAAACTAATGATAGAAAGGAAGAGAAATTCCTTCCTTGTCTGGATTTTTGTAATGAGATGACATGTATACAAGACCTACGTGATCTTTTGGGAGTTTTGAAGAAGTAGAAAGCCAGGTGACTCAAAGTCAGATATATCCCTTTAAATTTGCCATGTAACTAATATCCTATTAAATTTGACTTGTAATCTATGGCTGGTGTACTGCAGGAAGTGTGGAGGAGAAGGGACTTTCAACCCTATTAAGCAACAGTATCTTTGCTACCATATTCTCTTAAAAGAGCAACCCACTGCATCATTTAGGAAGGATCTGATTGAGGAGAGAGAATTGATGTGGTTACAAAAGAGGGAGGGCAGCAATCACTACAAAACGTATACGAAAGCAAGTCTACCCTGTTAAATCTTGATTTTAGAATCCTGTCTTGTATAACATGGGACAAAAATGGCTTTTCATTGCTCATATTTAGTCTTTCCTCAATCCCATTTGTAAGCTTTCCTTTTGACAGACCCTAATGGGAAATGAGGCATTTATATAAGCAATATACTTCTTGCTGATAAAGAAGTAGAGGGAGAAACATCACCTTATCTTGGCAGAGTTGATAGAGCAACCCTATAGAACAATTAAAACAATTCCCATAATTATTCTAGCCTATAATAGCTAGATCATCATAGAACATTCCCCAGACTGATATGGTGAATCCGAGTCTGGTTTTGCTTTCTTCCAGCACAATCAAAATAAGGTTATTCTGACAAAGGAAGTTTTTTGGCTGCCGCATATGGGCCAACCCATGAAAATTTGCTACCCTGTAGAGCTCGCAGACGCCCCTCTGCACGTCCGAAGCTCTTTGGCAGACAGCTGCAGGGCTGGGAAGGCGTTTAGCTGAGGAGCAGATGCTCTGTGCAGCGTTAACTCCCTCACGTGGTTATAGCCACATGAGGAAACCAGCACGTAACGGCAGAGCCAGGGCAGTTGGTGACTTGCTAAATCCTAAATACCCCAAAGCTCTCTTCACGGCTGCTAGAGAATGGGATTTGTAACCAGGAGGGAAGAAAGGTGATCTTTGCTTTTAAAATACTTATCGTACTGATGTAGTTATGTGTCAAACTCTTCAACTGATAACTTCAATTGGCACTTACTGAAGATTTGAGGGGATCTCAAGTGAAATCCTGGTAAAAATCCTAATTAATTTCAATGATACCCGAATTTCACCTTCTATTTCATCTGAGGTTAGCATTTACATCTTGATTTTAGCCCACATGAGTCAAACCACTGTAACTTCATTGACTTTCAGGAGGTCACTCCTGTTCTATGCTGGTGTGAATGAGAATGACTCCAACAGGCAGTGAGGAGTTAATGACATGTACAGCTGAATGATGTAATGACACCACGGCTGAATCAGAACCATAAAATAATTTAGTTTAGAAGGGACTTCTAGAGGTCACATAGCCGCCTTTTGCTCAAAGGGGCAACATCAGACTGGGTTACTGATGGTCTTATCTGGTCAATCTCTGAAAACCTCCGACAGCGGAGGCTGTACAATCTCTGTGACACCCATCCCACTGCTTCAGTCCTACAAGGGTGAACATTTTTTCCTTATAACCAATCTGAATTTCCCTATCGGACAAAGAATGAGGATGAGGAGGAAAAGGGAGAGGAGGATTAGCACAAAATGACAAGACAATACCAAACGGAAGGCTCAATCTTCATATTGTGCATGCATACAATACAAGCAGTTGGAAAGAAAAAGATATAGAGGGTGTGTGCAGTGAGTGACAAATGGGTAAGCTCCAGGTTAAGTACAAAGTAAGAAACAGTCCCTGGTGGCAGCGTATCAGACAATACTCATTGTCAGGATAAAAACATATTCCTTTAAGAAAACCAAACAAAAAGCCCTATTGAAAGTTACAATTCATGCCAAGCAATTACTGCTTTCCACAATGTGTCCTGTGACTCACTGTGCCACAATAAATTGGCATATGGTGCTCATTCAGGGTATATCACTCACACATTTGCAATAACTCTAAAGAGCTAATAGTTACTTGGACTGTAGTTAATTTTGGGGGGTTTTAATTTCCCCACAGCAATGCAATGAATATCATGCTTATTATTGTATTATTATTTAAAAAAAAAATTAAAAAGTGTTTTTAGTGGCAGGCAAGTGTCATTAACGCCTGAAATCTCTTGTATGCTGGGGAAATCAATTCAGACAGCCTCTGGCATGCGAAAGCACACAAATAATTGGTAAATACTACCTGTGGTCTTCTGGGTACAGATTTGCCTGATGCCAAGAGCAATCAACTCCTTTTTGGCTGCAAAGGATAGGAGGGCACTCAATACCTTGCAGAAGGCACTCGGTACCTGGCAAAAATCAAGCTTTCTGTGTGCCAGCACCCCCTGAAAGAGTAAACCCTGAAGCACATATAACAGAAATGGTTCTCTTGCCTTTCGAGGGAAGGCAACCTTCTAGAGAGACACAGAGCCAGCTCTCTGTAAGGTGCTGAATGCTCTGCCTGGGAAAGGTGCCCTACCTACAGTTACCCTGCTTAAAAAGCAGCTCTGCCTCTCTTACTAAAGGAGACCAAAAAAATAACAAAGCATCTGTCTTTCATTGAGTCTGCCCAAGGGCCACAGTAGAATGGAAATCCATTTTTATCATTAATAAGACATCAGAGATGTCTTAAAAGCAGGGATCAAGCAGCAGCAGAAGACACTGCGTGCAACTACAAGAAAATTCTTCTCCTGTAATCAAGATTACTCAAATGAGCCCGGGCTGCACCATGACTTGTGAGTACCACCAAGAGAATACAGCTTCAGAGTGCTAAAGAAGCTTTCCATCACACCTAGATGATATAGTGGGGCAAGAGGTCCTATATAGGCAAGGTCTAACTAACGCTTGTATGCATTTGACACAAGTCCACTAAAGCCAGTGCTATTCATTAGCAAAAGTAGATCAGCAAGACAGAAGTGGACCACTGGGATTTGGCCCATGCAGGGACTCTGAGCTCCAGCAGAAGCTCCATGGGTTTCAAGGTCAGCAGGATTCATTCCTGAAAAGGGGGTCTGACTTCGATGCTGTTTACATGACGATAAAGCAATGCCACTGGAATCCAGAAAGCTACGTTGGAATAAATCAGTGAGTTGAGAATTAGATCCTGAATTTGTATGCCTTTGCAGCTAATTTCACAGGTATTAAACAACACTAACTTCTCAAGATGTTTATATTTTTCCTTCCAAGTCACATCTCAGCCTACAGCTCTACTGCTCCCTGATCTCCAAAGAGGCAATTATTCCCTCAGCAGTGTTTTGTATGGGCCAAATACTATGATTGCCAACACAAATATTTTGCTCCTGGGATTTTGCTTTATAAAATGTAAGTTTGGACTGTGTGGGCTCAGATGTTTTCCTCACTGCTTAACACAACGGGTTCCAAATGGTGATCGGGGAACATGGCCATGACCTTAGCATGAACGGCAATGGTAAATAATGACCTGCTCTGCCTATTTCCTCACCTTGAGTTTCCTGAACTGTTTAATTGTGTGGAAGACAGCTGAAATTATGCCTGAACCAAGACTGCCAGGGTCTTATCTGCACACTTTACTGTTATTCTGTAGATTCTTTGCTGGTGCTCACAAAAAATTGTCCATCTCCCCAGAAATATCTATATTAACATGTTTATTGTACTTGCTTACCTATCTTCCTCTAGGAATATACTCAATAAAGTGCAAAAGAACATAAAAATTAAGTAGAGCTGAGACCTTCTTCCAATCAAGTCATATTCCTCCATCACCAAGGAAATAAAACTAGTGATTAGGTAATAACCACCTTCTCCTCAATGCAAAGACTCTCCCTCCAAAGAAGGAAAAACTGCCTTTGTCCAGATCCCTCCTTCTCTTTTTGGTTAATTCATGACAGTGTTAGCTAGCTTTTCATTATAGGGTATTATTTGTAGCTGCTGTTTTCATGAATCAGCTGTAATAAACAAGTGAAATTTATGTTCCTTTTTAGATTGCTTGAAATAATTAGTGTTGTTAAATTTAGACTCTGAAAGGACTGATTTCTCTATTTTTTTAAAATAAGTACAGAAGCTACAAAGCGATCTATCATCACCAGTCAGGCTGGGGCCAGAACAGTATGCGCTCCATATACTATCCAAAATATGTTTTAGATGAGGAAATAATCTAAGTTCTCCAAACAATCTTTTAAAAGTAAGTGATGGTTGTGCTGAATTGTTTTAACAACTGCGCTGGGTGTTATTCGTCTCCAACCTAAACTCAGAGAGGACTTTTTATTCCTATTCTGGTCTATACAGGTGCAAATAGGCACCCTGGATCTGGACCATGTTGGTAAACTTAATGGAAAGCAAGACCAAAACTAAGACACAGATCAGAATTTTGCAGCTGGCTTCTTAGCTTAGTGATTTATACTACATCCAACTATTATAAAAGCCCTGACCCATGTCAGGCATTCAAATACCAAACTGGGAACTTGGTTGCTCTCATCTCTGCATCATTTACTTTATCCACTCATTCCCCCTCTACAACAGCTTGCTGTGCTGAAGTCCAGATAGTTATTTAAAATAAGTAAATGCACTGCCCTCCACAACCCAATTTGGCCATTTTGCAGCTACTGCTGCTGGATTTCAGAGCCTGATCCAACAATCCTGCTTCACAGCAGCACTGAATAAACTTCCTCTAAAAAAGCTTTTCACTCATGAGTTGTGTTGTGTTCTTTTTGGTTGTTCAGTTTTGCGATTCATCAGCCTTACAGTATTTTTCTTGTTGCAGGTGCCACCATCCCAGCAGTGCAGGTTTCCTCAGTGCAACGGGCAAGACAAGATGAAATACCAGGGGCCATGACAGAACTCAGCCTTAATGGCTCTACAAGAGGGGACTGATGTTGAGCAGACATTCAGCTGGCTACAACCCCAGAAGAGGTGAGGAAAAGATGATCTGCTATAGGAAAGACCAAATCGTGCCATGCATAGAAGAGAGAGAGTAACAATATACTACTCATGTAAGGAGAAAAGGTACAAAACAAAGACAAGGAGAAGGCTAAACATGACATTTTTTACATTATGAACTCTTATAACTAGAAGAAGGAAAAGTTAGGCAAGGTATGCAAACAAGAACGATGGAGCTCGGAAAGAAGTTTGGAGTAACGTGCAGAAGACAGTTGTAGCAGGTATCAAAACATACAATTGTAAATACTTATTTGCTCTCTACATAAATGATAAAATCCCAGGGCATTAAAAGAAGTATATAGGCATAATTCATTCTTGGATAAGATAAGTAAGTGGCATGCAATAGGATGAGGATTTAAGGCGAGGAAGTGCCCTACATCTCAGGAGAGCAGTGACATTGCCCGAGGAGCAGCTAGCTGCAAAGCCGTGAATCAAAGAAAGACCTAAAGGTGATTACAGGCAAAACCAGCCAAGTAATAGAGTTTCTCTGTGTGTCACTACTGAGTGATGCAGAGGGTCAAAGGCTAAGCTATTTCTGGATGTATATATATGAAGAGATGATATGGAAATCTAAGGCATAATGCTATGTCAAAACAAGCACAGCAGATATAGTATGAGCTGTTCAAGTGTCCACAGATTAGAAAGGAGACAGAAAAATTAAAGGAAATACAAATAAGTACAGTAAAAATGATCTAAGGAGAGAGTAAGAGAGCTAAATTAATATGGTCTATAAATTAGAAGACTCCTGGGCTGAGATCCAGCTATAAATACCTTCAAGGTACTCTGTGTAGAAGAGGGTAATTAATCTACCTCAAAAGATAGTAGTACAAGAAGCAATTGCTTGAATTTAGGAATGGAAAAAATCAGGATATATAATAAGAAAAAGCTATTTGAAGAGACACATCTGCTCAACGGGGCAGAATCCCAAGGTGGTAGCCAAGGAACACTTACTGTATCCAACCAAGAACACACAGAATAAGGAAGAGGCTCTGGGAAATGCTGCAGTCAAAGCTTTCTACAGCCCAAAGAGATCACCGCAGCCCAACTTACTGATCTTTTGGTCTCTTCCTTTATGGTTTATCTGAAAGGCTGCTCCTCCATTAAAAAAAAAAATTAAAAAAAAATAATCTAACACCCAAACCTCTCTATGCACAGAGTGACAATGCATCCATACCAGAGCTGAGAAACAGGGTGTGCAGCACCCCGATGTGCACTGAGGGAAACAGCAAACCTCTCTAACTCTCTTCTGGCTATTCAGTGGTACGTGCGACACGAGTCTGCTGGGTGCCAGGCAGGACAGTGTCAGGTAGACAAAAACTGCTGACCCAGCCAGCAGATTATTCTTAGTATCTCAACACCGAGGTCAAAGGCTGAAGTGGGAACTACCCCTGGTGATACTTGTAGTCTTCCCCAGCCTTGTGGTAAGAGATCCTTCACGGAAGCTTTCAATGTCACTGCATAAATTATGTGCTTTGATTTATAATTAGCTGAAAGTCAACACTAGCAGTTTTTAACAATCCTCGGGAGCTCTAAAATACACCTGCATTAAGAAAAATAAAATAAAAATCCCCAAACATTTGCAACAGACCTTACAATTTTCAATGACAAATGGGTATACACAAACGTGAGGAATACAAAACCCAAGTACCATTATACCCCCCCTTAAACATATCCCATCCCAACTGCACTCACCAATCGGGACTTCTGTCCCCTCCTCAATGTAGATGGGCAGTGGTGATTCCTCCATAGGATGAGGCACTGATGGAAAGTAATGAATTGTGGTAGTATTTGTCGCAAAGTGACTACAATAAGACGGTCCCTTTCTTATCATTACAGCTACACATGGCTGGTTACTGTCACAAAAAGACCTTTCTCAAAGTGGTCACCTCCTGTCACAGTGACCTGTCCAAGTCACAGTCCTGAGGGGTTAATCCCCACCAAGTATTTGCTGCCACAGGAGACAACCGCCTCTGACCAGGGTCTGGGAGGGCTCCCTGTCCTGGATGCTTCACCGCCCTGCTATTTCGCTCCAGCCTCGCTATTCCTGTCCCTGGAGTTTAACTCTCTTTTGGAAACTCACACAGTTGAGGAAGCCAAGGGGAGCCAACGTACAGACAGGCATAAATAGAGTTATGGAGTCAAAGTAATATTTCATGCACAGAACCAGAAGAGAGAGGCTCTGATGCTCAAAGCTTGCCGTTAGCTGTTGAAAAGCCACAGCAGGTGATGGAAGGCTGCACCGCAAATGGCCTCTGGACCACAAACTTCTCATTACTCATTCATTTTGGAGTATATATTGGACTTGGGAAGCTCCCAATTACTTGTTTGTGACACTGAAATATCCAGGCAGAACTCTTCAGATCTGCGCTGCATGCTTATTCTGCATCTTATATCATACAGTCACTGCTGCAGGGTTCATCTATCTGGGTTCTTCTCTCTTTGGGAGCTTCCACCCTTTAAAGGTGGCTTTATTACACTATTTCCTATTTAAAATCTCCGGGAAGCATGTGCTTCACAGGCTTTCCAAGAGGTTTTATCTTCCTACAGCTAGAATGAAATAATAATGAGCTACAAATGTTACAAACGGTCATAACCAAAAGCCTTCTAGATTTTTTTTCCTCCTCCATTATATTTTAAAAATTACAATGTACCTTCTCAAAGATACAAACTCTTAAACCAGCCTCAGGGAAGGAGCATGCTTAAATCCTTTGTGGGGTATCCTTCACTTACTACTGCTTTTTTCTTCTTTTTTAAAAGAATGTCTTACGATATCTGTAAAACCAGCCAAACAACATGTGTGGTTTAAAGCTATGAAATAAAGCATCTTACAAGGTTTCTGCTAGCAACACAACCAGAATAAAGACTGTTTTCAACAGATGCTTGACTAGCAATGGGTTTAGTATCAACCCCACGCTGGTTGGGGTGCATCCCTGGGGGATGCAAAGGGCTGCCAGTCCCTTGCCCTCACCTAAGCCCACCCCTCGCTCCGGTGGATGATGAAGGGATGCAGAGGGGAGAGGAAGAGCAGAACACGGTTGCCTACACAACTACCATACAAGCCACAGAAATCATGGTCTACTGGGGTGCCTTGCGCAAGCCACTTTTATCTAGAAGCTGAACTAACATTCCAGCTCAACAATAGCAAAAAAACACATTTGTTACCACACGGCGTTTTGCTACATATTAACCAGCAGTTGCTACGCAAGCATAATGGAGTGCTGCAATTCCGAGATATATGTTATTTTCAATTAAAAAAAAAAAAAAAAGGTTGACTTATGGGAAACCAGCCTGAGGTGAGGGCTCCCGGGCTTGCCATGCCATTGGACGCAGTACATGCTTGGGAAGTTATGCAAAGCAGGCCCTGCATTGGGAACAATGCAGTTGTTTTCCTTGCTAAGCTAATTTTGCATTAAGGCAATGAGAGTCTTCATCTATGCAGCCACTTAAAACATTTAATCAGATTTATTTACTAGGAAGGAACACCAGAGCAGAGCTTCCTATGCTACTCAAAGGAGTTTTCAATCTAAGATCTGCAAGCAAACCAGGTCGATAGACGGTATGGGAAAAACCTGTTATATTTTTATGACATGCAGCTTTCTTGGTCCCATGAAGGATACTGTACCGGGCTCACCCAGAGCCAGCAGTTGGTCTGGGGCCAAATGCTTTCACAAAACATTTGCAACAGTGTTCACCAACGGCTGGTGGCATTTTCTCTTATTTTAATGGGTATCACCAGAGGTTGTAGAAAAGGCCTAAAATACCTATAGGCTATTTAAGGCCAAATACGCATATACACACTCTCTCTTACCCACACGTGTACATGCACACACTAGTACACATGCACACAAACAGGCTCTATAGGCAGAACTTGGATGCTATAGGATCCAAGGCAGAGAAGCTGACTCTTGTCACAGGGTTTGGGAAATCAGGACTCCAGGGTGCTAAAACGAGCTCTCACTTACAGGTCTCCTCCATTTCGGGCAAACTACTTTAACACTATCCCTCTGGGATTTACAAACCAACTTTATGGGAATCCTGCTTAAATGTCTGCAAAGTGCTTTGGAATGGTTTCTAAATTCTGCAGTGATACGCACAGAAGAACTGCACAGATAGATTTAAGATAACAGTTGCTGAGCATTATTACTGTATAACTACAGCCTATTTTTACATGCTCTATACTTGGTTTCTAGAAACAGATGGTAAATGTTCAGTATTTGAACATTTTAATGAGATTTATAACTCTTTTGTAATTTCTTAAACAAGCATAAATAACACTTACATGAAGAAGAGTCTCTCTTGAATGGATTTTCGCTTCCTGTTTGGAAAAAAAAGAGAGAAAAAGAAAAGGCAAAAAAATATTTTAAAGGAAAAAAAATGGGTCTCACAAGATAAGTCAAACATGATTCAACGTTATCATTTATAGTGTTTTCTGCATTTCACAAGTATGAACTTATATTTGAAGAACACCATGACACTGATCATAGTACCCATACCAAAGCAGGAGAGCATTTCTCACTTGTTTCATCCTATGTAAAACATCGCAGAAAATTTGACTGTATCTGTCTCCAGACGAAGGAAATTGCACTGCAGCAGTGAAATAAAATGCAAATGCCATGTGATCCAAAGCAAAAAAGGAAGAAAATCTAACTACATTCCAGCTCCCTGATAACCCCGTGGCTTGACGTAGGGGTTGTCTCCTACCCACACCCCAAAGCAGGGCACTCCTGCTGGGTTTTGGCGCAGTGTAATTATTTTTCCATGCCAGCGTCCAAGCACCCACTGCATTCAAACCCAGCTTGGGCAGCCACAGCAGCGAAGGCTTTCTTCGAGGCTGGGACCATTCTGGGTGACAGAGAACCACAACAGGAAACCCAGTAACTGCTAAAATGCACAAGCCTTCCCGACAGCCCATGGGTTTTAACAGCCACCCTCCTGTGGCCCCCTGACACCCACCCCACTGCCTCCCACCATAGCTCACTGGCAGGATGTGGATTTGATTCACACTCCCCTTCCAACCAGCCCAGCTGAGAGGTTTGGTGGAGTTTAGGGTTAGCACTATTTGCTGGTGTAAACCTGGACACAGTGGGGAAAAAAAAAAGAAGAGAGAGACTGATATAAATACAGAAGATCTGTAGGATACCAGCCACAAATTCAGAACCACAGACTGGCTGCATGGTAGCCCTTCCAATGGCAGTTTTGGGGGAAAAAAGGACAACTAAGGGTGGCAGTTTCAGTTAATTTCAACCACAGTATCTTACATCAATATTAGCTACCCTGTAAGCAATTTAAAGAGTGTTGCCTAGATTTACATGCCTTGGGATGATACTCAGCTAGCGCAAATCAATTAAATCCATGGCACTACAACAGCTGAAGATTCAGGTAAATACACATGTATGGAAGAAATTCAACAAATAGTAAATGACCACTTTTTCATCTTCATTCTGTTCTTCCACGTGCCAAGGACCCAATCCTGCAAGCAGTGCCCCAGAGTCGCATTTGAATGTGAGTTCTGGGCATAGAGCACTTAGAGGATTGGACTCAGGATTACTGATCCATTCTGGTCACGTAAATTAAGTTAGAGATGAGAAGAAGTCTAAGGCACTAATCCTACTGGGTAATCTATTCAAAGCTGCACTTCTTAAATGATCTACAATTTATTAGTATGACCAATCAAATAAGCATTACTTGAAAAAGGCTTTAACTGTCATGGCTTTCCCATCCTTTTTTATGTGTTGTAATATGGTTAAATTTAAAAGAAACAAATCAGCATAATCTTTTCAGAGTCATTTTCCAGCATGATTAAAAGCCTGGGCAAGACACCACTGTAGAGACTGCCCTTACTGGTGGAACTGGCACCGTTGCCATAGGGGCATTGGGGCAATGACCATGGGCCATTGGAAAAACCTAGATGGAGCAAAATTAAAATAATCAGGGTTTGCCGGGGAGTCTTAAAGTGCATTGATGAAAATCTTGGGAGCGTCACTGAGGGGGAAACATGGCAACCTGATGGGAGGCTTGTGCCCAAGAGTCTCTTCGGAAACACCCAGCCCACAGGTCTCGGCTAGAAGCCACTAAGATGGTTAGACAGAGTATCGATTTAAGGAGAACTCATTGAAATATCTGCAGTGATTAGCTGTAAGACAAGATCCTCCCTGAGGCTTTACAAACAGAACTGTGCTCAGGCAGGGGAGGTACAGCAAGAGTAAGTCAATCGAAACTGACTCCCTATTTTTCCATGACAATGTTGCATCTCTTTTCATACGGCATTTCACATGAACTGAAGCCTCCTGCCACAGCCTCTCCCATTTCACCTCTGACATTTACGAAAAGTCCACGAAACTCACATGAAAGCTACAAATTAGGGACTACCAACAAAGAATAATATGCCAAATATTTACAGGAAAGTAAAATAAAATAAAAATTGGTAGCGTTTGAAAGATTCCAAATTTCTACTGGATTCTAGACCAATATCCCTAAACAAACCAACAAACCCCCCAAAGGATTTTGATCTAGCACCCCCAAGCATGCAACCACCTTCTCGGTACCTCCAAGTATCACAGTGCCATCTGCAATCTCCTGCTTTTTGCCAAGTACGACAGAAAATAACCCTAACACCGCACAGTAAAAGAAGCGGGTTAATAAATGACAGCCAGAAGCGGGCTCTCCTCCCTCGGCCCGCCCGCAGGCTGGGGGTCTCTGGCCCGGCCCCCCCGTGGGGCAGCGGGGTGGGGGGGGACGCCAGCGGGAGGCAAAGGTGTCTGTCGCCCTCCAGTGGGTGCAGGCTCCAAACCGTGGGAGAGGTGGGAAGGGCAAGGAAGAGAGAAGGTGAGACTCAGGCAAATAAAGAGGGGAAAAAAAAAAAAAAAAGAAATATGCAAAGCAGAGAAGAGACAGTTGAAGAGGAAACATGAAGATGCTATCTCCGAAAGTGCCAAAAATAAAGTTTCCAGTGTCTGTCTAAGCAGAGCAACAAAAGACATCCTCCTGCCACACTGGGGCTTCAGCCTCTGCTTACTCCGGGCAAAGGACACGGTCCCACTGCTGGCTGCCTCCAGTGCTCACACGTTTTGCTTTTAAAAAACAAACCCAACAACCTTCAGGGGAATCTTTCCGTAATACTCAAGCAAAGATGGGCAATGGCAAAAAGCAGTCAGCTCGCCCAAATGCAGACCCAGAGGTAAACACCCGGCTGTCAAAAACCATCAGGGCTTTCACCAGAGCCTCTCCCCTCCAAATTCCACAGCAGCAGCTTTTAATGGACTGATTTACCCTCAAACCCAAAGCCATAAAATCTAAACCAGTAGCAACTGTCATCTGGATTACACAGTCGATGACATGTCCCCGATCGGGGCTGCCTCACTTTTTTTTGCTAGTCCAAAACTCAAAACATTTTGACATGCAAGCAATAAAAAAAACCCAACCCTGCAGTTACCAAAATAGCACTATCAACGTAACTGGCTCCTCTCGACACATTTTCTTAATGCCTTTCCCAATACGGTTAAAAAAATGGGAACTAACCAAAAAACTCCATCTTTACACCTTGGCACAAAGCGGGCTGGAATACGTGTGGGTTTGTATTTCTTCATGTTTATCTGGATCCTCTCCCACTACTTTTTTTTTTTTTTTCCATCAGTGCTTTCCTTTAAAAGTAGCTCTTATTAAACAGCAGAAACCAGCTTTTACAATTTCTAAATACAAAGTTTTGTCACCCTAAGGAGCTGCCTAAGGAAAAGGCAGCTTGCCTTCCTTTTCATAAATAACACATACTCGGCACATTTCTTCGCCTGTGTGAAATAAATTCTCCCATGTTCTTATATGGAAACCTTGCGAGTCCTCCCACATGCCGCCTGTTACAATATCAGGCAGAGATGGGCATTCATTATCTTAAAGCCAGAGAGGGCTGAATTTTGGATCCGAGTTACCCTGAGACGAACCCAGAATTATCGCCCCCTCGGTTAACCTGCCCTGCGCAGCGCCTGCCTTTTTCTTTCAAGCCTCAATCACAACTTTGATTTCAGCACACCAAGGATGAACGAAATAAAAGGAAAATGGGGTGGGGGGTGGGTGTGGGGGGGGAGAGAATAAAGGGAAGAAGCAGGCAGCGGTATTACCCACCTGGTAGGCCCATTAGCATCAGATGTAGCATTGCCTGTACCAGGGTAGCCCACGGGAGCCAGAAAAAAATACAGCGGGGAGGGGTGGGATGGCGAGAATTAAAAAAAAAAAAAAAGGGAGGGGGGGCAAAAATCAAAAATAGCCGGGGAGAAAAGCGTGCTCCGCGGATGTGCTGGAGGGCCGCCAGCAAGTGGGTAATTGCTGCAAACTGTTATCGCGAAAAAAAGTTAACGCGAGGTGGGGGGGAACTGGGGGGGGTGTGTGATGAAAGGGGGAGAAAGAACCCGCAGGGGTAATGAGACAGCTGGGGAGGAGGGGGGTTGAAAGCAGAAGAATGAATAAATAAATAAATGGATAAATGGAAGGGAATGGAGGGCACCCCGAGGCGGCGTGGACAAAGGGAGGACGCTGCTGCCGCCCCCGGCCCAGCCCGGTTCGGCTCGGTTGGGCTCCGCTGGGCGCGGAGCGGCCGCCCCTTTGTTCGCCGCGGCAGCCGGCGGCGATCCGCGCCTCTCCGCGCCGGCCCCTCCGCCCGCCCGCCCGCCCGGGAGGCGCCGGTACCTGCGTCCGCTGACCGCGGTGTTTGCGCGCCGCTGCGCCCCTGCGGCGGGTCCGTCGGAGCGGTGCGGCGCGACTAGCAGCGCCGAGCGGGAGGAAACGGTAATTTATAAGCGCTTTCTTCCTGACCTCTCGTGTCTGTTGTCTAATGAGGGAGCTTTGAGCATCACCCATCCTGCTGAGTGGAAAAACACCGGCACGGCCTCTTCTTTGCTGGGGAGGGGGGAGCCTAAAGGAAGGGGTGTGGGGGAGGAGGGGCCATGCCGCAGACACGGCGGCGGAGCCCGGGCTGGCAGGCGGCCGCGGGGCGGCGGGGAGGGGCGGGCGGGTGCGGGGCAGCGGCCGCCGCCGCCGCCCGGGGGGGCCGCCCCGGACCGCCCGCCCTCCTCTGCGGGGAGCGGGGCCGCCCCCGAGCTGGCCCGGCGGGAGCTGGCCCTTGTCCCGCCGCTGCCGGGGCGGGGGAGGGAACGGAGGGCTGCCAGCCGCGGCTCTCCTCTCTGTATTTCTCATTTTCTATGCATTTTTTTAAAACAATTACTATTTTTTTTATTTATTTATTTTTAAATCTTTACACAAAGAGCGCCCTTCTCGCAGACAAAGCATCCCATGGCATTGTCACCAGCGCTGCTCCTCCCTGCTCCCGGACCTTGGCTTTGCTCCTCCGCTCCCGCTTTGCCCCCCCCGGGAAGGTGGCGAGGGCTCGGACTCCGGACCCGGTATCGCCCAGCCAGGCTTTTGGGGCATCTGGGCTCGGCAACAAGCTCCCGCTGGAGGAAACCCAAGAGAACGTGGCCTGGCAGGTGCCCGGGAGACCCGGGATCTCTCTGCTTTTCTATCTGACTTCTCCCAAAAGAGCAGTCCCGGCGCCGGGCAGCCCCTCTCACAGCTGGAGGACAAAGTACAGCCGGGGCGACCGGCAGGAGAACCGAGCAGGGCATCGTTTTGCCCTGCTTTTGGGTTTCATTGCACTGAAAGCTGGTGCTTTTCTCCATGACTCAAATATGTCTTTGCTCTCCTGCCCGCGTCTCCTCTAGTTCTGTTAATGAAAGGATACGGCAGCACGCAGACTTGCCAGGCGTTTTCATATAACCCCTGCTGAAGACTTAGTAAGATCGTCTGTGCTGCAAAATACCATTGCCTTTGTGGGGGCAGAGTAGCAGGGAAAAGGAGATTTTGGGCCATCTGCGTTTCACAGAAGTCCCGCAGTGCTACCCTTGCACTGGGAACAGCGGAGATGGACCAAGGAAGAGCGAAGAGTCCCCACAGCCAGGACTCCCTCCCAGGTTTTCCCAGGGACAAGACCCTACCTTTCTACACCACAAACTCGGGTGGCAATCGCTGGGCGACACGGCTCTGGAGCCCATCGCCTATGCATAGGCTGCCGGGGAATCACATTCCAGCACAGCAGCCCCCAGGGAGGCCTCTAGAAAAGGCTGGTTCATGCAAAAAGCACAGAGAGCTGCACCCCTTCTGCACGCTCCTTGCTGGCAGCACAGCATGCCCAACACAGCGTGCCACAGTCACGCAAGCCATTTGCCCTGACTCCAGTCCACTCTGTGATTTTCCAGTATCTGAGCTGTCGCGCAAAATGAATAGCTTTTTAAACTGAAAATTAGATAGGGGTATAGGATATACGCAGCCAGTGGATGGCATATCTCCACTCAACAGCCTGGTTTAAACTTGTAACGTGGTGCAGCGCGTGCTGCCACCTATGTCTACTGATGCAGGTTCCTTGTGTACTGCAGCGTGGGGATTGCAGGCGTCCTGTGCTGAAGGCAGCGAGCATTTTGTGAGACTCCACCGGGGATCACAAACACAGGTGGCTCTGGCCACACCAGGGAACAGAGCACCACGTTTCTCACCAGCGCAGCCACTTGCAGTGAGGAGGATGCCTGGGTGCAGATGAGGAACCAGCAGTCACATCGGTGAAATGAAGTAGCGGCTGGAGCCTCATCTGTGCTGAGGATCTTGCCAGCACAGCTGTACCACTGACAGCAGTGGAATATTTTGCTCAAGTTCTCTAGAGGAATCAAAGCCTGTATTTTCTGTCTCTGGCTCTCTCTTGTTCTGTTGCTCCTCGCTTATTAAAAGAAAAGTCAGCCACACAAAGCACATGGTTGCTCCCTCTGTCTAAAAAAAAAAAAAAAAGAAGTAATGTTTGGGGTAAAAAACCAACAGCCAAAGCTGTTTTGAAGTCAGAGGCATGTAAACACTACCTGGAACTAAGTGGAATAATAATAATAATTAGTCCTTTTGTGTCATAAATATGTGCATTGCTGCCTGCTGTTTCATTATGAGACAGCACAACTTCTGAGAATGTGCCTGATGAATATTTGGGGGAGCTCTGCCTCCAGCTGCTGCAGTGTACAGCAGCACTGATGCCTCTGGCTCCTCCAGCTCGCTTATGTAACTGAAATCACAAGCTGGAGCCCAAATTACAAAGCATAAGCATGTGTGTAATATTAAGCAGATAAATGGTGCCTGAAATTACTAGCCTTTTCCTGCAGGCCTGGCTTTAATCTATTAGTATTTTTACTTTTGCAATTCCATCGATTTCAATGTGTGCTAGCACCATTCAGAGAGTAATTGAGCCTAAACCCTTAAAAACCTAAAAAAGTTGACTAACAAAGGCCAAAATCACTCTGGCTGCAGGTAGGTGTAGTTCAAAGGACTTCTATATACCAAGTCTCGAGTGTGTGTGGTACTAAGATGTTACAGAAAGCAGAATATAGTGTTTCTGTGCCTGCTTTGCAGACCAGGGGGAGCGGCGGGATTTGGCACCCCAGCCCACGCACAGGTCAGCAATCCCCTGCCTTCACATTTTCCCTCTTTCTTGGAGGCTATTTTTGCCATTAAAATGCTGAGCTGCTTTCTGGAGTTTTAAGGTGTTGGGCACTGATACAGTGAGCACCTCTTGTATCTGTTTAATCCAATAACATAACTCTTTTTTAATCTCTGCATCTGGGTCACAGGGTTTAAAAAAGACACTGGGCCAAATCCCCGCCTTGGCTCCGACGTGTGGAAATCTACCGAGAAGGCACGAAAGTCAGAAGAGATTTGCTGTAACTGCACCCTGTGAAATAGGTCTCGAGGGGCAGGGATGCGCCTAATTTCACAGATGGATGCCTATTAACACAAGTGCAGAGTTAGATCAGATTTCTATCAGGTGAGGTGGATGGAGCTAAAATATGCTCACCAGCAAATTTTGATTTTGAAATCAAAATGGATTTAATATTTCTTGCCTTTTCAGGAGAAAAAACATGTTGTTTCTTTACAATGTGTGGCTGCTGAAAGGATCACAATGTTTCACCAAGATGAAGGCAGGACCAAGACCAAGGAGAAGATTTTTGCAGGGATTGGGAAGATTTTACATAAAAACACTAAAATATAAAAAGCATAATTTATCCAGGCACAAAGTCCAGCAGGAATCTAGGGCCCAAGTGGACAGTGCTGTCTGTAAAGAAGGGCAAAAAGATGCTCTGAACAAGTCCATCGCATTAACGATTTGCCAAACACAAATTTCCTACACAAAGCTATACGGGGGCAACCTTTGGGAATCCCTTGTATGGCAAAGGATCCTGGGCTTGAAAAAGGGAGGCAGATTTTGTGAGGGATTTGCACGTCATGCAGTGACTCTGGATTGCAGATTTTAAGCATTACTAAATCAGGGGACAGAATTGTTGCTATTGCTATTACATACCAGGATATTTTACTAATCCACACAATCCACTAAATTGCTGCAGTTTTAGTCTGTGTTTGATTTAGATGAAATTATGGCCTGGACAGTTAATTTTTCTTAGTTTATCCATTTAAATCATGTATAAATAAGGTAGCAAACAAAAATCAAAACATGCCCTGTGTTTTTGGTACACTCCCCACCACGTGAACCTCCTGGTGCTGGAGCCCCGCACCCAGTTTACGAGCCAAACACAAAGACATCTAAAAACCATGAGTCTTCTTGATAAGTAGCCCAACTAGCTTTAAATTTTTGTGATTTTAGTGTTATGGATGGCCTATTTTGCTTACGCTTGGGACCGCCTAACCATTATGGGATTGTCTCCACTGGTCCTTTCCTTACATCAAGCTAATTACATATTAACTTGAGGCATTTAGCAAGTCTGAAAGGCTGGACTTGGTCCTGCCCCAACACCAACTGAATTTAGAAATGCCTTTTTCTGTACAGGAACTGATTCCTAAAGTGAGGGTCAAGCCCAGAGGAACCAAACAGCCTGGAGCCAAAGCGTTCACACTGCCTTGTGGAAGAAGTGTCCCAAGTTAATTGACAGCCGGCTACCTGCAAATAAAACTCTCATCTATCCAAAGGTTTTCACAGGGATTTTCCAGAGCTCCTGAGCAATTTAAAGTCCTTGAAAGGAATGTACTATAGAATGAAAAATATAGGTATTATTAAAGAATGTCTCCAAACTGAAAGCCAGCCAGTTTCATAAAAATGAGCTAAAAACCAATAACAGGTACTCTGTCTCCGGCTGGATGCTGTATGAACTGTATGTTTTGCATTTCTGAAGTCACGTCTAAACCAATGTTTTTCTCTTCACTGTTGCTGTTGGGAAAAACAGTAAAAGAACTATGCATAAATGAGGTTAAAGTAATCTAATTTAAAAAATAAACAGCGTGCTTTCATCTTCAATTCATATGCAGTCATTTGGGATCAAACTTTTAAAAAAATAGATAAAAATTCAGAAAGGATTTTGCAGGGCGACTGTTTCCCTTTAAGATTAATGATAAACATACTTGTGTGTTCAAGGGAGAATAGATCCAGTGTTATGTAACAGGATAAAGAAACAAAATCCTTTTTCCTTAAATTAAAATAACCAGTATGTGTGTGGATTTTAGTCAATCACCGAAAATTCAGGAAACCCATTTTCTTTCACAACTGCATTCCACATGTTAAAATTGATGTCTTCTAACTTTTAAATAGAATCACAACAATTAAAGACAAAAAAGATTTGTTTGTTCTGTTTGAGTACACTTTGCCAATAGAGGATTGTTCCCCAAGGAAAATTCTGCAGCACTTGGCTTGTGCAAAATTCCAAAGTTGTGCTCATCTTTTTATTGTATGTGGCATTAGTAAATCCAGTTATTGCACTTGCCAGTTTGGTTTTTTTTTTTTCTTTTTAATCCGCTTACCTAGTACTAGATGTATGGTAATTTATCTCTTTTAATCATTTTTTTGCCTGAACTAAATATTACATAACAGTTCTTATCAAATCTTGCAATGCCTGCCTAAATTTGCCAAAAATGGGACAAGAGCAACAGGTATTGGATTTTTTTTTTAAATGTTGGCATTTTTCTTTGCTGGGTCAATCATATAACATTTGCAAAAAAACACAAAAGAAAATAATTTTCTACTACATAACCTGCATTTTCCACTTCTGTAATTTGCAAGAGCACTCCTCCCAGAACTTCTGCATCAGAATTTGATACATACAGTTCCTCTTTATCACATGAATTCAATTTTCCAGAAGGCAAACGATACTATTAATAACCAAGATAGGAGCCCTGTAAAGGCTATGTCTCTGAATGTACTTGCTGAAAAAAAAAAAAGGAAAAAAAAGTCATCTTGTTGGATCTAATTCTGGAGCCATTATTTGACACAATGCAGAACAGTTGGAGATTTGCATAGAAAGGCAGCGCTGAGTTAAGGTGATACTAAGTAAATCCTGCTTATGTTGGCATGTCCTTGCACGTGTCCACACTCAATGTTTTCAGTCCTGAAAATAAAGCTTTGAGTCTGGGCAGTTCAAGTGACTCCTCGGTGGACCGAGCCCCCTATTAGCGCTACTCCAGTAGCACAAGGTGTGCTTGGAGATGATGCACATTTTGAACATGCCTCTTTCCCTGCTAATAACACACCCACCACTCTGCAGTTAAATATTCTGCTGCTGCATGGCCTGCAGAGAGATTTCCTCACAAGCAGAACAGGTCCTACAAAGCTGAGGAGTTACACAGATGCTGCAAAGATGCTCTGAAAGCTGGGAAGCCATAGAAGATGTAGGCTAGCAAGTGGGCAAGAATTTGTGGCAGACCCACTCTGAAAGCAGTAAAAGGTTAGCAGGTCTGAGGCTGCCAAGCAGAACCATTTCCATTTCCATTTGGAGTTGGTCACTGAGCTGGGCAGGCTTAGCCTGACCACATCCCAGGTGACAGCAGGCACCACAGTGGAAAATAGTCCAGAAATTTATGGTGGTGAGCTCACTGATGCAGTCGAGCCCTCTCGACTTACGTGACTGATCCAGACAAGCCGATGGATTAAACTCACCGAAGAGGAAGAAGAGTGATCACTCGAGTGAATTCATACATGCTCATATTTCTTTTTATTGGCTTATGGGTCCCTCTGCTCCCTTCCCTCTCAAAGTGACTGTGAAACACTTATGAAGAGTGTATTAAAAATGGTTTTAAAGTACCTAGTTTATTCTGACAAATTACATTGGCAGGTGTAGGCAAACACGAAAATATGGTAAGAAAAAAAACATTCCCAAATGCATGCTTTTACTGGTTCAGACAGATAATGTTTCTAGCTAGGTGAATTAGTGCACTGCAAGCAGAGGGAGAAAGGGCATCTAATGCTTGAGCGTCCAGAAAAAATAGAAATTTTGAAATCAACCCTGCAAGCTATCCAGTAACTGCTCATCCAGTTACATGATTTTAATTAACAAAAACTGGAAAGCAAACATGTAATATAAACTCAAAAAACCCCAGCGCTTTGGTTTTCCAGACTACCAGTCCAAATGCAGAACAAATTGCTTGCATCTGGTGGCTGGGTAGCTCTTTGGGAGCTTGGCTTTTCACTGGCCGAGCACCATTCACTGTACTACCCCGTTAGGGTGGCTCCGGGCACGTCCATGCCCGTTGTCCTTTGGCGGGGCTTGGGCACAAACACTTCCAGCATTGCCTGCGTGCTCCGAGGAGGATGCCTCTGCTTTCACCTCCATGGTGGCACGTCGCTCCGGAGGGCGGCAATGTCACAGTGAGGAGAGGCCAGCGGCTCGCGGGCCTGGGTGACCTTGAGCCTCCCTAAGCAGTTACCTTTTCTGGGCCTTTGGCATGCTCTCAAGTGATCTTTCAGCCAGAACCTCCCCTGCCTAAAATAAATCCAGCAATATTCACTGTGGCATCCCTGCACTTTTCCTTTGGGATACCTGACTGATCTCCCAAACCTGGGCAGACGGTGGTTTTGGAAAGTTTGCAGGGGTTGCTTCCTGGGCAGCGAGGTCCTGACCTGGCCCCAGGCCAGGGTGACTCACTTGCTGTTGTTACGAGGAAAAGCAGAGTTTTAGGGACTTTTCCTGCCTGTCCCTATATGCTAATGGTGTGTGTAGCTGCTGTGTTCTTTAGAAGCGGCCTTGACAACAGCGGGATTTTTACAAGGCATTTTCCTCCCACCTCCTGGAAGACCGACCCATTTAGGAAGCAAAGAAGCCGGAGCGAGGGGTTTTTCTTCTTGGGCCCTTTCCAAGCTTTGGCCGTGGGGCCTGTGGCAGAAGGGGCTGGTGGCCAGGGACAGAGCCGCGAGGTGGCACAGCCCCGGGAGCCACCTGGCTCTGGAGCAAGCAAACAGAAATGCTGAGGAGATTAAAAAAAAAAAACAACGCCCAAACACCCATGCACTGTAAGCCTCACTCTGCCTGGCCAATGCATGTCACACTCCCAGCCTTCCTCTTGAAGGCCCGGCATGTTGCCATCAAGTCTCTCCTCTCTATAAGTCCAGACAGAAATAAAGAGAGTTGACAGGACTGAGGGACACAACCGGGGATTCAGAAGCAGCCACCACTTTGTGTTTGGCTCCTTACTGGTTTTAGAAATACTTCTCATTCTGAAAATTGTGAGTTATTTACTGTTCCCTAAAAAAAAAAAAAAAAGAGAGAGAGACATCTGATCTTCCCTTCACATGCGGTTAATAAAATTTGCTGGCAGTTTATTTAAAATGCCGATCTAAGCAAAGTGGCATGTAATTGCAAAGCTGTGTTAACGTAAAGCAGTACACAATAGGAGCTTGTAAGGCCTCCCTCAAGCCACCCGGGGCTCTCTTGGTTACCTCAGGGTCAGGTTAATGGAGTTTATTGGTCCTGCAGCTATTATGCCAAACACAACATGATGGGTGGCGATGTCTCTCTGAAACACACCAACACACAGGAGATCACACCAGGATCCTTTCAGTCTGGCAAGTACACATTCAGCTAGGACTGCCCCTGGAACAGACATGTTTTCCCTGACAGGCATCCAGTCCTGGTCCCGTGAATCAAGGGCTGGCTTGGATCCACCATTCGTCCAGGTGCTCTTACCCTGCTCAGCAGGCAACTCCAAGCAGGCATTCCATCCCTGCAGAGAGTGGCTGCTACGTGTCCCTCCCAGCCAGAGCAATCCCACTTTGTAGTCTCCACATGGGAGGACATGAAGAAGTCGGGGCAGGCGGGGATGAGCTCAGCATGAAGCACTAGAAATTCAGCTTTGCATCCTTAAATCTGTTTGGCCAATGCTAGTCAGCTCACATCGGTATTAAAGCCCAATGGTATCACTTGCTGATTGTTAAATGGGCTACAAATGGTTAATATTTTGTGCATGGTTGGTCACAGGCTGCCTGTAGCACTGTGCAATTTTGTCTTACTATCTGTGTCACCCAAAGACCTGAAGTTCTCTTACTTTTACTCCTTCATGTTTTCCTGTCAGGCTTGTTAAGATCATGGAGACAAGTGTGAAAACTTGTCCCTGAGCTCCTACATTTCCTTGGGAAGCACATCCCAGCAACCTGTGGAGCAGCCACAGCGGGTTTGGATGCCCTTGGTGATCACAAAGTTACCCTTGGTCCATGTCACCCTGCAGTTAGTGCCAGCAGGGGGGACACAGGCGATGGGGGGAGCTGATGGAGGAGCTGTGTGGCCAGGCTGGGTTGTAGGAGCAACCAGGAGTCATCTGCATCAGAGAGGCCCTAGGGTTGCCCAATGACAGAGCGGAGTAAACCTAGCAAAGGCACACAGTGGAGGGTGTGGTGGGCCCTAGGAGACTTTCCATCCAATGCCCCCAGAGGTCCTGCGAAGCTGTGCAGAGGCTGGGATGGTGTTTATGGAGGCACATCCACTGGCCTGCTGGAGTTCAGGACACAAACACCATCACCACCAGAGCAGCGGACACTGACACATGCTCACTCCACTTGGATTAAACTCAGGTTTTCCCCTCAAGCTGAATTCATGCCACTCTGTAGCTCTTGGAAGCTTTGCAAATGTTACTGCCTGAATTTCACTTCCCTACTGAGAGACTAAGCTCCCGCTTCTCCCAGTAAGATACCGGTTTGAATCCCGGTCATATTTCTGCTGTTCTCCCCCAGCATCACAGCTGTTTGCTCCAAACATTAAGATATTTTTGCAAGAGCAAAAGCATGAATTATTTCAAACTTGCCTCAGGATGAATTTTCAAGGGTACTGCAGAGACTGTTTCCACAACAAAATGTGAGCTCTTCTCCTGCTGAACTGTTCATGTTACTTTCATGAATGCTAGAAAAGAGGCTGACTTTTTGTAAAATATCAGCAAATACCTGGAATGGGAATTTGTTTCCATTAAATCCTTCGGAAGCTATTGTTGTTGTTGATATTGTTGTCTAATCTGACCGAAAGTTCAATTTGGCAATTTTTATTAGACCTTGCTTTTAGGCATAGGCAATTAGCTTAACAAAACAGCAGATAGGATCTCTGCTGTGTTCGCAATGCCTGCTGCTCTGATTCTTACCTGGTGGGAAATGGCTTTGGAGGAGCACAGCCACATCTTTGTAGCTGTTTACATCACATTTCTGACAGAGCTCCACCCTGCTTTCCCCATTCGTACTTTGTTTTCCATGAATAAAGGTCATGGCATTGGCATTACAAAAAATATTGTTGCTGCAGAAGGAATTCAGCTGTCCCCTCTGGGTTATAAAATGAATCACATGACAGGACACTAATGCACTGAAACGTCGGCAGGGCAGAAATCAGAGATGGAAGAGAATCCTAGAACCCATGGAGATGTCTGCAGGCCTCCAGCATCCCACAAGTGCTGGGCTGCTGCATACTGCATAGTCTAATATTTTGCACAACCTAGTTTTAAACATACCCCAGCTGTTTTTAGACTGTCTGTTGTGGCCTCCCAGCCTAACAGGTCACACTGCTGGAACTTGTTTCCTAATAGTCAAAGTGCATGTTCTTTGCATCGATGTCATACCATTAGCCCAACACCTTCCTGCAGCTGTTGCTGGGACAGGGGATGTGGTTACAAGACACCTGCCCCCCCTTTGGGGTGCTGCATAAGACACAGTGTGGTGAGGGCTCCCAGGTGCCAGTTTAAATCACTGGCTTGTGTGGGACTCTGACCTGGTTGTATTCCAGTTACGCTCTACACCTTTTTGGCCATGCTCTATCTAGATCGGGGGATAACTGTATAGTAGCTACATCCCTGACTCACCTATAAAGTAAATCACAGAACCACAGAATATTTCCACGTTTCTGTATAAAAATCCACACTGATCTTCATGTTTGTGCTCATGTCAGAATCCACAATTGGCTTTTGGTTCAAAAGCCGTTCTTCTAATCTTTTGTTACAGGCGAGTCTCTCAAGCTCTCTGATGTTTTCTCTTCCCTTTAACCTGCTGATACTTTCTAGCAAGGTGGTATTTTAACAATCCTGCAATATTCCAGGAGTAATTTAATCACCAATGCCTGCAGAATCACAGCCCCAAACTTATGGTCCATATTTTTATGATTTTTTTGGCATATGACATACCAAAATCTGAATTGTTCTGAGAATATGAGGGGAAACCAGCAGAAGTTGCTATATTATTGTTATGGTCAAGGACATGCAACAGCCAACAAGCAAGAGCTCAACATCCAAAGCACTGGGAACACTTTTAGCAGGAAAAGTACCCAAGCAATCCTCAATTCAGAGAGTTCAGTAGGAAGTGTATTGGAAAAGATACTCTAGGTTAAGCAGATCTTGAACTTTTCTTCTCAGGATCGCAACATTACGAGACTAGTAAATCAAATTCTACAGAAAAAGTTGGAGATTTCATTAGTAAACAGCCTAGATGTGAGATGTGGATTCTTTTTTTTTTTTTTTTTTTAGGAAGCTGAATTCTCATGAAAAATATGTTTGAAACTGAGAACTGCCTGGATAATAATGAATACTAGTTTTTGCACAGTATTTTAACATGATCCCAGAAATTATAATTTAAGGAGTGCAAATCTTCCTTGTTGCAAAGCCCTCAGGATTCATGTGGCAATAGCCAGTGATCAGATAAAATAGAAGCAACCAATAAAGTGTTTCATCATTAGAAAGATTTCCAACACCGGAAGATTTTGCAAATCACCCAGCAGGTTGTGCACATCCTCTGGCATTTGAGATTTTGTCACTAATGAAAGCTAAGTGAATGGTGAACACACTATAAGGCTTAAAACAATGTAACAGAGGATCAGAAATTGTATTTTAAGGGACTTATTAGAATATAAACAAAATTGTATTTTTTTCTTTATAAAACAGTCTCCTCTTGATTATTAACAGAATAAAAGTTGCTCCAAAAATAGAGGTTTTTAACTATGAGACCATCACGCTCCGATTTTCCCTTAGCATTGAATATGAAGTGGTTGCAATTACATCCCCATTTAAGGTTTCCACACCTCTTAGTACTTTGCATTGTATTTCCTCTGAAGTTTCATAACTTCTGCTAACCGTGGAGGCCTGGGAGGCCTGCAGAGCTCATCTATGCTCTATAGGAAGTGGTTTTGGTGTTGCTCTGGCAACCTTAAATCAGTACTGAGCAAGCAGAGGTGCTGCTCAGCAGAGAAATAACATCAAACTCTTGCCTGTACATCCTCATTGTTATTAAGAATAGAGGTAGCAGTTGTGATGATGAACGGTAATACACTCCAAAGAAATTGCAATTCTGTCTCTTTTACTGCTCCCTTACATTTTAATTTGGTAAAATTTCTAGTCCTGGTGCCGATTGCTGCTGTGCACTCTCAATTACTAAGGAACTGTTCTTTCCTTTGCTCTCAGTGTCCCCAGATATGAACTATACATACAAATGTATGAGTGGATACAAATCCTTTGTGATTCTGTGGTAACATAAATGGAGAAGGATCTCATCCACTGGAGAATCCAGGCCCTCTTTTCCTTTACTCCAGACCTGACTGCATTTTGAGAGAAAGAAACTAATATTATTATTTTTTTTAGGTTTTTAACATGAAGCTCCTTTAATTCATCCTTGTAAAGCATTTGGGGATCATCTGATGAAAGTTCCTAAAGAAACACAAGGTATCCCTGCTGCTTGGGATTGGAAAGCTAAGGCTCAAGTTCTGAATAGAGAAGTGTGCTTAGAACAAAGAGGTTTTGGACACAAAACCAAATCATGGCAATGCACGCTGTCAAACACTTCATCTGCCTACTGCCATTTACATTTTTCAAATACACATGGAGTACTGTTGAGGACCTTGGCTACCTTTGTCTGTCACTGAGCCAAGCCTATTTAAGCTTTCTTCAAAACTAGTCCCTGCTGCCACTCAGGTATTTCTTGCTGTTGCTTTTGTTGCCATTCATCTTTCAATTGTTTCCAGTCTGCAAGCATCCTTTGGGTACCAAAACTGAATAGAATATTTCAGGCAGCTGTACAAGGGCATTGAAAGAAAGTCTAAAAGTCCATCCTCCGTGACTTTTACTTAGTCAACCCATATGTCAGACCTTGGTTTAGGTCTACACAAGAGAGGCTTTGCCATGTCTGATTGGTTTTGGTTCTTTTTTTTCCCCTTTGGTTTTGATTCTTTCCAGTTTTCTGGCTAGATTTCACACAGCTTGCCACCACAGCTCTAGTGGACAATAAAAAAATGTATGGGAACTCCTCCAAAGTACGTGTTTGCAAGGAGTGCTATGCCAGGAACATCATTACCAGAGTCCCAGTAACTAGTCCAGAACTGATGCCATAACTTTTATGTGTACCAGGGGCACTGAAACCCATGCTGAAATACTTGGCAAGTCTGCCCTTAAATTAGGATATATTCTATTGATATTGGCTACAATCAACCACAACATTCCTTGGTTTTGAGGTAGTATTTCTGAAGGGGGAGGGCTTGCGATGCCAGTTCTTGTCATGTTTTCCTGTCTCACCCTATCTCCAAGCCCAGCTAATCTGATGATATCCAACTGTCCTAATGAGCTGCATCTACTTCTAGACCGAAGCGTTGACAGCTGCCTGTCCTATTGCCAACAAAAACTTCTGAGACGACTGTATCTCATTCCTGCAAGTACGCAAATTGCTTAGTTTCCAGCCCAAATATGAGACATAATGATACTTCTTTTCATTGATCCAGGTCTAAAAAAAGGTGTGTCAAGAACACACTCTATCATTTTCTCACGTGCTGTTTAATCCCTCATCTGGAAATGAGGTTTCTGTGTATTGGTTACAGAGGAGAACTCAAGGGCTCATGTCCCTTACAGCAGAGGTACAGTCACACGGGCTAAGGTCAGTGAGAAGGACATGTTCCTCCAATTAATGTTGGCATGTGTTTACTTGTATTTTTATACATTGCTAATTCTCCCATTTGCTGCTCTTGGATTCAGAGCACATGGCAAGAGCTTCAGCTTGTTCCTACTCAGGTAGGATTTAACACCCTTAAATCTTCACCAAGACCTAACCCATCTCACACACATGGGATTCACTTTCTACCCCATAGATAAGGCCCAAAGCTGATGGAGCCAAAGGCTCATCAGGCTTTCCTTCCTCTGGACTGCAGGTCCAGAGCACTGAAATTGGGTAATAGGTGAGCAGATAAGAGGACAGTCCCAACAAGCCATTAAAAACTAGTCACAGCCTTCTAGAGAGAAAGCTATCTGAAAGAGAGAATGAATTTGCAGGTTAAATTTTGTCTTGGGTGACATCAGAGACCACAGGAACAGTATACAAAAACCCCCAGACAAAGAAGGAGAAGAGACGCACAGGAACACTGATCCTGATCCAAATGTGGTCAGAATAAATAGAAACAATACCTCCACTGACAGCTGGTCAGGGCAACTCATCTCCAGGCAGAAATAATAGTTTTCCTTGTCTAAAGAAAAACCCATGTCTACCCTCTGCCCCTCATAACTTTTATGACTTGCCAAATTCCAGGAATCATGGAAAACACTACTGAGCCAGGGGCCAAGGAGCAGAAAAACTAGGGGAAGCAGATCTAGTCCTGGTAGGCTCCTGCAGCAGCCCAGGTCACTGGTGTGGCCTCTCCCATGCCAGCCTTTCCCACTCTGTTTTCACAGCTGAAGGTAGGACCTGTTCCTCCAATTCAGCTTTTTCTCAGTAAGTTCCTCACAAACATACAAGCAAAAAAGCTCAAAACTCTTGTTAAGATCAGGCAGGGAAGAAAGAAAGACAGAGTGAGTTTGTTATTGTTCTATGTTTTTTCTTTTTGTTTTTTTCTTCTTAATTCTTGGGATGTGCTCAAACATTACAACGGTGGAGACCATATAAGTAGCTAGATTAGAGCAACAGACATAACAGTGGTATTGGATACAGAAATAGCAACCACTGCCAGTTCCATGGAAAGAGAGGACAAATGAATAAACATTGATGATAACATCTGAAACCACCAGGCTTGGAAAAGCCTCTTTATTTTAGGAATAATCCACTGAAAGATGCCAGGGCTAGATCTGACCATCTCTGACTTCTTCTCAGGGGTATAATTCCCATTGAGGAAGAAAAGGATGTTGAGGACGGATAAATCCAGGAACCTTCTATGCCATCATCTTTTAGTCACTAAGCTCTAGGGACAAATACAAGGATTTGTTTGTTTGGTAGGACTTATTTTTTAGTTTTATTTTAAATTTGTAGTTTTTCCTAAGCATTTTTTTCCAAATGTTTTTCACATCAAAAAATTCCATGCAGTCCCAGAGACATACAAATTGAATATGAAGGCAAGCAAAAAATCCAAATAGGTTGATCTCTCAATATCTCTTAAGTACAGGATGGTCTCTTCTCTACAAGACCTCCCGCTTTAGCAAATCTAACACACTACCAAGAATAAAGCAAGGAAGAATCCAGAAGGAAGTGGTAGCCTGTAGGGCTGGAAAGGTATTTTCAGTGTCTGATATTATTTAGGAAGATGTTTCTGATGGAACACAGGCTGTGCCATTCCAGATAGGGAGGAATTGCCTTCTTCAAGATTACTGAAAACTTACTAAATAAGAAGTTTTCTGCATTTCTTCACAGCTGGGGAGCAATCATTGCAACACAATTAGAAAAGCCGGAGGCTGAAAGAACAGAAACTCTCTGATTTGACCCGAATTCTTTACATTATAGCTGGTGTGTGCAAAATGCATCTGGGTTCTGTGAAGTGCAAGATACTGTATATCTCTGTCTGCCTCAGCAATATTTTGAGCTTTACATTGAGCTGAGTGCTCAAGTCCTGGAAGATGGCATTGGGAAGCCAATCCCTTGGGACACTCTTGGTGTCAAATTCTTTGAGGATACTTGAGTAGCCTATGCAAAGGGATCATTTAATATGTCTCAGAGAGGTGACATTTACCTTCTATAGGGCACCAGGAAGACTATACATTTTAAAACTGTGCCCAATTTTGTTTTCCTCAGCAAAAGAGAAGTATTTTTTCAGTAGAAATAAACCCAAGCATAATTGCAATGCAGTTTTAAGAGGCTTGAGATACTGATTCAAGACGGGGATGTCTAAAATACATAGGGTGAAATGCCAGTACCACGAAAATCAATAGGAAAATCTCCTATTATCTGCATTGTTACTGAATCCATACGGTTTATCCAGACAAAGACAGTATAAACACCAGAGGCTCAATTGTCCCTGAGCTAACAGTGCTCAGTTGTTTAAGCACAGGAAACGGCCCACCCTTTTCCCACCTTTGTACACCCAGGCAGGGGTCAGACACAGTGTGGCTGCCACAAGGGCAAGGCTGATCCAAGCGAATGTCTGTCTGGCTTAGGGTGACCTAAGCCAGAGGCAGGGAGATGGCAGAGCCACTGCCCTGGAGCTCTCTGAGTGATTGCAGAGTAGGCCACCAAGGGGGCAAAGGTATGGTAAATCTGCAAAAAAGCCCTGTGACTGAGCAGATACACTCCACCAGTTGTCTTGGAGAAACTGGATTAAACCACTTCTCAAGACACAGTTTTCTTTCTTAAATTCAATACACGGGTGCAAGAAAGGTTTTAACAGTTGCCCTTATAAGGGGAAGAAGTCCGCTTCCAAGGAAGCAGAAGTACCACTGTCATTGACACAACACATCCCACTTCCTTCCAGTATCTTTTGCCATCATAACAGGATCCTCAAGTAATTATTTTTAATTCAGGATTGAGGTGATTTCATTCTCCACATTCATTATCTGAGTAAGCAAGTACATACTTCTCTTGTTCTTCATATTTGTCCTGATTATTCACCTTTGGTAATGGAACATATAACAGGAGAGGGAAGGTGTGAGTTCACTGACAGGGAGTGCCTCCGCAGGTACAAAAATCAAAAACCATGATGGAAGAGAAAACTATCTTTTCGTTTTTTCTTAACTTAAAAACTCGAGGCAAAATAGTTGCCCAGTCCTCTACAGAGGCTCTGCACAGATTAAGCATTGTGAAGCCCCTCATCTTGGGTGTAGCAAGAGGAGGCATCAGAGCTGAATTTCCATGCTACACAGACGTGCACACATTTAATCCGGTTGTGGTTTTCTTAATATGCAAAGATCCCAAAGTCAGCTCTGATTCGACTCATCAGTTCCAGCTAATTTTCAAGCTAAGGGCTCTAATAAGCAGACTCAAGAGCATCTGGGCAAATTTAGCTTCAACCAATTTGCCTCTAGAACATCCTTTGAATACATTTGCATAGTCTGTGTTCACAAAGCTACATAAAACATGCCTTGCCAGCTGCTGGCGGGGCTTCTCAGCCTGGCATGCTGCTCTCGCTGCTAAATACCCGCTAAAGCCTTGACAAAGTGCTCAGAGTCACTCACCTTTCCCGTAGTTGACATTAAGGGCACCCCTGTAAAATGGTGTGCAACAAATGTCAATGTCTCGAGTAAGGATGGTTTAGCCACGGGGCGGGCAGCGGGCAGGCAGGGGGCTCATTGCCCCACGTCACTGTGCCACAACCTTCACCTAACGATAGGATATCTGAGAGTAAGAATGTAGAGCAGTCACTGCCACCCGCACTTGGCTTTCCCACTGCAGCACAGAGCCAAATTTGATAGTCTCTTTGGGGATGCAGGCACATGCCCATTAACACAGGTTTATTTTAAAGAGGGCAGGTAGCAGCTGATGGGTGGTGGGAATCTTTTAGCATTCCCAAAACAGGCAGCGTTTGAATGAACAATCTACAGATGCAAACACCAGCAGATGTATTGGCAATAACCCTGTGCTAGAGCCGTCGTGAACTTTGAGCACTTGCTGTTTGGTGCCTAATTATAATCCCTAATTATAGTCCCTATAGCTGTTCGTTATTTACCGCACATTGGGATCTAGGGATCCTGGTCAGGTTCTGAGTCCCTTTGTGTCAGGTGCTGCAGAAAGACAAATGCCAGTTCTGGTAGATCATATGAGATAAGGCCCTGCAAAGTCTTACCCATGTGCTGAACTTTCTGTACAGCTGTAGCTTCACTTGGTTCAGTCTGATCTGTGCAGATATGCAGTTCTATTGTGTTCTAGTTCATTATCTTTTTAACACCTATTGAACTCTTTGCAACTGCTTAAAAGCATAAAGTAAATCATGCGCATAAATGTTTGTAGAATGCGGGGCTTAATAAAGACCAGCAGCAATATAGGCAGAGGAAAGCTTGAGAGAGAGAGGGAAGATAAAAGTAACCATAAAGGGAACTTGTGATTACATAGACTACCTACATACATAATTTGTGGGCTTCGTGGTTTGGGAATTCTGTTTGTTTGCTTAATGTAAATGAGCAAGAGAATGTAAAGAATCTCTACCACCTACTGAAGCCAAGAACTGAAATGTTGTAGGCCTCACCCCGTGCATTTATAAGTCTTTCCTTGTTCAGCAAAACACTTGGCCACGTTTTGCACTCTAAGAGGAGAATACCAAATAGCGTGTTTTCTGCAAGAACTGGGAGCTGCTTACCCGCAAAGTGCAAACCCAAATAAACATGCTGTCCCCCAAATACTCCTGCACACAACGAACATAAGGAGGGAGGACTCCTGTGAGGTTTGGGGGTGTTTTTTCTTTCAATATTTGTGAACTCCTTTCTGCGTTTCTTGACTAGCTCTAACCAAAAGCCACCTTTGGAAATGTTCTGTATTCAGCCTCTAATTTAGATGTACCCGATTTAGATGCAAGTTCTCACCATGCATCACTTTTAGAACAAGTTTCTTTGTAAGCTGTTGACAGAAAATATTTATAGTCCTATTATAATCGAGTAAAAAATGTGAACTGAGTAATGGATATAATATCTTTTCCTTTGGTTTACTGGAGTTTATTTCCCTGCTGTGCAAAGTTTTGTCCAGATTTTTAAAACAAATTCACTTTGTCTTGACTCATGGTTTTTATTCTCTGTGAACAGTTTAACAAGCTGAAGTTTGGAGAGTTTGCAGACTGGGACTGTTTTGGAGTGGCAATATTTCCAGGGAACCAAGATTCCTAAAACCAATTATGTTAATCAGAAATGTGTTGTAACTCCTCTGCTTTGGGAACACTGAGATAACAGGTCACCTTTAACTTACTGACACACTTTGAATTTTGACTATTGAATACGTGCAACAATCTACACGTTGACTATCAGCTATTTGTAGCACTCGGCAAATAGAATAAAAAAGGTGAAACTCTGAATGATTTTTTTATCAGCTCTCTGCAGGTCTAAAAGTCTTATTTAACAAAGAGTTTCTATACTTGCTATACATACACTGAAGATAAGCATAAGCCTGAAAGCTTTGCTGAATTCTTACTTCATTAGGTATGTTTTTACAGTTTTTGCTTAATCTGGGCCAGAACTAACAGCTGAGCAGTGATACTAAGTGTAACAACCAGGACTCCAGGGAGGGTGTGGATGCTATTTTTGACCCACTTAAATTGATTGCAGTTCAAGTTTTGTGTCAGTTACAACATGTTACAAAGATACAGACTCTACAAACAGGCCCAAGTTATCTTCTTGATTTAATGACACCTCACTTTCTTATAGGTCTCCAGAGCTCTTTAGATTTTTACCTTGCCTGGTGGCTTTCTTTTCACCTCAGTGTGCCAAGTTGGCTGATTTCATTGAATATTGATATGTGAAACGAACAAGCCTTCCCTTTATTTAACATAAGTCTTGTTTGCTCTTCCTGGCATTGGATAATTATTACGTCTGCAGGGAGGGTTAGCTTTTAATCTGCGTGTTATTGTATGTGTCTCCATCAAGATAGAGGCATGCCCTGGCAGGACAAGGTGCTGTGAAAGTTCAGGTTGTTGCTGCTAGCTTCCAGCAAAGGAAATTAATTTTCAGCCACCCATGTTGAGTTGCCAGTGGCCAATGCAGAAATCTTTTGTTGAACAGAAACTGCCGGACCACTGGTGTTTACACCGCTTGAGATGCAGCCCAGACAGACCAGCACATCAAAGGCCAAATCTTGAATTTCCTTCTGAAGGCTTGATCTTGTTAAGCTTGACTTGCCTAAGAAATCTTCCTTCATATTATTAACCCTATTGATTTCAACATGAACCCAATCCTTTTCCTACAGAAATTCTGCCTGAATAGAGTAAGGAGAAGCCAAAACTTGTGGATTACACCACTGAAAGAATATGCTATGAACGGGCATTATGGACTTTAGGAGGAACAGAACAGAGCACAGTACACGATTAAAAATCACAGGATCATGCTCTTAAACCAAACGCAGAATCCTTACAAACTTCCCTCTGAAATGAGCAGGAGGAAGGCTATCAAAGCTTAAGTCAATGCTGCATTGCAACACACCTTTGCCATAACTTCGGTTGACAGTTCTTCCACTGTACCTGCCTGTGGACAAACCACACTTTCTGAAGGCTTTTATGACCTTCACATACAGACCTTGCTCTTTTCAACAAAAGCAAACAAAGCTCCCAGCTCACGAGGAAAGACATTTAGATTATGACAACCTGCTGACACACATGATAAAAGTGTTTTTTTCAACTCAAAATAGCCAGAATACCCCTATGAAATATTCTTTCTCACACAACATGCTGTTTTCTCATTATGTGTGTTGACATTTTTCAGACTGACCTCAGCTAGATATTTTGTTCCGGAGTCCCCATTTAGTGGAACATTTAAACAATAACACTTTGAAGCATGCTCAGTCTCTCTTTTGAAGTCCATTCAGGCTCTGCCCTAGGGTCAGCAGGCGCATTCCAGCAATGATGCACGGACCATCTGCTGCACAAGTTTAAATCCCACTGGTCCTATACCTAGAGGTAACGTGTTGCATAACTTGCACTGAAAAACAGCCTGTCAGTTCGGACGGGGTTTGGATTTATTCCTATAGCTCTCTTATTCTCCCGCTGGAGGGCCTGCGCACAGTAACCTTTGAGTGTGGTTTCTGGGGACTACAAATTAATGAGATAAATAATAAGAAATGACATTAAGTTCTTGCATTCAAAACCTTTATTTTCCTTTGCCCCTCTACACCCTGGCTCTGTGATTCCCAGAACTCACTGTTTGGTATTTCATTTACATGCCTTCCTATTCCTGACTTCTCACTTAGGTGGGCTCTGGCTAAGTTACCCTAAATAGTGGTCCATAGCTTAGTGTCAATTGCTGAACAAGGGAAAACCAGGATGGTACAATAAGAAGGGTGAGTTTTCTAAGACAATGTCAGTGATTCAGATGACCAATGACTGTTTACTTGGGTAGGAATCTGGCATCAGAAACATGACAAAAATCTGTGCCAAAGTATGTCTTTGTCTATATATTTAATCCATTGTGCTTTAATGTTAACTAGTCATTATTAAACTTAACAATGCATTGGCTAAGGTTAATGTATTTCAGACCCAACCACTGTTGGTCTTATTGATGCTATATAAACATAGAAAAAGGAGTGGTCCCCGCTCTTGGGAGTTTAAAATCTAAACTCGGACAATACACTTCAAACATATGGTATATCCTGCAGGCTGAATTACCAAACTTCAATCAGCATTAGTCTTAACAATTAATTTATGTTGCACATATGTTCTACATTTGGGGGCATTAGCCCTGATGGGCCCCTTGAAGTAAATGTGAGTGTATGTACATGCTGACCTTTTAATGATGGCAGAAGAACATAGCATCAAGCAGGAGGAGGCCAGTCAAGACCTGTGGGATGGAGCGTGGCATGAAGGCAAGCATGGAAGAGGGACATAAATAGAGTACAAAAGAAGGAGACTTGGAAGTCATGTAGCATGCGTGAAGAACACCCATAGCAGAGCAAGTTTTTCAAAGCAGCACTAGCACTAGTTGAGCACCAAAATAAGTGGGCACATTTCCACTTTTGAGTATCTGTCACTTATTTAGATGCCTCCTTGGAAACTGAGCTCTCCAGAAAATCTGTCCTCAATGGTGGGTGCTGAGCACTAGACAATCTGGCCTGTTCATTTTCTCAGTATGTGGTTCATCTGTTCTAAGGAACAAGTCCTTCTGGAAACATAAAAAGGCAGAAAGAAGCGTTGGATACAGAAAAGCACACAAGCTGCCTTGTAGGCTAATGATCAAGAAAGGCAGAACAAGCAAAATTTCATACATCAGATGAAGTCAAAAGTCTAACCACCAGGACCCCTTACAAACATTGCAGGAAAGAGGGTGGACATGGGTTAAAGCACTGAGTAGGAGTCAGAAGATACAAATTGGCTGATTTCCTTCATCTCCCTGCTCAAAATGTTCTTATCTATCCAAAAAAAGACGTGGGGCAGGGATATCTGCCCCACTACCCTAGAGGAGAAAACTGTAAGCATTAGTTAGGATCAAAATATGGCCTCAGATGCAAGAAGCAGCCCCTGGGGTTGAAGGAAGATCCTCTGAGGCTTTCTGCCTCCACAAAACAGAGTTGAAAACAACATAACACAGCATGAAGGCACATAAAGTGAGACATATGCATGAAGAGCATAATGTGGGACACACTCCCATGTACGCAGGAATTCAGCCCCCAGCTCTGGAGGGACATCCTCTATTCATTAGCTGTGTTCATGTGATGTAGCACTTGTGGTGGCCAGTCAAACTTTTACTTAGACCTCTTCAGACCTTGCTATCACCTCTGCTCCCCGTGAACCAACATGCTTGCCTTTTGCATAATGCCCCTCTCTCTTTGTGTCACCTCTGAACTTGTCCTTGAGTCTCCCTAGTGGGATCCTGTAAGAGGATTGGGTGGGCCAGGAGGGAGAAACTCCATTGTTTGAGCACAAAAAGCCACGTTCATTAGTAGGCATGCAACTTAGAACTAGTCATGGAAAAAAAAAAGAGTGGATTTGCTATTAAATCGGATATTCTTGGAGGTTTTCCTCACACAACTCCCTCT
Source organism: Scolopax mira (assembly GCA_004320125.1). Classification (NCBI taxonomy): domain Eukaryota; kingdom Metazoa; phylum Chordata; class Aves; order Charadriiformes; family Scolopacidae; genus Scolopax; species Scolopax mira. The sequence goes on from BJBW01002569.1 coordinate 296,861, forward strand.
TTTAAGCTAACAGAAGCAATTGAGAGACCTTCCCAGTAATTTCTGAGTTCCAGCCCAGCTCTGACTTTGAAGCCAATATAATCCTCTTGTTCCCTACAATAAGGCCTCAATCCTCCCTGCCATAAATCAGCCTAATTCCTTTCACGTAAGTTAGTGTTACCCCATTTAAAGATTTTGTTCAGAAATTAGGGCACCATGGGGCAGGGTCCTGCAGGAATACCCAGGAAAATCTGGTCCCTGGAGAAGTTCATAGTCAAACCATCAAGATGTGTACTTGTGAGTTGTTCTCATGACATTTTAGGCCCACAGAGCTGTTACCTCCTGACAGGACATGTTCATCTGAGATCCAGGCTTATGAGTGATGGATATCTATCAGGATAATTAACCGTCTTCAGTGGCTCCTGCCAGAGAAAGAGGGGAGCTTTGCAGTGCCCACTTCCACAGCCATAGATTAACTCTATAGAGGAGCTGCCAGAGACTTGCTTGGTTCTTGATCCAGTTCAAAGGGATCAGGTCAGGACCTGGTAATTACCCCAAATTTAAACAAGGTTCCCAGTTCAAATCCATTGCCATTTTCTGGTTACATTTGCCCTCCTCTTGGTAAACAACAAACATTTTCTTGGAAACAGTCTAATTTCTTATGCCAGGGGTAAAATAAACCCCAGCTCATCATGGACATGTCCTTTCCAAAGAATTACCACAAAAATGTCTGAAACCCTATAAAGGCTGTTAATGATTCTAAATCTCCATGGGGCTTTTTTCCTCCTTCCTCTTCCCTCTTTTCTCCTCACCCTGACGAGCTGGTGATTTGGGAATGGTTTAAAATACCACAATAGCCATGGCAGGACATCAAGAAAGAAAAAGGAACATGGTTTTGAAATACTTTCTGTAAGGCTCCAAGCACTTGTGTTGGTGCTTAACTGACTGGACTTTAGCACACAGCAGTTAGATGATCTCTGCAGCTTTGGGAAATACGAGAAACTCTGGAGAAGGGTGGGGGGGAAACAGTCTCTGCCACATTGGTCTTTATTGTCTTATGGATTTTATCACAGTATTGTTCTTTATTTCCTGCTATTTATAGGCTCTCATGTTTTGTGCTGCTTTCATGTTTGTGTTATCTGCCTTCCCACGACATGCTTCACCCCAGCCCTTGCCAAAGCTGGATCCATAAAGGCCAGATGGATGGTTTTGAATGGCACATCAGGGATCATCTTCTTTCTCTGGGTGATGTGTGCAAACTGCCCTTTTCTGAGACACTAAGTAACCCAAGATGGGTGATTTAAATGATGGTGGTTGGCTCTACACACTCTTGCGCAAAGGAGCTGAGGAGTTTGCCACTGGGCTTTTGGGTATCAAGCAATGACACCTTTAAGAGCCCCAGCCAGTGATGCTGGGGTTGTTTCCTCTGAAATCCATGCTTTACAACGGATTGAAACCACCAGCTCATCAGCAGGTGACTTCATGATAACCGCGGTGGAAACTTCACCTGAATTATTTTGTCACTCTTGTCTTTGTGCAAGGTACTGCAGAGAGAACGTGGCACAGGGGCTATTCTTGTCCTTATCCCCCATGATTTAGGGATGTACATCCACTGATATGAACTAGCAGACATGAAGTTAGTTCCAGTTTGAAACAAACAATGAGGTTTGGAAAAGTCAGGTCCCTGCCCTAGTAAACGTATTGCCTAAAAGGTTGCTCCAACAAGCTGTGGGGTTAGAAATAAAAATGGGAGAGATGCAAAATAATTCTGAAATCACTGAAGTCAGTGATTTAATCCCAGCAGCGTCCTTGTACCTCACCCCACAGCAATTTCCAGGCAGCCAAAACACCAACTCCAGTCATAAAGCAGAAACCAGGCAGCTGGTTTGGTGAGTTGGAACTGAGGGATTTACTCTCAACCACGGTCCCTTTCCTGCACTTAGTGAGTGACAGCAAGTCTCTCCCATTGATCCACAGCTTGCATCACTGCTCCTCGTGGATGCCTGCCTTGGAAGCAACCACACAGCTCAGTGCCAGTAATAACAGGGAAAAACCCTTCACCTCAACAGAGAGGAACAGCAAGCCCTGCTTTGGGACCCTTTCACAATACGCATCCAGCAGCAGCACCTGCTATGGGCTCCTGGAGAATTACAAAGAATATTAAATGCTTGCTCAAAGATGGAGCTAGGCTTGGCCAGCTTCTGCTCATGGGAATTTTAGGGAAGTTACTCCCACTGTTTTACCTGTGAATGCATGCAAAAGGGCCACAGAACATCATTCTTCAGTGCTGCAGGGCAGCATAAAGGCACCTGTTTGTCAATGAGAGCCATACTAATTTGCCTCAAATTGTGCCTATTCTGGGAACATTCCTTGAAAGAAGCAGCAGAACTTTTCTGTAAGTAGTGTGAAGTGCAGGTTTCTTATTCAGACAGTTTGACACCGGTTTCTGTAGTTATCCTTGACTCTCTGTGGCAGACAGACTGAAAGAGGAAACGTGATGGAAATAGAAAGCATCTATGATGCACCAGACTAAGCAAAGATAAAGTGTGGTGCAAGGAGAATTAAGAGATGGCAAAGCACATACTCCTTTTAGCGAGTCCTGGGATTCTTCCTAAGGTAATGCTAAGAAGCAAATTTATGTCAAACCATGAACATCACTAAAAAAAATGCCTTGTCTCCCAAGCACCAGTGAGTCCTAAAAGCTGCCATTTAAAATGTTTAGTGGCCATTACAGTGAAATCATCCATTTTGCCACACTCAAACAATGTGGAAAAGCCATGTGGCAATCCTTTTTCAGGGTGGTGGTGGGGGACAAATTGCCACTAGGATCTCCACAACACTGGAAACAAAAGACCTGACCAACTCTTATCCTGTCTGAGAAGTAATTAAAAGTGTGAAACCAAAGGTTTCCAGCAGAGACTGCTGCGGAGGCTTAAAAGATAGTGACTCTGGAGCAACTGCTGTGAAAATGGCCTCAGTCCTCCCCCAAAGTGCCAAGTGCCTTGCTGTCTGTGGGGAACAGCATGGATGGGGGTGTCACTTCTCCCAAGCCCAGCAGTTACATTCTCCTTCTGCCCTTTGTTTCAGCTGATGAAAATCCAACACACTGTTTTCAGCTCAGTGTCTGGTATGAGCCAACTCCTTTTTATCTCCTGAGACGCACTTTTCAGCGTGTCATCAGATGCCCTCTTGGACACCATCTAAGGCACATTGACAGGTTGTGGTAGTTTTCCAGTCAGACTCTGAAATGGTTATTCACACTTTTATCATGGCAAGATTAGATTATTGTAATTCTTTATTGGCCAGCTTCCCAAAGCGGGCTCTGCACAAACTCCAGATGGTGTGAAATGTGGCCATCAGGATTTGAGTTAAGAAAGGACAGTATCATCCATTCTGTTAAAAACCTCTACCTTGGCAACTGCTTAGACAGCAAATTGATTTCAAAACCAAAACCCGTCCTTTTTCCCTCTGTGCACAGCTGAGGTCAGGTCTCTGTCAGCAATCTTATGATTCGTTATGGTCTGGAGTACATTACCTGGGCTCATACTACCTGGTAAATAATTATCTGAAGGGTGATTTCAAGAAGGTGAGGGTAGTTTAAACCTGATTTCCACCTGCTTGGTCTCCTCTAAAGCCTGTGCAAAAACTGGGCAGGATACTGCAATTACACCCTTTGCAAACATTAGACGAGGGCGTCAGGGAACGATGGGCCCTCCTGCTCTTATTGCACCAAAACTGCAGCCTGAAGACACTCCCCTCCACGAGAAACTGCTTCCAGGCATAAAGGCAGCCAACCATAGCCCTCTCTTCTGGGCACGGCTGAGGGGAGGTGGCAATGCCAACTTGATCCCACAGAGGCAGCCATGTAAACACAGCGCGTCCCTAAAACTCTTCTAAATTGCAGGGTGGCTAATCTTGTCCCTTCTAACCCCAGGGTGAGCTGCCAAGGGGACACCCAGACAGTGCCCAACCTCCCTGCTCCTGCTTTTAGTGCTGCGGGGCCTCAGCAGAACACACATGCTGCTGGTACGTGTTCTTGTGTGCCACCTTTCCCTTGTGTAAACTGCGACTACACAAACAATTGATAGGATAATAACTGGCTTCATACAGACCAGTACAAATAAAACCTTCCGGTGGTTTGGGCTTTTGTCTTCTTAGAACTTTCATTTTCTGGAAGAGCACAATACAAAAGGTGTACTCCTTCATATTTGATTCATTTTTTGTTTTGAGCCTGAAAGTTAAGACCTTTCCTGATTTAGCTCATGGTGACTAAATTCCTACAGGCCTTTCGTGCAAGGGAAAAGTCTTGAGCAGGGTCTAGTAAAGAACCATCATTTGGCTTGTTTTTATTAACTAGTATTTACAAAGCAGTGTGTGATTTGCTGCATAAGAGGGAGAAAGGCTGGGGACAGCTTTTGCTGTGCAGTGGAATGGCAAACACAGCGTACTCTGAGCTGTTTACCTTCCCCATCACTTCTGCGGGGAACCTGTGACCTGCCACTCACAGATGTGGATATAAAAGCTCGTAGTGTACGGATGTGGATATAAAAGCTCATAGTGTTTTGGTTGTTTGGTTTGTTTTTTCGTTAGTGCGAGCCAGCTGACACAGACCGTTTGCTTTCGGACAACAACCAAACCCTTTTGTTTTGCATGAAGGGGGTGAAAAATAAAACCCTGTATATAAAGAATTGTACTGACTCTGCAAAGAGCTACTACATAAGGAAGAGAGAGAGTGGTGGTCAGCTCTGGGGTCACGCTGATTGTCATTTTTAACCTACAGTGCCATCGTCATTTCAGAAATTCAGAAGCCTGGGGAAGCTGTTGAAGGCAAAATATTTCCCTATATGGATAAAAATACATCACTAAGAAGAAACAGCCATGTGAAAGAACAGGCAAAGTCAGGATGGTTTACCCAGAATCACGAGAATTCACGAGTTCAGATACAATAAGATACCAGTGGGTTTCTATTCCTTAATCTTAGCTGATCTGCACTTGCCATGGGACCAGGAAGCATACAGAGACCTTTAGTATCATTTTTATACACCCACCATGTCATGCTGGAGCAGATGCCTGGCTGTCCTAACACGGAATGTCTTCAGGATTACTGCAGCTTGTGCCACCCTGAAAAGAGCATCCCATCAATCACAGGTATCCATACAGCCCATTCCCAAGTTTCCCCAAACCAGGAGACCACTCAGTTGCTGAGTGAAGGTGCCAGCCCATCTTCTGCCAGTACTAAGGGTACAGCCTGAGCTTTAATCTGGAATGAAAATGCTACTAAATTTACAAAGGATCTTTTTATTTCCCAACATGTCATTATAAAGACAAATTTTATCAGTATTTGTTCAGCTGAATCACTTCACCAGTGGGTAGGCTTGAGTTGCCTGAATATAGACATCCAGAGCTATTTTAAAAGCTTGTGATCACCTAAGACAGCTGCAGGGCTGGCAGGTAAGATGCAGGACCTATAGGAGACCCACATCCTCTTTTAGGGACAGATGGAGCTCATGTGGGACACATGGAGGTACTATAGTATATCACAGTATCTTATATAGTGCCAGATGCATATGGGTGGGCAACTCAACTGCCTCCTATGGGAATCAACCAGATGTCTGCAGAGAATCTGCTCCTGGCTTCTGCTGCTGCTGAGAACTGAGCCACAAATGCATTTTATGCATTTCAGAAAACTGTCCAACAGAAGTGCTGGGAAAGGTAACGCCTGCCTATTTTAGGTAGAAAATCACATACAGCCTACTTGTATCTCTGCTCATGGCCTTTATTCTAGTGGGAGGTCACTAGAAAGGTCTCCATGACTCCAGCTACCATGGCCTTGAGCAGCTGAGCAACCTGAGCCATGATCCGCTCAAGTCTCCATGCACCAAACACCAATCCATTCAGCACATGTATGTGATGGTGATAACCATCTGATGGGCCATATGATAGACCAGAGAATCAGACAGCAAACCTCACCCTCTGTGTGTCACATAGCCCACCAGCCCAAACACAAGCCATTTCAAGTCAAGTTCTGTACCAGATAAAAGGAAGGCTCTCTTGACCAGATAAACAGCGTAATTAAGTACTGAGACCTTCAGCTGTGAACAATAATGCTCAATATGCCAGGTAGCTTAATCTGCAAGCATGTAATATCCTGTTGTTGTGTAGCTTTCAGGCATCCTTCCATGTTCTAAATTCTCCCAATAAACTTAGAGAGATTTGTTTCCAAAGAACCCATTTTCCAGTGATTCATAACAGAAAGAGTTCACACATCATGAACTCTTGCTACCTGACAACAGCCAAGAGTGAAAGAGCTCAGATATCCCCACTGAGCTGCCTTTGGATAGCTGGGGAAAAGCACATTAAAAAGTTGCAGGCTACATTCTCTATATACCACCACTGCAAACATAAGCATAAATGACTACTCAAACCTCAGGTTATTTGCAAATAACCTGCTGAAGAGTAGGAAAATAGGAAAGTAGGATCATGAGCATTCGTACAAAGCCTTTAATTAGAGAGAAGAATGTGGTGCTCTGCGTAGGAAGGCCCTATCTTCACACAGTGCAAAGCAACGCGGCTTCATTATGGAATTACATCAGTTCGTGCCAATGGGGATTGGGTCCAGGTATGCATAGGAGGATGTCTGCCTTTACCATGGAAACACAACACCTAAGCGAGGGACCACACGAGCAGCTTAACAGCAACTGTATTAATACTTGACAGGGCAGGAAAGAAAAATGAAAACAATTGCTCTAACTGAAACTACGGGGGGTGTGTAAGTAGGGCAGAATGTGCAGTAATTACCTGAGCTGGAGTTGAGCCAGAGCACCGACACTAACGCTCCTGCTCTATGGGACTGCGAGGGAGCCTAAATAAACAGGATTTTGGTTTTCCATCTTTGGCTAAAATGGTTGTTTACACAGAAACAGAGAACTGTGTAAAAAGACATGGTGCTCAAGTCTGAGGAATGAAGCAGGGCTGCACGCTGAGGAACTGAATTTCCACCCACACTTGCACCAAAAGGCAAAGAGATGTGGTGCTCCCTGGGAGAAATGTTTCTTGCGTGGACAGTGGATCTGTGGATGGGCACAGCTTTGTCCAGCTACACAGAGGAAATGCCAGGTTACTGCAAATGAAATCAAGGCTCTGTTTACATGAGTGTTAACATGAACTTTCTGGATATTCTCAGACTGGAGGTGATATGAGCTCTGCCTCCTGCAGCTCTGCAGGACTCCTGCCCCCTGCCCCCTTTGCCTCACTCACCTCCCGGCAGTCAACTTGCCCTATGGCCACCCCTACACTTTCCTCACAGGCATCACTAGCAGCCCCAGGACCTGTTCCTCACTCCCCACTACATCCTCTCCATATCACCTGCAAAGTAGAGGCAAGCCTGCATGGAAAACTGTCCACAGACCAGTTCCTAGAAAGGTCACTTCCCATGGTCCAGTGCATTCCCAGGCATGGGGCTCATGAGAAGCATGAAGACAACAGTTAATAGCAAGATGAGGCTCCACAGGTAGCGCAGGTTGGGGATAACCTGGCCTGGTGGGACCTAGGAGCCAGCTTAAACTACCAGTTGACAATCAGGTATAACATCTATGGAAAAGACTAGATGAAGTCCTGGAGGAAAGAAGTTCCTTTGCTGAGGAGCAAAGCTCCTTTGCTGAGGAACAGCTGATGGGCAATGGCTTGCCCAGTGATCCCCATTCATGGTCCAACAAGCGTGTCTTAGTCATACAAGTGAGGAGCAACTTCAGGCATCTGCCCCATCATCAGTCATTGATTCATGACTGTGCCAGCTCTGCCAGCAAGTAGCAACCACAGCCAGCTTCCAAGCCTGGGTTACTGAGCTGCAAGTCCTGCACGCTACCAACGCACACATCTGAACCCGTGACCCACAGGTTCTACAGACCATCACAAATCCCCCGAGACACACAGTTCCCCACAGCTTTGCAGGTTGTTTTTAGTTAGACAAATCTAAATGGCTGCCACAAAAGCTTAATCTCTTTCCAGCCACACTCACGCTGAGTGTCAATAGGAAAAAGTCCCATGAATACGCTTGATAATTACAGAGCCATGGCTGTAGCAAAGAACAAAGTATAATGCAGGCTTGAATACTCAGGAAATTGACTGCTGATATGTTTCCATTCATTGTTTTGTTCTCTGTTCTCAGTGTTATATTAAAATCTCCTACGAAGAATGAGCTTTCTTGTTTAATGGAACTTGTCAGTTAGAGGAAATCTGCTCAAGCTGTTTGATCTATTCATTAAAATAATATTAATTGCAAATTTAGCACACGTTCCTATCTTAGTTAGCAAATCAATTGAAAATTACAGCTGATATTTTTAAAGCTATTTGTTGCCCACGAAAAGTCATGGTCCATCATTTTCTAACTCTGAGGTATTCACCATCCCCTTGCTCTGACTATTCAGTCCTGGCTATTCATTAGATATGTTGATCTATCGTACCAGTCACCTGACATTGTTTTCCTGACTCCATTAGTGAAAAGTGAGAGCAGTGAAAAGCAAATAGTAAACACGACGTGAATCTCTGGTCATGAGAAAATTCATGAAACTTTGCAAATTGTGAGCATTCTCATAAAATCCTGACAACTGCATCAACTTATTCAAGAGTGACCTCACGTCTATAGGAAATCATGCTCAGTGCTTCTGCCTGCCTCTCCGTCAATGGAACTAGCTGTCTATTTTGATTCCATGTGACTCCTAATTAAATACTGAATTTGCATGTTTGCTATTCATCCTGATTCCCAGCATACACACTCAAAATAACAAATCTTAACTTCAGGCTCTGAAGCTGATGTACAGCTGAATCTGGATTTCCAAAGTCCTACAGTTCAATGATATTCAAGTCCGGAGGCTTCACTTGGTTCTTTGCACACATAAAGGAACCATTTAGAAAAATCAGATGCAGTGGCCAGTTTAGACTCTATGTAAGTCTGTAGGATTATTTTCATTTGCTGGTTCTGAACCTTCAGCAAAAATTGGCAAAAATGGGTTGCATTGGGTAGCTCACAGAAACAATATTTCTTTTGTGAATGTCTTCCTGCTTCCAATTATATCAGAATGACGGAAGAAAAGGGAAATAGCCAATTCCAGGGTTCATATAATTAGATATAATACACTCTATCATCATCAGTGCTCGATGCTTTTCTTTAGGCAATCTCAAAGACATTCAGAAATGCTCAGAAACCACTGTTCATGTCAGCATGATCGTAAGTGCCACCACTTTTAGGACTTTGACTTTACAGACAGAGAAGTGGTGGCATGAGCCCCCTCCCCTAGAGGCAGGGGCATCAGTTCTGCAGGCAGACCCCCGAGCACCCTCCCTTCCCCTCCATCTTAACAACTCTGACAGGCACAGGGAGATGCCTCCCTTCTCTGGTGACAGCAGGTTTTATTATACCTATGCTTATTCACATAATTTGCTTCACCTTGGCCTTGCTAAAAACACTACCCTTGTGCTGTGTGCCCCCGGCAGTCCTGCAAGGCTGTTTGCTGACACCGAGCAGGGACTGCACACCAAAGACCCTACAAAGGGACCTTACTGATGGGATGTGCTGCAGCCATGACTGTTCATGTGGCTCGGGGAACCTGAGCTTCCCTGCCTACATACTGTTTCTGGATGTGTACCACCCTCCTCTGCTCCATCCCCGCCCTGTGCCTGACGAATTCAGGCAGCTCAAGTCACAGGTAATTCCTCTAAAATAAAACCATCCCTCTCCCACCCTCATCCTTTCTTAAAACAAGGGCAGAATTGTTCAAAACAACCCAAGGGAAGAAACCCAAATTGGAGGTGACCTCCTTCCAACCCTCTGCGCTGGGGGCCAAGGTGTGGTCCCCCTTTACCCCCCTCCTGACAAGCTCCCGGGGTCATTCCAGCACCCCTGTCTCCTTCCCTCCCGGAGCGGTGCCCTCCCACGCACCGGTGCTTTCCCGCAGCCCATGAAGAGCTCTCTGTTCCCGGCGTGAGTCATGGCCCCGGGCTGCGGGACGGTGACATCAGCCCCTGTGCAGCCCTCGCCGGGGCCGAGCACGCCGGCTGCCCCTCGTCCTTTCTTTGGAGCTTTGTGCCAGAGTATAACGGCCGGGACTGTTCCTCTGGGACTGTTCCTCGGGGAGAGCGAGGGGCCGAGAGCACGGCTCGGCATGGATTTGATGAGGGGATTGCCATCCGGAGGAGGAGCAGCCGCAGCAGCCCTGGTTTTCATGCCTGCTCACAGCAAACCTTCTTCCCAGCATCCCCGGAGCAGTGCTGCAGGCTCGAGCCTTGCTGGCTGTCGCTACCTGTGCCAGTCACCCTGGGACACCGGGACATGCTGCAAACACCTCTTTATTTGATGGTGTTGGCATTTCCTCTGAGACCGGGACGGAGAGGGCACGGCTGGTTTTCAAGACTGCTTCAAGACTACAATAAGAGCTCTTTATGGGCTTAAAATTGCTGTTCTGCAAAACTGGCAAATCATTTCCCTTTTCCAAGAAAGGTGCTTTGTAGTACTGCAGGAAAGCCATCCCTCCGGTGTTGCAAGCTACACCAGCAGCAGTGCAGTCCTGTACCTCTGACCAGAGGCTACTGCAGGTATTTTGGTCAAGGGATTGAATGACTTTATGGCCTTGATGGATGCACAGAATCAGCTCAAGAGCATTCAGCTGTACAAACAGAATGCTGGCACCTCAGTGATAAGAGGGGAGGGTGCCCATGCCAGGGCAGAAGAGGGGAGACGGAAGGATGGAGCAGATAATGATGAAATGGGGACATGGCTCCAGCTCTGCCGTTTTGGAGAGATAGGCACCCCACATGCTTTGGGCCAGTCCCCTTCCTTCTGCGACAGGAACACCCAGGCTGGTTTGCCAGGGCTTTGCTATAAGCAAGATGTATAATGAGGGTTTTTTTCTGCCTGTTTACTAGCATTGCTAGAGGTTAGAGCCATCCTGGAGTAGCTGGCTCACCTATGGACTTAAGCTACACCAGCAAAGCCCTCTCCTTGTCTAGTGAGGAAGGGTGCTGGGTGAGCTCCCTCAATCTGACATTGCTTTTAAACTTCAGTAAAGTAATTACACAGAGAGGTACAAACCAAACTCCTCATTTCCAGTGCAAGAGGAGTTCTGCTTTTAAACCTTAATAAATATTTCACTACTTCACTCTAACTAGTGAAGTCGATCACTCCGTCTGCAACAGCCCTGAATCTGAGCTCACTATTTCGGTCCTGTTGAGGGTTAGACTACAACTCTAACCTGCAGTTTGCCTTAGATTTGACTGAACCTCCATGAAAAGGCCAACCACGTTTATGAGATTCCAGCACAAGAGACGAGAAACACCTGACAGTTGCTATTGTTTTCTGAGGCCTTTTCCATCCGTGAGACTTCAATACCCTGAACCCAAGTCCCCCATTTGTCCTTCAACCCTGGCTACGTGCTCCGTAGCCAAATAATATCCCCCCCTTTTTTTTTCCCTCCTTCTGGAAGCACAGCAGCTGTTCTGTTTTGCTGCTGAATGAAGCAATGTTTTACCGGCTACGGTTTACTGATTTGCAGATTTTGGTGGCAACGCTGTCACAGAATTCCCACCATCAGCCCCTGCCAGTGTTTCCCTCCAGCCACACAACACTCGGGCCTTTCAGATGGGCCAGTTCCCAGGGGCTGAGATGATGGGGAAACTGATCTAGTTTAAACCAATTGCAGAAACAAAACTGAAACCAAACCAACAACAAAAAAGAAGAAAACAAAATCCTTCCTATTTTACAGGCCATTTTGTTCAAGGTTTTTAACCCCTATCAGTTCCTGATGCGACTTGCTGCAGTCACATGAGAAGTTATTTGGGCACAACTGTGAGAGGGTAAGATGAGCCAAATGGTGGGGGAAAAAAAAATCTGGGATGGGAACACCTCAAGGTAATATTACTACTAAAGCTTCCATGTCCTCAAACCATGGCCAGGGTTTCTTATCTCAGACTGACATTATCCATGAGATCACCATAACTTTCCAGTAAACAGTCAATTCATTTCACAATTTATACATCACAACCCCCACATACCAGAGAATTAGCTCTACAGATTCCTTTAGGGCCTTAAAAGGATCCTCAGGCTTCAGTTTTCATTTTTAAATGAATACAAGCATTCAACCAAGCTGTAAACTATTAAAGCGAGACACCACTTCAGTGATAAACGAAATATTTTCGTAATAATTCACTTAATTTCAGGGACCTATGCCTTTGGAATGGGACATGCTTTGGGGTTCCAAATAACACAAATAATAATAACAACAACAACAGCACATTCCATTTTACTGCACGAAACAGTGATATACCAAAAGGCTTGTGATACATTATCACTGGCTGTGCAGGAGTGTGGGCGGGAAGCAGGAGGCTGCAAGAAGAGACAGATAGAACGGCTCCTACATGCAACGCTCCCCTCTGTGCTGCTATTTGCCTTTTGCTCAAGAAATGCAGCAAATATATTAGCACCCGCACGAAAAATGAGCTGAGGTAATTCCATCTAGGAGCATGTGATGGGTCCCGCTGCCACAAATGTTTTCCCTGTAGGTCTGCATCTGAATCTCACAGAGACTGACTCACGCTGCAGCCCCGTACGTCACTACTACCCGGCAGCGTCAGACTGTCATTTGTTTCCTTTTGGAACGAGATGTTCTATAATAGCTCCAACTCCCACTCGACAGTTTATGAAATTGCAGTCTTTTCACATACCTCCTTTGTTCCTGAGCAGCGAGGAGTTTTCAATTTGTTTCCAAGGTGCTAAAACAGGAGCAAAGAGTGGCCTGAGCTCAGGGATGCCTCACCTGAAACTCTTAACAGGATGTATCTGTTAATAGGATTGAGGTGTGATGCTTCTCACTGTGCTGTAGAGTTTGTTCTTCAGGGAGACAAACGAGGCACAGTGCAAAACTGTTGCTTCTAGGGTCAGTCCCGTGTCTCATTCACAAGGCTCCTCTGGCAACCAGGGAGAGGCTGTCACTTAGATGGAAGCTGAAGCTCTGGACATGCTGATGGAGCCTTCAAAGCAGAACTAGCTCTGCTTCAGAGTACCTTGCCATCATGGTCAGACACACAACACGCTTTTCAGCTCTGGCTAGTTTGATCCTCTGTTCCTAAAATGCTAATTGGCACCTGTGTCTTAGTCTGGATGGGGAGTGGGCTTCAGAAGGGATTCCCTGACTTGCTGTTCTCTGCTTCATACTGCAGCAGTTTCAGAGCTCAGCCTACAGGACTAAGCTAGTGCTAGTCTCAGGTTAAACACCCCAAGTGTCACTAGTATAAACATGGAATCCTCAGCACCAACTGCTTTGTTCTGCTGGTTTGGTGCTCCTGTTACACCAAACTACCAGCTACTACTGCTTACTACTTGCTTTTTGGGGCCAAAAGTCACAGAATTGTTGGATCCCAGCACACAATCGCAAAAGGAGGAATGTGATGTGGTTCCAAGGGTGCAGCAGAAGGGAGGAGGCTACAGCTCTCCAGGGATCCCTGCCTGTGTAAAGACCAAGATCATCAGGATACACTCATAACACTGCCGAGTTTCCTGCTGGGAACATCCTGACAGGCAGCTGATACAAAAGGACAGAATGAAGAGAGTGGAGGTCAAAGAGCAAAAGGGTGCAAAAGATGATCTCATTTCTTCTGCTTATTTTTGTGATGCTACTATGATTCAAGGCAGGCTAAAATGGGTTTTTCTTCAAACTCATTGCACAGTAAAGTGGATGCATCATTATGCAAAATCCAGTGTCCCCTGCTCCACCTGCTGCTCACCTATTTATCGAAGAGCTTTAACCAAATGGAGATCTTAAATGACTTCCTACAGGTGCAGGCCATTCCAAAGGAAGAAGTCAATGCCAGTTTCAGCCACAGTAAAACAAATATTCCTGGCATTCTTGAGAGAAAGTTTATCACTTATTATCTGCCACTTGGAATAAAATGGTAAGCTTAAAGATGATCTAGAGAGAATTTGGAATTTGTAAACTGCTCACAGCCTTTCACTGAGAAACAGAAAAGTTCCTGAGGCTGGTCTCTGCAGGACGATGGCCTAAGAGTCTCTGAAGATGTTTATTTTGATCTCGTGGACCTTTGTCCAATGTACATTCATAAATAAGCATTAACAAACCCAAAGCTGCAGATCTTCCACTGCCCCGCACTGAGCCAAGACCTTGAAAAGAGGCTTAAGTCACGTTTATATTTCCTTTGACCTAAAGACCAAGCACAACTCAGCCCTATCCTAATTATTACACGAAAAGATCTTTATGGCTGCACTACTTTGCATTCAGCTGACAGAGAAATCTTTAGAAACCACTGCAAAGGCAGATCATCGCAGCCTGGCGTTCCCTGCTTGCTGCAGACACCTTCACATGCAGCACAGGCCGGGGAGAGCAGTCAGCGCCCCAGCCCTGACTTCTTTTCATGACAGCCCTCAGGAATCCTCCCGTTACTGCCCGGGCAGCTATAGGTAACACTGCACTGCATGAATAACATTGCTCAGGCTCTCAGTGCCGGCCCTCGAGCTTTGGCAGCCATCAGGACAAAAGGCAATCTATAAAAGCAAGTCATTATAACCTTACAGACATCACCTATACCTTTACCTGGACTTACCTGGATTGATGTGGAGGGCAGTGTTTCTCTTGACATTCAAATCGAACGTGTGCACTAAAGGATACGAGGCTTCTCGTACACAGGGTATTGTTCTGGATTTCGTATTTCTTCGGGGTTGTCTTGGCAACGAAGAGGGTTTGCCGCTAGAGGTGTGTGAAACACTGGGCAACAAAAAGCAAAATGACTCCCACTTGTTTCATTCCACCACCCAGTTAAACCAGACTCTTTATCAACCTGCTGGGATGTTTTTAGTGTGCTATGTGTTGGGAGGGGTCGCACTAATCAGCACGAGCCTCCCCCCCCCTCCGTGATTACAAAAATAGCTAAAAATTATATCTTTCATTGGGAAATGATGTCTATTAGACATGCTGACCCGCTGTGATCACTTTCTCCCTTCAACTACCTCTTTCAGGAGCAGTTCCCTGGAAGGCAACGGATCCAATTATAGATAGTTTTAAGTAAAACTAATTTTGGTATTGTTTTGGGGTTTCAGTTTCAATTATTAGAAATTTTAAGCAACTTCAGTGAAGTCAATGGGGTTACTGTGGACTGATTCCAATATAACCAAGTTTGCTAATTGGCATTGATATGAGTCTTTCCTGCATGAAGAGAAGAGATGCTGGACAGTTAAAGCTACACCTGGTCAGCAAGCAAGTGGAAATGTCCCACTTGCCTTTCTGGCTCAGCTCCTCCCATGGACAACAGACCTTTGTTTGCTGTGGATGAAGTCCACAAATTATTCTGGAAAGTTTTAAAAGCATCTTTGGAGGCAGTTTCACATCCTTATTCATGTCATTTGCCTTTATTTTTACTTACTGAAGGCATTAAAAAAAATTAACCCAAACAGCTGTTCAGATTCCTCTAGTTTTTATGTAGCAAAGGGAAAAAAAGTCTGAACAGCTGCGTCAGTAAAACACAAGCCAGGTGGCCTCCCTAAGGCAAAGTTTGTAAGAAATCTATAAGATAATGTTTTCATTATCTGAGTTATTGTATTTCTTTTTTACTACTTTGCTCTTGTGGATTCTTAAAGAGGTACTGGCTACTTATTTTTTATCTTTATCTCTTCCCTCAGTGTTTGAGCTGTACTGTAACTCAGCACAGATGTTAATGGTGATATAACCATCAAGGGTGAAAATCACCCATTCAGCACAATCCTCCTCATTCTATTTTGAGGGCTTGAATAGGATTTAAGGCCTGAGTAAGGAGCAATTTTACAGATTTGGCCTTTCTATGGGAAGAAACTCATGCCATGGTACCAAACATCTCCCTGGACTGCCTACGAAATGCTGGCAGGGGGAATTTGGTTTCCATGCTGTGTAACTAAGTCACCTGAGAGGCACAGTTTTGTTCCAGTTCCTTGACAAGGTAGCTGGATCATCCTCAAGCAGAGCCTAATGACTCACAATTACACAATAGTCTCAAAGAACAGTTGTTTTGTACTGCAACATGTGAAACATAGGGGATTTGTAAGCTGCTAGCCAAATTCTCAGCCGGACGGCACTGAAATCTATACAGCCAGATGGATTTACACCACAGTTGTCCCACCGCTGTCATCTCAGAGCATATCCCTAATGACAAAGGCTCATGAAGAACTTCCCTTGCTGAGGTTTGGAACTCCTCAACCAGCCTCCCATCCTGTATGGAGCAAACTTTGGCCTTCAAAACTCTGGTGCTCCTTCCATGCACTTGCTATCATCATCTCACCATGAGAGGCTTCCAGCCACCCGTGTCTCAAGGCACCACACTCCATCTGTGCTCAGGGCCATCACACCGTGGTCCAAACCCTAAGCCCTTCCCAGCCACCCACAGGTCATCTGCTAAGCTTCTTCCATAGAAACCTTCCTAAGGACATGCTTCTATTGCTATAAGAGAGCTTGCTGATTTGTGGATATGTTTTCCATAAATTGCTTACTGATATTCTCTTCCTTGACTCCTGTCCTTGGATCATGAACTCTACAGAATAAAGCGAAAGCACTGAAGTGTCTAAAAAACACCAGCCATGTAGCAGGTGTTACAGCAAATGATATTCATAATAAGAACAGCAATGATAATGGTAGTAATAATTAAATCATTTGTTGCTGTTATTAATCCTTCTTCCATTCCTACAATATTCTACAAATATGTGCTCCAAACAGTTCCTGAGCCTGAAGAAATATTTTCAGGTGACATACAGTGCAAAGAAAAGAGAAAAGAGTTTTATATTGTTACAAATACTTATATATCTAATATTGTTACTTCTTATTATACAGTGATTTTATATTAAATTATTTTGCTGAACTTTCTAATTTTTAAAGTTATTTTTCCGCTTAGAGTATAATGATATAGTTAAATACCTGAAAATTGTAGGATTTTTTTCTTCTTTTTCTTTGACTCAAAAAAGAAAATATATAAAAAAAGTCTGCACATGAGAAGGACCATCTTCCAGGGGAAAACACAGCAGAATCACCCCTGAGTCTAAAGGAGAATTTCATTCTCCTCTAAATCATTCCCTTTTGGTACATTTTCTTCATATTTAGTAGCTGTACGAAATTCCCTCTATAGGTACTAAGACTGTGTTATTACAATTCCAGCATGATATATGTTTATTTGGAGTCTAACAAGATCATGAATCAGGAAATAGCACTGCACTTTATATTATGTATTTATTTATTGTGTTAGGATGAAATTTACCTGGGTCCAGAGAACAAAATTAGGCTGTTACAGCCCTTGGTTTCATATAAGTTATTTTCCTCTCAATGCCTATGCCCCGTGGACAGAAATTTATTTCACTGGTACCGAATAAGAATTCTCCCATTCTCTCACTGCCTCCAGGTATGATTTCTATACCTTTCCTCCTGCTTCCAATTTTGTATCCATTACTCCAATGCTTGAAAACATGAAATATAATACCAACAATCACAGAGCAAGAAAGTCTGCAGTGTATAGGGAATATTTTTTGTTCCTATTCAACCCTTATTTAATTAAAGGAATCCTGCTCAGGAATTTGGTGTCTTCAGTGACTTCATAATACTTCTGATCTTAACTTTTCAGTTGAATTTGAGGGGCTGCTTGTCCATTATAAAGAAGGACTATTTTGCAGTTTATGGGATGCAGATTTGGAAGATCTCAGTTCTTCTCTGAGGTGTGTCACATACTGAGCAGTGAAAGACTACTTCAAATGGAATATGTACTAATAAGTGGAAATAGGGAAGTGGAAAATTACATCACAGAATATAAAAGAGCTCAATGTATAATTTTTTATTTTATATATGTTTAATAATACTAAAAATATCAGTGGAAAACATTACGAGAACTCTATTAAGTGTCCAAACATGTTCTGATTGCTGTATTTGACAACTTTGCAAGAACTTAAGTCTCAAAGACTTGGAGTCTCCATGTGATTGGATATTTTGTACACAAAATGCAGGAGAGAAGTTAAATGACCAAATGGCAAGTTTATCTCACATAGAAGAATTATAAAATCATTAAGCAAGTAAAAGTTTATTTCCTTGGCTAAGGCCCAGCAAGGATTTCACAACACTATCAGCAGGGTGTTGAAATATTAAAAAAAATAACCAACAACAACCCAGCAAACAAACGCACAGTTACAGAGAAGCATTCTCATTTAAGAAACACTCTCTTAAGCATTTCTTAGATAAAGAGCCCTTTATCAGCATGTGTATATGTTCTTCCTGGAATCAAGGTTCATGCAAACTTTTTCACATACACCAACATTCTCTCAGTGTTTTGTGATTTCTTCTCACTCAAGAACCAGGAACACTCAAGTACCAAGAAAAGTGGAAGTAACAAGCACATACAGTTACGAAGAAGTATGACATATAAATATTATTTATATTTACTTAGTGGTTTGAGCAAAGAGAGCAAGAGTGTAATGAGTTAACCAACAGTAACCTGTCACTTTTTCTTGTGCACAGAGAAATAAAATCTCTTAAGAACATGCATGGATAGGAACATGTCAAAGCAGGAGCATGAGGACAGGTATCAGATTTTGTATGTTCAGGGAAACTTCTCTCAACAGCTGACTTACAAACATTCATATATTCATATAAAACAAGCTGTACCATAACCTGCTTTTAATCTAACTGCAGATACTACAGGGGCAATGTCTTGGGAGATGGCACTAGGTTTCTGAAGAAGGAGCTACTCAGTGATAAAGATCTTATGGAAAACTAGAAAATTTTTAACAAAATCAATCAATGAATACACGCTAATTTCTCTTAGGAGAAGTAAAAAATTTCACCACCATAATGTTAGGCAACCATCATTCAGTAAGGACCCAGGGTCAAGGCTCAAGAGGTACTTTACAGAAAGAATTACAAGTTGCTTGGTGCAACTGTACAGATTGACTGATCACAGGCTTCTGTATCCCAGTCTTGCTTAGTGAAAGAAATCAGCCTCCATAAGAAAGCAACGTCTTTGTATACCTGCATTTGTATATGTAGCTTCATCAATATCCAAAACCATCTACTAAAAATGCAATGATCAGCTCTGGGAACAGAACAGACATGATCAAGACACAAACTACAGAAGAAATAAAAGGGAATGGAAGAAAAGAAGGGACAGATGACAAGTGGTAAAGAAACAGTGAGAAAATATTTGTCAATATGTTAGACCATTGTCAGATGGATCTTCCCTTTCATCCAATTTGAGTTACTTATGAGAACGGCTGTTTTGCTAAAAATTTGCCCATGGTTACAGTTCTGAAGACACACTACACGCAAGATTCAGCCCTGACAAGCGAACGAGCAGGGGTATCATGCACTGTTTGAGTCTTGTTGACTCCTACCATGGCAACACTTTTTGATTAGAAGTAAATTTCACTGAATTTGAGTAATGTGGCACTCTCCTTCCAACAACCAAATGATGCTTTTCTGAGTCAAAAGTAGTTTGTAAGGCTTAAGTCATTAAGCATGACTGAGCTGACCAATCACGCCACGCAAACAAGGACTGATCACCACTAAGCAATGTCAAAAAAATAGCCACATCAAGAAAACCAGAAGTTTAACATTTGAAACAGCACAGAGACTGAAAAACTTCAGTTTCTATACAAGCAATTTGTCAAAAGAAAAACACTAAACTTGACAAGGAAATTCTTTTGCTGAAAATTACATCCTCAGTTATACAATTGCATTGCTGGTGTTCCCCTGCTCCTCTTCCTCCTGAGTTTCTATCTAGGAAATATTTCCAGAGCTTGCTGGTTCAGTTACCTCTTTCAGAGTCTTGGCGTTCAGAGATTCTAGCAACAAAGACTGATTATTTTAAATACTTCAGCTACAACATTTCTAAGGAAATTAGACTGAATATCATCATCTCCTGCTGACTGTCACCTAGCAATTTTAAATCTTCTAGTGGTGGAGAAGGCTCTGAGGTGAAAACACTTATTTTATTATTTCATTAAGAGCAAAAGGGGAAAAATAGCATAAAAATTCCGAAGCCTGGGAATGGTAGTCAGGAAACAGCAAGATGTGAGGATAAAAACCAGCACTGTGATGATGATTCTAGAAAAACCTGAGTACATCACAAACTTTATTTTGGTACAACAAGACAATAAACAGTATTTGGGTTGCACAGACTTTTTTTTAAAAGTTTTTTTTTCACCTTTCTCATTCATTCTTGTACTTGAATAACAGCCCATTCTCGAGCTTACAGTCATGCAAATTCTCCTCGCTCACATATAGTTACATTGACTTCCAGATTACTTTTTTTTTTTTGAGTACAGACATTACCCCTGAACGTTACCTTCTGGCCTTCAAACTTGTCATGCCATATCTAGTATTTAGATATTAGTTACTATCTAGAAATGAGCAGTTTTGACAAGACCACAGTATTTCATTATCTCACAGAAGTACATGCAATGAATCAACAGTAGCACAAGAGATGCTGTGTCACTGTCTCTTGCACTCAGTGTTGCTTTACAGATGATATAGTATCAAAAATAATACCGAAAATCTGGAACAAGCAAATCACAGACTAACTAATACAGAACGTTAAAGCCAAGAGTAATTTTCCCTGCACCCCTAGAGAACTGTAGAAAAGGCTTAATGAAATCTTGCTGAGTCCTGTGTGGAGCCCAGTTGCAAACCCAGAACGATACAAGATTTTCCTGGAGTTTGAACAGAGCCCTCTGCATTGTTCTGAGAGCTCACCATTAAAAGAAGAATAAATGTTAGCAATAAAAAGTCTGAGAAAATTAGCATCTGAAAGCCTAGTCTGAAGATCTGCAAGGGGTCTCATAAATATACAGTAAACATCCTCACTGATGGATTCCCCAGAAGAGAAAAATTCTACGTTACCTACAAAGAACATTTTTTACGAACCATTTCTTTCTCTCTGGATACAAAAAAGCGAAGCAGAGCATTTAACATATAACTTGTAAAATTTGAAGTTTAATGCCAAGGAAAACAACCAAGATTAGAGCTGCTCAGCAAAATCATACCTCCCTACACATAGCTTCTTTTTATTCTTATAATTTGTTGATGAACCAGAAAATGAGACTGTTAATTGTCAATACTGTTAGATATCATGGCTTTGGGTTCACAAAGATAAATGAAGCAGTATGGGCTTGAATCAAGCCACACTACAGGCAACTGCTGTGGGTTTTGCCACCCAATGTGTTGGTAAGGGGTTAGGGGTGTTTGCTGTTGATTTGTACTCTGCTGCCCTAAGCTTTGAAGAATGCAGTAGGTCCTAGCAATTTTTGTTGGCTCAGGTCCCTCATACATAGGCCAGGACCTGAGCCAACCAGGGTGGGTGACCAGGAGTGGCTTCTCATGAAGAACACAGCAGAAAGTCAATCATACTCTGCCAAGAAGCCCCTGGGAAGCAAGGTTTGTTAGCACATCCCTACCTTCAAGCAAGCAGCCAGCGGCAGTGCATCATAGAGTTATTCCCCTCCAGGCAAAAATGGCACAAGCCTCTTCTAAGGCAAACTCTGAAAGCAAAATTGCAGAGGATGTGACTGGTAAATAAATAGAAAAGTGGAAGACAAGAGAAACACGTACCAAAGTATTTGCACAAACAGAACAGGAATATTGCCCTGTTACCAACAGCATTTACACACACAGAATACACACATATAGGATTTTGTTTCTGCTCTTGGCAGTCAGCCCTGGGTGGTGAAACAACTGATGCTCTAGGCTACAGTGATCCATCCCTTTTCCAGGTGGTCAGATATCAGCTGAGGGACCCCTATAAGCACCACCTAGCTCTGGCAATGAGGACTTACAAGTTGAGTTTGTGCCTGCACAGAGGTGCTTAAGGCCACTTTTAGCTACTGAAATCCCTATTGCCCTCACATCTGCTCCTTGTCCTCTCTGAGGTCACATCAGAAAAGGATTCGGATGAAATACAGCTAGTCTGGTCACGGACTAAAACTTAGGGTCCATCATATTAAGACCCTATAGTCTGGAGCTGAAATGAGATAATATTTGAGAAAAGAAAAAGAAGACGTGTATCTAGAAAAAAAAAAATCTGTCATAAACCACATAGAACAGCTAAAGAAAAAGAAGTGACAACAAACACCTACACAGTCAAGGAAAGGGTAAAATCTTGGCCCTGCCACAGTCAGTGGGATGTTTGCCAGAAAACTGTAGACAGCTTGTTTTATCCAGGATTTTTAATTAGTGATTAAGTGATTCAATGGCCGTTTTAAGAAGGAAAAAATCACAGAATAGCTCCAGCGTGCCTCTCCCTGCCCTGCCTACCCCTTGGGAGGTAGATCATACACAGCTTTTTTATGGGAGACTTGACAGGTATTTCATTGAACCTTAGTTGAAATCTGTAGTTTCCCAGGCCCTGCCTCCTTCCCCAGTTTGGGGATGAAGATAGGAAACACCTGCTAATGACACCACAGACAAAGCAAACAACAGAAGTCCTGTGTCAGCAGAAAGCACCCTGGAAGTCCAGCCTCGTCAGTGCAGATAGAGTATATCTGAATTTCACTGAATTTCACTCAATTTTTTTTAGAGTTGGAAGGGACCATAGAGATCATCTAGTCCAACTCCCCTGCTGAAGCAGAATTGCCCAGAGCTAGAGTAAGTCACTCAGGACTGCATCCAGGTAGGTCTTGAAAATCTCCAAAGAAGGGGACTCCATGACCTCCCTGGGCAGCCTGTTCCAGGGCTCCGTCACCCTCACTGTGAAATAGTTTTTTCTCATATTTGAGTGGAACCTCCCATGTTCCAACTTATGCCCATTACCCCTCGTCCTCTCACTGGCAACCACTGAAAAGCGTCTGGCTCCATCATCCTTCAAACCACCTTTTAGATACTTATAGGCATTGATAAGGTCTCCCCTCAGCCTTCTCTCCTCCGGACTAAAGAGTCACAACTCTCTCAGCCTTTCTTCATAAGGGAGACACTCCAATCCTTGAATCATCTTTGTTGCCCTATATCTGATGATGAATAGTATATAGGAAGAAATAGGATGCTGCATTCATTTAATTGACGTACATTTGAATGGATGTGAATTATTCTGGAGTGACATCTCCACAAATAAATAAGGCATCTCCCCGCCTTACGGCCTAAGTCACTTTGTTAAAAGCCCCACGATCCAAATGATCCATTCACACCGCCTACTTCTCTTATTCTGCTTGATTTTTCTGCTTTCCCCTCTCCAAAGCACATCGGTTCCCATGGAAACAAAACACGTCATCGGAATGGACAGAACTTGGTGACATCCCCAACACACTGAGGGAAATCGCAATTTAAATAAGGGGTTTGTGATTTCTGACACCAGCCGAGGAGGGCAGTGGGTGCATGTGTGTGCACACGTGTTTGCGTGGGCGGCCGTGTGTGCACTCCCTCCCTCCCTCCCTCTCGCCACGCGATTCACACACACGCGAAGCCACCGGCTCCCCGGGACAGCGCGCAGCAGAATCCATCCCATCCCATTCTGTTTTAATATAGCTGAAAATTGCTTTGACAGCTGAATAGCTTCTTTGTTTATAACCCGTTCTTAGCTGACTCCGCTGCATGATGTAGCTTTGTAAAGAGATTACTTTGTCAAGAGCTGAACATATATGGTCTGAGCATGAGCAATTCAGCATGATGAGCTGCATTCATTTTATATGACGTATGGGGCTGCAATCTCGCTGCCTTTAATGTGTCTGTTTTTCTCTGTGGGTTTCATTTTAAGTGTTTTTAAAATTTTCTTGGAGTCTTTGGGATTAATCTTATTTACCCGTTCTCTGGACACGTCCAGAGAATTTTCAACATGTCAAATCTCAATATGTTGTTTCTTGCCCTAAATGCTGCACAGAAGTAAGTTTTTGGCTGTGCATAACAGGAGATTATCCGGTTAGCTAATTATCCACCTGCAAACATCATATTCCTGACCTAAATTGTTACAGCTCTGTTAATATTCGAATTAGTATTTCAATACAGCGGTGCCCCAGCAAAGACTTAGAAAATCGATGCCGCTATAGGGAACATCACATGGAACATATACAGCTTCTTACCCTGTCCCTTTATCTCCAGCCCCAGAAGCAGTCCTAAATAGGCAGATCTCCTGCTCTGCATGACTTCAGTCATGGCTGCAAGAGACACAGCCCCTGATCTTTACAAAACCATATCAAAAATATTAAAGCAAAACTAGTCTGCACAGCATTACTGGCACTATCAGGGCCTTGCAGCGTGCACTGAAGGAGCTTTGCAGGCTCTGCTGGCTATTGGCTTTGATGCTGCTTGAGTTGACTGCACTGGTGGTCTTATCACCATTGCAGTTTCTACTTCTAGCCATGGCTTATTTAGAAATTACATTATTTTAGATTCATTTTGTGCCCTGCTTGAAGGCACAACACAGACTCAGGGCATTTTTCTCTGGTTTCTCCTGGCTTTTTTCTTTTCCTCTCTTTCTCCCCCCTCATTTTTTAAATAAACACAATTAATTCCAATGGGTAGATGATATGGTCCTGTATAAAGATATCTAGGAACATTAGTTGTCCTAACAGCAAAATTCTTATTGACTTTGTAGTAGGCTTTACATTGATCTTTTGTGGGCTGGAGACTGAGAGCTTTGCTTAGAGACATCACTGGAGGCTTTTCTTCTCTGGGATACAGAACTGAGCCTTGCAGCATCTTGCATTTCAACAGCTTTTGTTCAGCCCATGAACTGGCTGAACTCCAGTTTACGCTATACCCTGCATTTTGCACTCAGTGGCATTTTACTACTTCTGAAAATACCAACCTTCTCTAAAAAAAGAGGGGAAGTTTGTCAGACAGACAAATCCCCCCTTATCTCTTAGTCATAACCATGATCTACTTTGGAAGATTTAAAGAGCTTCGTACATATTTAGTTTAAAAAAAAAAAAAAAAAAAGACGACAAGAAAAAAACTTCTTTGAAAATCACTGTTTGGAAACAGAAGTCACAGAAAGATTCCCCACAACCTTATTTGCTCCCACTCATACTCTTAATGTGCATATATTTCACAAGAGTTGGCACACTATGTGCTAATTTGTTGAATATATATATTTTTTAAATTCACCATCTGTGTGGAAGTTCTTTGTACTAGGAACTTGTGTCTTGACTAATAAATTCCTTATCTTCCATCCCTCCAGCAAATGATGGACTGTTGTTTATCACTGACCAAAAAAAGTATGTCACTGACCATGCAATATTCAGGTAAATGATGAAAGGCCGCACAGGCGGTTTAGAAACAATTATTCTTGTTGTATTGGGAATTTTCGGATTTAGCAAGAAGTCATGAGATCTTCAGAGAGTCAGTAAATTTCCACAGCTGGTTTCTGTTCTTCACCCCCCCTTGTGGCAAACCTGGCTGAACCACCAAAACATGTCTCAATCGGTCTGCAACCTGTTCCGCCGCAGGAGCCTGTGGAAAATCCCAGGCCAGCAGACACCAGCTGTATCGGGTTAGGGTTGGTGTCAATAAAGGCAGCAGGTTGTGTGCATTGGCAGGAGAGGGTTGAAGTCAACTGGATGACATGCACCCCAAAGCATCGTGCAAAAGAGCATGACCAAGAGAAAAGGATAGTCAAGGTTTGCAGAGGATATGTAAATAATTTACAAGATGGGAGAGCCTTGATATAGAGAGAAAATGAGAAGTAATGAGGGGAAGGAAGGGGTGTCATCAACTTGCAGCATGATCTTTCTGGAGTAAATAATACAGCTTTGCACATGCTAAGTGTGCACTTTCTTTTGAGGAGAGCTTCATATTGTTAATATCCTAGATGCTGGATTTCAATGTTCATACATTGAAACGTATGAACTTGCTGCTGCTTTCAGCATACTGAAATGTATGCTGCTTGCACCTAGAAATATGAATTTAAGTCTCCAAAACAATCTAAAATCACTCTAATTTGAGTCTTAGTTGTTCTCTGCCAGTGCATAAACTATCCTTCTACAAGTTAATAGTTACTAACAGGCTCAGCACATCCCTCCTAGAGGCACATCTATAGGTCATTGAATGTCAGATTATAATGATAGAAGAAAACATGAGAGTTTATTTCTTTTCCAAAAAGCACCTTAAGCTTTGGGCCCTGACAATGCATCAGTACATAACTCCTTTTTGACTAGAGACATATAAATCACATTAGGTGCATCAATCTGGAGAAACACAAATGTTTTGAGCACAATATCAGTCAAGAAATGAATAAAATTTAGAGGACAGTGCTGCAGCTTAAGGAAGCCAGTAACAATACAACAGAATCAAGCAAATCCAGCCATCAGTGGGATGATGAATTTACTCCGTTGGGTGTATGGACTTTTTGTGCTTTCTCTCCAGAACTGTGCCAGAGAAATGTGCTAGGCAGCAGACTCCAGGCTGATGCCACTTCTGACTCCCCACTGGCTCCCCAAGGCTCAGATGAGTGACTTACAACAAGCTCCTCAGGGACATGAGAAAACATTTACCCATAAAGGAGACCTTGTACGTTTCGTTTTCCAGAAAGATGACTGAAAATACAAGGGCTGATCTTATTAGCAGATGGCTACTTGTTGAGGGTGCTTTCAGCCTTTCATACTTCTTGGAAAAGTGGGCATGGTGAGAACGGAAGCACAGGTCCAGCACTCAGTACCCATATGCTGATAAAGGCAATGGTGCTGGGCATGAGCATGTAATTGGGATTAGCAGGTCAGATCAACACAGAGGAAAGCACTTAAGACTGCATCTGCAGAGCTGAATAACTCAAGGAAGTTATTTCAAATTGCTATTTGAAATAGGAAAACTGTTTCAAATGGCTCTTTCCTGTCAATGACAAATTTTTCAGAAGGTTCTCTCTCTCAGCCAGTTTCTAAAAGAAACTCTGGAAATCCCAAAACAGAAAGAGTCACCCCCAAAAAGCTCTAAGGTGGGACAGGTGATAAAGGTGCAAGAATTTCCTCATTCTCTCATCTCAGAGACAAGCAGTGTGATTTTGCACAACTGCAACAGCCCAGCTTGGCCATCCATGGACATTTCAACTTTTCCCTCAGCAGGGCAAAAGTCTGCCTGAAAAAGAAGCAATTGGAGAAGGAATCCCCGACAGGCACTGCCCTGGCCTGAATGCCATGAGGCTCTTCCAGTGCTGCTCTGTAAACAGGAATTGCCTTTGGACCCTTAAAAAACATGCACTATATCATTCTGGAATGGTGTTAATCTCTCTGTCGTGGTGGTCAAAGCAAGCTTTCTATTATAAGGTCTGTGAAACACACCTACTTCCCAGCCACTCACTTGCAGGGAACAAAGTCCAGCCAACCAAAATGGTCCGTGTGTAACAGGACACTGGAGCAGGCACTTGAGGCAACGTGGGTGAGGCGTTTTGGAGCCGTGAGACCTCCAAGCTGGAGACCAAGCCCTCCGTGAGGCAATACTGGCTCAGTGCCACAGTCACAGAAGAGACAATTTTCTTTTTGCTTCCTTGCAAAGGACAATAGCCTATTCACCATCAATACCAGCTGGAGAGACGTTACATCCCACCCAAGGTCCAGCAGTCCAGGGTCTCGCCATGGTGCTCCATACCAGCAACCGCACTCTTGCCTGCCCCTGCCATGCTTTCCTCTTCCCTACCACCTTTGCAACAGTCTTTTTTCATCCATTTCCACAGCACTTACAAGAGCTACAGCCCAGGTAAGCTTGGGCCTTTTGGTTAGGAGTGACAGCATCCCAACCTTGGAGTCACATCGGCTGGAGCAATGACTGACACGTCCCAAAGCACAAGCACTGATACCCAGGGTGTGGTAAGCTGGGGGTTAGCTGAGGACCCTCAACTTCTTTAACACATTTTCTGTGTTTTTTCCTAGGGGTCCAGAGTCTACATTGGCTTTGCTGATAAACTTATCAGTAGCAGAGTGAAACATCCGTTTCATTTGTTCTGTTTACACAGAGCCTGTTTCTCCAGTGGGTAAGTTGGGATTGAGCGAACAGAGTGACCCCTGTTTTCTTCTCTACCCTGTGATCACATCTCCTTGCTATGCATGAGAAGATGGGGGAGAAGTGATGTGTCAGAGCCCATCCCTCCCCCACCCCTATGCTGGAGATCTTCACCTCCATCCTGGAGGTCCTCTACATTATTTCCAGCCCCAAGCCAACCCCTAAAGATGAGGAAAGGCTGTGGCACAGTGTGTACATGCCGATTACATCTCCAAACAGGAGGAACACACAATCGGTGGGATCCGCCTGCTTTCTAGCCCCTTTGTGCTCAGGGGCAGAAATACAAATAAGCCTCAATGTCTTTTTCCTGCTTATGTGAATTGAGATCCGTTTTTCAATAGCAGGCCCTGGCAGATAAGTATTCCCTTTTCTCGGTATTTATTTTTTGGAAGGGAAGGCCTTTCACTGGCTCCCGTGACACTCCCCCCCAGCACTCAGGAGGTGCAATGGGCAGGCAGGTAGAGCTTTGGCTGAGGGATGCTCCTACACCCTCTGGAAGCTGGTGTTGCCATGCCAACCCCACCTTAGCCTGTGCACAGGTAGCCCAGGGCACAGCAAACTGCTACGGGTCTGTGCTTTTGCAGATAGATGAGTCCCAGGACCTTCCAGCAGAGGAGTTTGTTGAAGCTTCTTGCCATGAACATAGGGCAGGTGATGGTGTCCCTGTGTGTTCTCAGCTCAGCTGCCCCCGCATCAGGCCCATTTGCCTGGGTTGCCTCAGGGAGAACAGAACCATAAACTTTACGAGTGACTTTTCCTCCTAAATGAATTACATAACGCAGGCATTGCTAACAGCTCCTGTTGTTGCAGAAGGACCACAGAGACAGAAGTGGGTGGGAATGGCAACAATCCTCCCAACAAGCCCAGGCACCCACTGGCAGGAGCCGCACCTACCCTTCACCCACCGGGTACGTAACATCAACGGGCTGCCCGAGACAGCCACCCAGAGCTAAAGCCAAACTCACAGGACACAAACAATTCCCTTTCTTCTGCTCAAACTCACCAAAAGGGACATTTTTTAAAAGCTGTTCTTCCCAAAAAGCACTAAGTGACAAAGCCAGCAGAGGTGGCGGGCCCTGCAGACAGCTCACAGGATGAAGATTCAGGTTTGAACTTTATCATCTTATTGCACTTGGAGAATTTCCTAGGTAGTTTCCTGGGTATTTTTGAGGTTACTTCCTTATTGCTCTCTGAGTGAACTAGATCAAAATGCTCATCTTGTCTAAACCTCAGTTTGTCAATATATAAAATGAAGGCAACGGGACAAGTTGTTGCCTGCTTTTTCTCCCTGGAATTTGACCTTATGAAAAAGCCACACAATGCCCCTCTCCATTAGAGCCAGAAAAGCCTTTGAAATCCCCAAATTCACAACAGTTGAGAAGTGCTGCATGGTGCTATAGGCGGCTCAAGAGGTGCACGTGTGAAATATGGAGAACAGCTAGACTGATTAAAAAAAGATTGCTTGAGATTGGGTAGCATTTTGTCCTTAAGAGGAAAAAAGAAAGGTGTACCATCTATAATTGTTCCTTCTTGATCAGCCTGACAGCTGCAGTAGGAATACATTTGCAGATCACAGTATCCGAAAACTTACAAAGCTCTACAGGAAGAAAGAGATTCCACCACCCACTGTGCTGCATCCCAGATTAGGCCGTTTCCTCCTGAGATACTGCAGAACATCCCAGCCTCATTGGCTACCCCTCTACACACAATATTTGTTCACCTACGCCAACCTTCTCCATCAAAAGCTGAGCATTTAAAACCACTGTAACGATTGGGGGTCCTACAGCACATACAACGGGATCTGATGAAAGGAAAGCTACTGTGAACAGACAACAAAGACAGACATAGAGGCTGACAAGTGTCTTTTGAGTCTGAATTGATACACATAGCTATCAGGTATCCCTCAGCAAAAAGGGATGGTCTACAGCACCACAGATAGGAAATACAAAGGTTTTTTGAAGGCATTTTTCTGAATGTCTGCCTGCAACAATGTTTTACTGCATGGTTAGCATACAGGGTAAAATCTACCACTAACAGCACCCAAGACATGAAGCTGATTCTTCTGAGACCCACTGTATTTCAGTGTCTGCATTAAACATGGCAATAAAACTGGACCAATTTCAGTGCATCAGCACTCTCATACTATCTATACCTTCCCATACTTTCTCATATAATAAGATCCAATAATCTGGATACATTTTTTTATTTCCACAACTTCTTACTCCTTTAGTTTTTCAGAATTTCGGGGTAGTTTTGTCATCAGGTCTTTAAAAATGTATCCACAGTCTTTTCCGGGGCAGAGATGACTGTAACTTAGCAAGGCCACTTCAGGGATACATAGCAAGAATGCTGTTGTCACAGCAGTGTTGCTGTGACTGTTCTTTCTTATAGCATCCTTTGGCTGCCTTTCATTGTCTAAGTGTCCCTTGCCTGGCTCCTCCTTCTCAGTTGTCCCATTTATGGAGCTGTAGATCTTCTGTTTTATGGCCCTGCATGGGCTGTCTCTATGTTATGGTATCTTCACAAGTCATTACTACAACTTGTGTAGCCAGGCTGTGGTTCAATAGTGCAAGTCCTTTGAACCACATTCCTCAAGTCCACTTTTTCCCCATTATCAGATTGGTACCGAAAAAAGGCCAAGTGCAAAATCTCAGTATGAAATGAGCTCTCGCAGCTCACATCCACATAATTGTTAAATTCAGAAAAGGTTTGGTAAGAGACCTCACTATATACTGGACTACGTGAATTTTTGGGGTTTTTTCTAGTTTGAAACAATTTCTGGTATCTTGGGGTGGAAGTCTCATTTTATAGGACTCATATTAATGACACATCACTAGCCAGAATCAGAACTAGTTCTGCCTAGGTAATTACCTTGGACAGAAGACATGGACTGGCTCTAGGCCTTCAAATGAGGACCATTTGCTACACTGACTAACTATAGCAATTATACAGCTGAGGCTGAGGATTTGAGACAAAGCGAATTGAAGATGTTAGGAAGGTCCCTCACTGCCTGTTCAGGAAAAAAACCAAACAAACCCAAACAACCAACAGCTAAATTTTGACAGTTTCAAAGTTTCTTTGCTTGATTTGATGCAGTAGAATAAAAGAATGTGTCATAGTAATGGCTGCAGTCATCTGAGGACAATGACTTTCGGCCACACCAGGTCCTTTAATGCACATGTGTGTCTTGTGCTGCACTGAACAGAGCCCATAGATACAGGCATCCAGGGGCACTCCTGCTCACACGGCCCTCAGAGGGGTTTTGCAAACTGCTCATATGAACTGTTGCATTAAATTGCATTTATCTTGAGTGCTCAGTAGCTCATCGGTTGACCTCTGGCTCCCATTCCTAATAACTAGAAGCATCTGACATAAAGCCCTTAGAGAAGGCATAGCAAAGAAATAACTGTGCTAATTAAGCTATGCAAAGTGACTTGGAGAAGAGCGCTCCACTTCAAGGATACCCTGGCATTTCTGACCTGTTACAAGTAGCAGCAGAAAAATTTCAGGAATTTAATGTGGAGTGTTTGAGACATAGAGGAGAAGAAATCAAGAAATCAAGTCTCTCTAGACACAATTCTTAGTTTTCCCTGTTAGGTGAGAACACAGAGGACTGGATATGCAATGTCCCAACACTCCTGTTTGTGCCTCCAACTATATTTAGCCAATATACCTGTGAAACAGCTTGCAATTGCTAGTAGCTGAAAGAATTACAGTGGAAATGACTGATGAACATAAAAGGAATCAGAATAAAGACAGCTTACAGTTACAGCATTTTCTCATTCTGACCTCCTAACCAGAGCAGTATCCTGCAGAGAGAGAAATCTAGATCCCATTGAATGGGAGAAAGTTGACTGGAAAAGACAGCAGCATCCCTTTGATGGCAGAGCCAAGGGAGAAAACCATCTAACTTTCCATTGTAAAGTTTCCATTGGGCCAAAAACAAAACCAACATTCAGTTTGGTTACGCTTGAGACCGGCTTTTTAAATACTCATCTTGGCCTCCTATTCTTTCTCCAGCTCTGGACGCTGCCTGTTGTGCCCTTGTGCCTTCAATCGTCTCTGTGGCCACGCAGCCTGGCCTGGGGAAATAAATCTCTGTGCTCTGACTCGTGCTGCTCCACATTTCCCAATGGTCACATCTGCTGGCCTAAGCTGCCTTATAGAGTAATAAGCTATTTGCAGGTTTAATACGATGAGAAACAAGAAAGAATATATTTTTGTTGTTTTATTTACATACGGAGCAATGTAACTGTCTCTGTCTCAGTCTTGAGCTATTAATAAAGTCCATGTGAGGAATACGCAAATTTACACCACGTGTGGAACCTGTCGACATAACTAGTCTCTAGCTAGAATACTTTCCATGCCATGTATCTCCATATAGCCCATCTTTCTGGGACATGTGACCCAGAAATGTGTCATCAGGACACGTGTAGTCACTGGACTGATGAAAGGAATTCAAAGGAAACAGGAGCAACAATGCCACTTCTTCCAGACTCCCATCAGCTTGTTGCTACTGCTCTCTGAAAAAATTAGTGAAACGTGAGAAAGATGTTGTTGTCCCAACTTGGCCCTTGTTTTACCTTTCATACAGCAGGCTTTTATGTAAGTCTATATTTTCCCAGATATTATTAAGGAAAAGGAACTAAAAATCCACAGCTGTCAGTTTTTAAAAGCAAATAATCACTCCCACGCAATGGCTGAAAGGCAAATTTGTACCTAAAGACTTGCGACTGGCATCACTGACATGTTTCATTGTCTAATCAAAGTGTTAAAAATAAAAATAAACAGAGCCCACAAAGAGAAAAATCCACTGGATTTTAACATTCTTTCACAATTCATAACCAAAGCTGCGGTCAGCAACGTGGAGCGAGAAAGATGTTTGGTTATAAGTCATGACTTTAATCAGTCAGTCTCACTGGTGTCTCATGGAAACCTTCCAAATTAAATGGATATACAAATCCGAGACATTCAGACTAAAGATGAAACATCACAAATAAGCTCTTTTGTCTAGAATAAATAGAATCAAAACAGTCAAATGCTCAGGAAGATAACTGATACAACATTGTTCCCTTGGGCATCTTTGTTAATGATTAACCCAGTATGTTTTAAATGCCTAAAACAATGAAACTTAGTGGACAAGCTATTCTAGTCCTCTGGGCATGAACTGTCCTCCTAATCTGTGCTCACCAGGTCTCCCCACAGCCACATCCTTCTAACGCCCCACTTCTTCCTTCCAGCCTCCAGCTGGTGACTCACTCTACTTAATCAGTGCAGCCATCAGGATATTCACCTACCAAATCAGAGCAACCCTTGATCCCGCTGCCATGACCACTGCTGAGCCTATTCCCAACTTTTGTTTATTACTTTCACTCAATGTGCCAAATCTAAACTTAGACTGGCAGCACTTCAGGAGAAAGCTCCTGTCACCTGTGGCACCCATCACACAGTCTATGCACACCTGATGTAAGCCTCAGTGTCTTAACTGCCCAAAGGGATGAGGGAAAGAAAGGACCACGGTCCTCAGGCCTGATTAGTTCCGAAATAAAGGGTAAAATTTGCACTGGCATCAAGAATGCTGGATCAGCTGGGAAGGGACTGATCCTGAAGGTAGTGCTAACCACCTCTTGAAGTCTCTGTATCTTCTCTATAGTGAGAGATTTCATCTTAGAGATTAAAGTCCTAAAGCCAATAAACCATTTTAACGAGAACGGTGAAAAACTCCTCCAGCAACACTTGTTAGAAAGTAACCTGCCATGAAAGACATGCAGCATTAAGAACTCTTGAGATCATGGGTCACCAGAGGGTATTTTATCTTTCTTTGTATTTTCTCCAGAAAGAATAAAGGAGACAGAAGATAAAAAGTGAGATTATGTCACAGCAGAGGAATGTCTCTATTTATAGGAAGATAAGCCTTTTCCACTGAAGTCAAGTAATCTCCAGAAGATGAGTATAAGCTGCATTGCCATGCACTCTACAGAGTTTTATACAGTCTCTCCACTTCCTTGTCAATATGATCCTTGTACTTTATGTAGAAAACCTACACTATATATTACATATATATTATACAGCTCCACTGATCTTAACATCCCCTCCAAGCCCAGTTACTATTTAGAAAAAGGAAGAATGTCAATGTAAGTGGTAGGACTTTTGATTATGTCAGACTGCCGATGGATACTTTAACAAAGAAAACAGTCAAATCATATCTTGGACATAGAGTTTGATTGTCTATGGAAGGATTATCTGGGCCATGAATTGACCAATCTGTCTTTGCCTTGCAGCTTCAGCTGCACCACAGCCAGGGCACAAACTCACACCTGCTGCCAGTTTCCTGGTGACTGAGTTTATCCCTGTGCTCTAAGGACCTGCACTTACCGCATTTTAAAAGATGAACACACCAAGTTGTCCCTGTCTCACTGGCACATGCTTTGTATCAGCTGTGGGCAATCTCCCCCCTCTCTCTCCCTGCCATCATCTGGATAACTGGCTGCAGACCTTCTCTGAAGGAATAGTTTTGGTAGTTATCACAGGGGTGCATTATAAAAGAAGGAACTCAATCATACTGATAATTCGGATATACAGGAAGACCGTGTAACACACAGTTTCTGCCTGCCAGACCCCTGTATTTCAGATCTTGTTCTGAATCCATCAGTCAACCTGACACTTCTACACCGGCCAGGTTCCCTCCTCTGCAGAGATCATCAGCCCAAGGTCCGTCAGGAGGAAATCCTCACTTCAAACATGGATTTCTGTGAAGTTTGATGACACACAAATGTATCAAAGAGGCAGTCTGGACTAAAACAGGGTATGGGCAGCAGTGACCTCCAGTTCTCTTTGTAAATGTCCTGTTGCAAAGGTGCTCTATTTGTATTAATGTCAATAAGCAACAGAGAGGCTCCAGGGTGCTAAGACAGGGTGCTTTGGATTCTGTAGCAGCAGGAACTCCTTGCTCTGTGGGGTGGAGCTGGGAGCCTCAGGCTAAAAAAGCTGGCTGGTCACTATCCAGACCGCAAGGATTTCAAAACATATGGTACCCATGGGCTGGATCTACCCACTTGCAGCACATTGCTTTCTCCCTATGCCATCTACTCCCTTCCAAAAATCCCACAATGCTTTTACTGCAACTTAGCTCAGCTCCCTTCTCTGAAAGGAAGACACACAGCACTTTTGGACCATATCTGATATAATGATTCTGTTCAGAGTTTCCAAACTCCTCTTTAACCATAACCCAGGGAATCAGCAGACAGAAATCCCACTGACCTGCAGAAACATCTTCCCCACACTGTATTCACAGGTATTAAGAGAGAAAGAGAGCACACTCAGGATGCAGGATCTGACCCAGACATACCTAGGAAGAGTCAAGGAGACACCGGGAACATCTTAGACCTGAGGAATTAACCTGTTTCATTGGAACTGAACAAGGACCTCAGCCCATACAGGCAAATTTAACAACAAAAGCATATTTTTGCATTATTTATCCAATAACATAAAGATACATCACATTATTTCAGACTATCTATTCCTAGCTATACCATCCTCTATGGGAAAAGCAAGGCTTGTTGTCACTTGGCAATAACAGCAGGTAAAGAGTTGGTAGAAAATGCACATCTAAGAGTTATTTTAGTTAATAGCAGACCTGTTCTATGTTAGATTGTACTTTTCTGGCTCTGATAAAATTGTTTCCTCAGATACACTGCTATTTACCTGAGATTTGCTTGTTTACTTAGCTATTAACAGTCAGGTACACAAGGGGTTGTACTTATCTTTCTACTGGATGCAGTCGCTGGGAGCTCCAAAGAAAAGTGCCCCCTGTATCAGCTACCACACATTCAGCTTGGGACTGTGACTTCTCTGAAATATCTAGTGATATAAATTCTTGGAACAGAGAGGGATGGAGACTTGTGCCATACACACGGGAGCATGGCTACACAGAGATAATACACATCAGCTTCAGGAGACTCATAACAGCAAGTTTTTTTTCATTGCTTTCATCATCTAAATGTCTATATATGGGGTGATACTGGAAATCATGTGACTTCCTGAAGTTTAGCTTGCACTGCTTGTAAACATGTGCAGGAATCTTACTTTCTGATTGCTGGAAACTAAAAGTAAGGTACTTCTCAGTAAACTTTTGCTCTACAAAAGAATTTATGTTTATGAAAATAATTTTCTCAACTTATGCTAATCTTCGAAGACTGCAGTATTCAGCCATAACCTTCCTTTACAAAGCTTGGACATGCTGGCACAAAGGTATGAAATTTCATGAATTTCCTTATTTCTGATGACATTGTCATCAACAAAACCAAAAAATATGTAAATGAAATTATAATAATTAACTGCAGTCAGCTGCATTTTCTCTGAGAATTTCCACATGCTCAGAGTGTGGGAGAACTGACTCATTCTTTATGAGGGGAGCATGATATAAATCCTGCTAATTATTTGTGCTGAGAGTGGTATCTCCATTTATTATATGAGTTACAGGGCTCTAGTGCTTTCTCAGTAAAGTGCCATTAATGTTGCAGCTGGCTACGCTACAAACACTTTGCAACATGCTGAGAAATCGTGTTTCAGATTGGGTGGAAATACTTTAAATATATTTTTGTTCAACATATTTTAGCATTTCTTTGAACATACTCCCCCGTCAAATGAAACCATCTCAGCAGCTCTAGCAGTACAAAAAAGAAAGCCTCAGCTGCATTTGGAATTCAGAAATAGATATTATGCAGCACCAAGAAATACTGTATGTTGTTTAAGGATTCTTTGAAGGACTACAGGACTGGAAGGGACTCCTCTGCCATTTATCAATTCCCCATTATCAAGGGCCAAGTTCCAGGATAACTCTTAGAACTAGCTAACAGGCTGTTAATTGGTAGGCACTATTACATAAAAATAGAAGCAAGGGAATAACAAAGCAACAGAAAGTATGACACACGGTAGACCCCACCCAGACCATTTCACAGATGGTCTCTGTGTTGGGAATACTGCCCATGCCTCGATCCACCATGAGCCTGCCTGCTTCCACTGGACCAGCTGCAGCAGAAAAATCCCTTTGTAGCAGTATATGTATATATGTATAGACAAAGAAAAGATGTCAATATACAGGGAAGAGGAAAGGAGAAGGGAGATGAGGAAAGCAACACATGAGATGTCACATACTACATCAAGCTTGAAAGAACTTGTCAAGGCCTTATCCTGCTACAGATCAGTTGCTGTAGTTAGCTGAGCTGCTCCACCTTTCCGATAAACTAAAATGAATCCCGTTTAATTTCAGTGCCATTCATATACAGACGTAAGTGCATCTCTGGCTGTCTCTAGGATATACATTAGGAAACTAATGGAAAGCACCTGATAGCATCAGTCAGATAAGAAGGCTGATGTTCCCTCTACAGTCCAAAACGTTGTTAAAATACAAAATAATATTTTGGGCTGAGATGACTCAGAAATCAGCATCAACTTGCCAACTTGGAAGGCCCAAGGATGTTTGCTTCAAATAGTATCTTGGTAACAAATTCGTATGTCACATTCATATACACAAATCCATATATAATGAGATTAAAAGGTCACAGGCTCCTTAGGAGAAGCTCTGTTAATACTGAAACACAAAAAAAAAGTCTGCTGCCTACAAACAGAAAATTTATAATTCAAAGGCACTTCATTAAGTGAATCGATCTGTTTCTACAGCTATGCTCCGTAACAGCCTGTAGCAAAAAGACACCCCTTTTTTTTAATGCTTTTTATCTGGCATTTTTATCGTGCCTAGCTTTCAACTGGGAGTGTTACATTCTGGGTCAATGATTTATTCTGAAGACTTACACATTTTGGATAGGCTGAAAACAGGGGTGTTTTTTTGTCCAGGAAAAGTTCCCTTTGGTATCTAGGACCTCCATTAGGAGGACAGGAATGAGTCCTTACGTTATGTATCCTCAGCCAACACTTGAACCTGGTAACAGTTTGGTTTAAGGGTACCATCACAGAGAGGAGCTCTACAGTCAACAATAACAGGAAGAATTAAGACTTGGAGTAGTTAGACTGCATGTGAGAATCAAAAATTCCTGCCAGGCCTCTTGAAACATTTCCCTGTGAAGAGGATGCCATATACCTTAAGATATTTATAGATGGGATCAAAGGAAAAAAAACCCAAACAAATCTACTAACAGAAGCACATTGGAGATTAAGTGTACCTAAAGAAATGGTCAGCTATAAGGGCTGGATTATTGCTGGACTAAAGCCGCCAATCACTTGAGTCATGACACAAGCTGGCCATGAATATCCTGTTATCTGCCGATAGCCCCTTTCTTTACCTTGCATAGTCACTAGTCACATGTGAAAACTATGACAATTTCAAGTATCAGGATGAAATCTGTACTTTTTTCCCACGGGTTAGTTTGCAGACTGGAAAATGGTATTTGGGGAAGTGTTTGGGAAACTAAAGTCACATGTTTTGATGTGAAAAACCAGCTTGCCTGGACCTATATATTCTAAGCTCAGCATTAACAGAAGTTACCAGTTTCTTACAAAAAACCACAGT
This sequence comes from Scolopax mira, assembly GCA_004320125.1. Taxonomy (NCBI): domain Eukaryota; kingdom Metazoa; phylum Chordata; class Aves; order Charadriiformes; family Scolopacidae; genus Scolopax; species Scolopax mira. The sequence goes on from BJBW01002569.1 coordinate 335,342, forward strand.
ATGCTTTGGAAGTTAAAACAAGTTCCACATGATTGGAACAGAAACCTCATACTTAATTTCTGTGCATTTGACATAAATACAGAGGTTTCTGTATTTAGAATTCAGCATGTTGCAATGGATTCCAAATAGCCTTAAGGGCAGCTCCAAAACTAAAGGTAATTATGAAAATAAAACCTTGAATGTCTCAAACCAACCAAGGGCTTGGTTTAACCCTGGAAAAAAACTTGTGGAGACTGGTCCATGCTGGATCAACAGAATGGGAGATATGGGCCGGTTTTGTACCAATCTGATCATGTCTGCAGCATGTCTGGGAACAATCTCTATGGCTTGCACTTCAGAAATAAGCACATAAAAGCCTTAACTGAGTCTTACCTACAAATTCAGTTTGGACCATCCTATAGAATTAGGTGCCTTCAAAAGCAAAGCTTTCAGGGTCCTTGACAGAGAGGGATGAAGATTAGGCATCACTTGCTTTACCAATTAGCTACTATTTGAAGCTGTACAGGCTTGGCATAGGTTTAGTTGTGAAAAAATTCAGTCTTTGTCTGGCTAGAAACAAGCAGCAGCAGAGACATCCCTTGCTTAGAAGTCCCTAGGTGTGCCCCACCAGTGGGTTTAAAGCTCAAGAAACCCTACCTTTCCTTGCTCTCAGGGTCTCGCTCACAACACCATCTCGTGGCTTCCTCTCTCTCTAGCATCTGTGGCTCTGGGTCAATATTTTAGTCCCTGAAACAGCATCTGGGTTCTTGATGAACAGGCAACTTGGTTCTGCCTTGCCCTGTGCCCAGTCCTGGCTCATGGCACCTTGCTCAGCACTGGAGCAGGACCAGTCCCTCCATCTTTGAATCTGAGAGACGAAACCCACTGGCTGAAAAAACCTCCCTGTCTGTGAATACCTCTCAACATAACACTATTAAATAAATACTATATAATGGTGTTGACTTTACCTCTGCACGTAGCCACCGTTACGTATTGCACCACACAGACCTAATGTTTGCTTTTCAACGATGGTCTGTGTTGGTTTATCAACTTCCAGGCCCATTTTTCACCCCTGACTTGCACCTGTGTTATTGTTATACTCCCTCCTAATTGCCCAAAATCAATTGCTTGCCTCCTCCATACCCTGGGATAGCTATTTCATGGTGCTCATGCTCCTCTTGTACTGAAGTTGGTTTGGTATTATAAAAGCCCACCTGAATTACCAGCACTTCGTTTATTTTCTGTGGTTTCCAGAAAAGAGTTCAGCAGGTTTCCACAAACCTCAGAGGCTTGGCTACAAAAAGACTTATAGTGCAGATTCCCAGACACGGGAGGTGTGACAGCAATCTGATAGTCAGAAGATGGTTCTGTGGGTCTTTCTAAGAAATAGGGCTCCCATCAGCAACTAAGGCATTGCAATCTCCAGTTTGGGTTGAACATTTCCACCACTAACAACCACTTACTACCACTGACATGAAAAATTTCCAGTATTCAACATTTAAAGACCTTTACCAAACATTCCTAAAACTTAAAATGTTTTTCTTAATAATGACAATATGTGAAATTAGTATCATAAGTTGGAATCAGACCAGAAAATTAGTTTATTTTCCACTTTTTTCATAGTATGAATATTATAAAGTAAGCCACTGAAGCTCCTGATAAGGGTGGTTTACTCGTAACATATATAAATTCAGAGCCTAGCTTTAGTAGCTTTAGAAACACAAGGATGCTAAAGGAGACCATTTTGAAATTCACTCAAAGGCAACTACCTTATTTCTGCTTATACCTTAGCTCTACAGACCTCACTCTGACCACACATTAAGTCCACCAAAACATAGGTTATCTTCCACACCAAGGTATCCTAGAAGCGCTAGAGGCTTCTCACAGAAGAGAAGCATAAACATGTTCCTCAAACCTCTTGGGAGAGGAATTTGACCTTACAAGTTAGAACTCTAAAATGTCACTACACCTTAAAAAGACTCCCTCCCTTCTCATCAACACTGATGAATATTATTTTTGGATAGCAGATCCTTTGTCCCACAGACATGCCTCTCCTCCCCTTCTCCTCGTCCCACATCCTTCCCTCCAGAGCTTTCCTTGCTCTCATCTCCCTAATCATCTTGGGCACATTTTCCAGAGATTTACTTTTAAAAACAGTATGCTGTAAACAGGCTAGGCCTGTCAGCTTTAAAACTTGCTTGAGTTACTGTTTCCGAGGTAGGAGAGAGGAAAAGGGATATTCCAAGGGGACTCCCTTGATGTGACCATTCATCTGCCTACATCAGGAGTTCCCAAGCTTGTTTGCTTGCAATCTCGTTTCTGGGATTGTGACCTCTCTTCCATCAGCACTTCTTGGGGTTGTGACCCTAACTTCAGAAACTTCTTCTCTGAATCAGTCAAAAGTGATGCCTCAAGAATAATTTTCCAGTTGGTGCCATGTTTGTTTATGCTCCTGAGTGGCATGATTACCCTGAAGCTCAGGTTCAAACTTGTCTCTTTGCTTGTTTGTAAGTCTGGAAAGAATTTCTGGGTGTCACTCAGCCAGCAGATAGTGAACTTTGTAACTTTTGACTGTTCTGGTTAGGACAATTACATCCCAACTGACCTGGTATGGCATTAAACACTTGGCTGCAAAATTAGCTGTGCCTGGATGAAGCAGGGATTTTGGTTCTCTGCAAGGTCTAGAAACATCACTGTTTTTCCTATTTGCATGTCACGATCATTCAGTTACTACCTCCAAATCACTCCTTATACAGTAACATGGTTTCATCCTCACACATGCGCAACGGGATGAGCTCTCAGAGCCACTTTGCTGCACATCGGTTTGTCTTTCTCTTTACAGTCATTGAGAATGTGTGGTTAGTGAAAATTTTAAGATTCAGATTTCTAACTCTGTCATCTTTGCTCATTGGTAAAAGGGTGTGTGTGGGAAAAAACAATAACAAAGTGGTCTGAATAGATCCTGAAGACCTGACTAAAAATTTTAAACTTTTAGAACTTCTGCAGTTTGGATGTGCTACAGCTAGTCCTGCTTTGAAATTTCTCTGGAATTAAAATAACTGGAAACTTTTCAGCTACCTGTTTTCTCTTATTTTCACATCATATCCTTACTCAGCCTACATGTCTCTGTCTGTAGAGGTGGTTCTGCTCCTGCATTAAAGGCCAGATCCTTCAGCTTTGCTGCCCGCAGAACGTCTCTCACATGCTACACTATTACTCTAAGCCTAAAGCAGTTGTTTAACTTTCTATTTGACTTCAGTGTATTTCAGTGTTACTGTTTTTCAGTTTGAACAGCCAAGAGATACCTGCCTAGACACACTAGGCTGGAATTTGGGGAATGTAAAGTGGAAGCTTAGCAGTAGCTGGAGCACCTGGGAGCAGCCAGCCTTCATACCTGCCCTTGGAAAACACAGAATATGAATCTCAAGTCCAGGGGGAACCAGCTTAAACGAATCTCTGAAAGGGCCCACAACCATCCACACAGCTGAGGGGATCAAGTTACTGAAGACCAGTAGAGGAGACAGAGAGAAGAAAGATATTTGGGGTCTGTTGCTTTGCTCCACTCAGGCATGTGCAAGTACATGAGGCTGTTGGGTACAACCCCTTTCTTTAGTTATTCAGTCCCCATATGAGGTTTAAGCATCTGACTTTGGTTGGTGCCAATAAAAGAAATTAGGCTGAAAAGGTTTCAGCATAAAAGCCAACCACTGGAGCCAACATCAGGGCTTCTCTTTCCCTCAAATATGAGGGCAAAGCCCCACAGCCTGGCAGTGCAGGCCAACAGATGAGGAAAATGAAGTCGTGCCCTGTTAGAATGAAACTTGCTGAAGTTTCAGAAGTTTCTGTCTGGGCCTGTAATGGTTTGCATGAGACCATCACTTCTTTGCTACTATACAGCACTTTCAGAAGGGTTGCTGATCCCTACTGAATTGCAAATGGCTTTCTCTTTCTTCCTTCCACAGTGTCTTTTGTTGACACACTGTGCTTACAAGAGTGCACCGAGGTCAGGTTTGCCTCCTGCCTTTCTGTTGTACCATTATGAATTCAAAAACTGGTAGAGATGTCAAAGTGATCAGGCCCAAGTGATCAAGCTGGTATGGTTACTGCTACACAGTTGAGTATACTCTGAAAAATCTGCCCAAGACTTCTCCAATTTCAGCCAGGGAGGTTTGGATGGACAAGAGATTTCAGGTTTGTGGGGAATTGTCTGGTTGTGGTTGGATTTTGCCTTTTAAAAAAATAAAAATTGGATTTTCTTCAACTAGAATGGAATTAAAAATATTGCCAGAGAGGATGGAACATTGGACAGATCCCAAATCTGCAGATACTAATCCAACCTTATGATAAGAAAATGTGCATCTTCATGAATAATGTTCTACAAAAAGGAAGAACTGTGCTGTTAAATGAAAAAGAGATACCAAAATCAAAATAATCTTATTCATCCTGGTAATGTACATTAAAGAAGGATTGCTAGTCCCCAACTCTGCATAGACTAGATGGAATTCAGTAAAACAAAGCAGGCAGACAACTGAGATTTTGACCAGTATAGGAGATTAATCCTCCCCTTTGAAGAAAAGGCATGCTATCAAAGGTTTAGGGATGAAAAATTAATTGCACCACAGCCATTGTAGCTATATAGCATTTGTATAATCAGGTTAGACTCCTGTTTGGTTTATCAAACACAGGCTCTTGTTTCAGTGGTGTATTGAAGCACACTTTGAAATGCAGATTTCATGTCTGTATTAAGTTCTCATGTACAGGTGCAACATTTGTAAAACATCCAAGAATATACAAAGAGGCCTTTTAAGAAAGACTCCCCCAGCTTAGAACAGAGATTCTTTTCTTGAAGGTGACAAGACCATTCAGCTAATGTTTGGTCCCTTCGTGCTTGATCCAGAGAAGCCAAACAGCATGTGGAAGTGTTGGAAGGTGGAAGATAAAATTTAGTCAATGACACAGTCAGGATTTTTTTTCTAGTAGCAAGGTCATATGCTTTATCAATCCAATAGAATATAATGCTGGCAAATATTTATTAGAAAAAGTGGCTGTCAAAGGATAAGGGAGTGGAGTTCACCTAGATCTCCATCATAGCCTTCAAAGATATAGTGGTTCATGTAAGTAAACATCCATAGGTCTCTCCTGCTGCTGCCAGTGGAGACAAACAGATGCCTTCAATACGTGTTTCAGACTTAAGGGTATCGGAAGGCCTACCCTTAAAACAAAATAATTTGGGTAATGCAAGTAAAAGATGAAAGTGCTTCTTTTTAAAAGAAGAGAAACCTTGCATGTAATTATGTACACTGCCAGAAAAGCATGGGATGAAGAGAAAGTCTGAGATGAATTGTGGTGGCCACTCCAACAGTCCTCCCAGAGAAATAAGAGTTGAGCTGCCATGTCTTAGTAGGGCTCCCACTGCCAAGGGCGGTACACAAAATGATACTAAAGGACACATTCTGTTCAATTTATTACATAAAAGATAATTTGCTCCTTTTACTCATATATCAGTTCTGAATCTATACCCATTTACCATATAAACTACGTATAGAGAAAAAAACAGTTGGTGAAAGAATCTTGCAAAATGACAAGGGAATTCACTAAAAATCTGTAATTCTGAGTAAGAATGACTGCCAGAAAGTTCACAGGGCCTCCTGTGTGATTGTCCATATATCAACGGGAAAGGATCTAAACAAAGTAAGAGATTTGTGAAACTGAAAAATCCATGTAGTCCTTGAAAGGAGAAGATTAACTTTTTGAAGTAACAAGGATGTAAAAGGAAAAATTCGCTAGTTTTTTTTACTTCTTGCCCTTCATTGGCATATTATTCCCTAAACCAGCCCAGCAGAAAAGAGACTCACGGAAAACGAGCGCAACTAGGCATCAGCACGAGAACAACAAGTTTTACCCCACCAATTCTCAAAGTAAGAAATTCAACAATATTATATGGTGATAAAAGATTGCATCAGAGACACCAAATCTTAATTTCCAAAGATAGAAATGTTTTGTCCACATCTGGGAAATGACTATGATTCTATAAACCTGGAGTCTGATGAAATTAAGACAACTTTCTTTGAAGGTGCTGGAAGGCATGAACACCAAAAGACAACCAGGGAACCTGAAGCTAGCAGTGCACAAGACTATATGAATCAACAGAACAGCCCAGTGAGACCACCATAAAGCAGTCAGGGGAAAAAAACAAGAAGAGACCACAGGCAACGTGTATTCAAACCTGTTTAAATGTAGCGTAGCATTATCCTTGTGTCATGCACAAAAGCAGAACTTATTTCTGTGCATTACCCTTGGGGAACGCGGCAATATTGCCTTATAACGTGATACTCACGAGATGGACACTTGTCTAAATTAAGTGCTTTCTAACACTGGATAGTCTTTCAGACTTGCTTTTTTAGTGGATGCTTTTTTAAATAGCTTACTGTCCAGAGACTTGGAGTCACATGTTTGTGCCACTGATCATTCAAAGAGTATTTCACCAATTCTTTGGGAAAATACTCAGACTTGCCTAGATAAATAGCAGAGCGATGCCTGTCTCAGAAACTCCCTTCTCTGCCTGGAACAAACCGAAGACAGGGGGAGATATTTCCACAGTCAGCACCAGAGCTAAGACTAAGGAGTGAAAGGTACTCACCTGGAAGTTTGAGCTCCCAGGCTATCGCTAACAAACAGAATAAATGGTCAGTGGATTGCCAGAAGTAAAGATATTCACAAGGCGAGGGTGCAGAATTGGAAGGGAGTGCTGGGTTTATACCTGGCCAGGTTCTTTCAAGAAATGCATCTCTGTAGAAGAGGCCACAGAGACATGTCAGGGGACACAGATTGACCAGACAGACAGACAGAGTTGAACTCAAGGTGGCAGAAACTGCTGGGTGGACTCAGCCAGTATTTGGGCAGAGCAGCAGGGACTCCCCTTGCAGCTGGCTAATGCCTGGCTGTGCCCCGAGGGCATGAAAGGAGCTCACAGCAATGGGATCTGAGTGAGCTGTACTGATGTGCTTCTAGATCTCACGCTTTATTAATTTACAGATCTACACGTCACTGGTCTAGGAGCATCCAAGGCAGTTCCCTATTCCCAGCTATCCTAGTTGCATATGCATAGCTTGGATAGAAAGGGGGGCACTGCAATTTTAGAGGGACAAAGTGATTTTTGAATCCTTTTCTCTGGCATTAACTGGGGCACCTTGAAAACAGCTCTAAGATGTGCTCTCTTTCCCAGTGCCCATGATGGGCCCCACTATGGTTCATTTCAGTATGTCTCATTTGCAGTGTCCCCACGCAAGGGTTGGAAGAGGTACACAAAGTAGGTTGTCCTTGCCTCTCCCGCACCTTTTCTACAGCATGTAAGAGACTAAGAGTCCTGCCTTGAGATTGACTGAGATCCCCAGAGATTGACTGAGAAGTTAGTGAAATAAATTGGCTGGTAAAGTGATTGGAAAGTCTGATTCCTAAAAGTGCAAATCTTGCAGGAAATATCATCCCTGGCAGGAAACTACATGCCTTCACTTATGTCCAACACCACCATGGACCTCAAGCAAATACTCCAGAAGGTGCTAGGCATTCACTAACATGAATGAAACCTTTTCTGCCGAGTCCTGCACAGCAAGTTGCCACAGAACTAAGCCCTAAAATGCATCAGCAGGGCTGACTATGCAAAGCTACCATGTGCCACTGAGGTCTGGCAGCCTTCATCTCCTCCACCTCGGGCATCATTGCATAGGTGGCCTGAGTCATTCTCTCAGGTGTACCTGATGGACTTAAGAGGTTTAGGCACCCAGAATTAGGCCTCAAAACTTCATTGAACCTTCAGGGCACAGGGAAATGGTGCAAACAGCCCATCTCCCTGCTGTCCAAATGCAAGAGAAGGGGAGTGAGTTCTAATGCACTATTAGAAGCTGTTGTGAAATTCCTCATGGAAACAAGAGATCTTTCTTTTTTATCACAAATTTGCTAAGTAAGGTTAATACCCTGCCATTGACCCTGCCTCGTATGCCCTTAGTAATACTACCACGCTTTGGCCCATTAAGGTTTTACGGCAGAAGAGATAACTTGCGGTCGATAACCCATTATAAACAGGTACATTTCGTTTTCTCCCTCTCCCCACAGCCCCCATCCCATTGTGGCAGAGAAGATAATGCTCCAGCCAGAGAACTTGTTTCCAATGTCAGCCTGTAACCAGTTTATGCCTGAAGAAAAAAGAGACTGATCAGCCATTGTGGTTTTTATGCTGGTAGCTGAATAGCTTGCGTGAATATCAACATTATCATAAATCACTCAGTTGCTGAAAGTCATCTTCCCCTCAGAAGGAGCTGAATAGCAACAGTTTCTAAATCCTTATGTACATCCATTTACAGCAGCTGAGCTGTGGGAGTACATAGACCTATTTTTCAGCTAGCATGGTGATCAAGCCATTCCTCATTTAAGAGTGAATTCATTTGCCTTGGTATTAGTCCCAAATAATAGTTCAGGAAATTGATATGTAATCTCCAGCTAAAAACTAAGATTAAGCTGAGGCCACTGAACTGCTTTATTCCTCAAAACACATTTAAAGCCCCAGCCAGACTCTCATCTTGGTGTGAATCTGAAAATACTGTATTATATTTAAAAGCCACTGCTTTAAACTGGTGTTACATAGTAGCCCCCGTCTAGCCATAAAGATCAGAATCTGTCCTTAATATCCCTGCACACTGGTACTGTGCAGAACTAGCTCGAAACTATTTATAGCTCACAACACAGCTTCTAAAAGCATATTTTATCTTTTGGGAGGACAATGCTTTCAGAAATGTAATAAAAGGCAAAGTTTTGCTATAAAAAAAAATAAATCTGCTCAAACCCTTAACCTGGAAGAATGGCCTCATGCTGCCAATCAGATAATAAGCTTAATTATTACATCACACTTTATTTGTGGCTCACTGTGTAGTTAATGGTTGCAGCTTATCTAACAGGAGAAATGTGAAACCAGAGTTTTAGAACAATAGAAACAAGGCTGTCACCAGCAGGCTGCCAATGAATCACGTCCCCTCAGTCAAGTTCCCCCAGAAGGTCATTTGCAACAGAAATACATCTCCTCCCAGAGCTGGCAAAATGCTGAAAAGTGTTTCTCAGTTTTACCCTAATAAAATATCAAGCAGATTAATTACCAGAACAGCTTCACCTGGCTATATTTTTATTTTGATTGCAAGACTTAATAGTAAATGTTACTTAATAGTAAAGTTACTTAATGGTAAAGTAAGCAGGCCTGTTTGGTTTTGTGCCTGGTATTCTAGATGTGGCTTTACCTTCACCCTAAATTCAAGGTATCTAAAATTCAAGCTTTTAAAAGCCTTAAGAGAAAAGTGATTTACTGTTCTCTCTCACATTTTCAAAAAAAGAAAGAAATATTTTTAAACGCTAAGTAACTTTCTTCTATACTATTCAGAACTGAAACCCTGAAACCACTGAAAGACAGTGAGTTCTGTAAAAAAGGTTCACCAAGAAACAGAAAGAAGCTCTCATACTTTCGTATCCAGAAAGGTATGCAGAAAAAGGACAAGGAAGTACAAAAGAAAAATCAGGTACTATCCGTGCCATAAATATGGAAACTGGTTTTGCTCATACATAATAATTTTAAAGTAGCTGCTCCGTCTGCAGCCTAAAAGTGAAGAAAAAAAACGCAACAAAACTCTTCTGCAGCACTTGCAAAAGAGCTCCAGATTTTCTGCAAGAGGGAAAAGAACAGATGATGGGAAGAGCTATTCTTTTAAGACGAATGTCATTGGCACAAACAGCTGGCAGTTGGTGGCATATTATTTATATGTGCAGTTGCTCATGTTTTTTAACAGATAAGAAAGCAATATCTTATTTCCAATTCAGGTGAGGCACGAGTGGCTCTACAGCGCCACTGGCCCCTAGGCCATGTTTCTTATCATATCAGAAACATCTGTCACAGTGCAAATGAATTCATTATAAAAGCACATCAAATATGCAGTTTCAGGATGAGACAGCAGTCTGCAACAAAACAAAAAAACCTGCCTCCTCCTATAAAAAGCTGGGATGGTCTGTCCCATATTCACCAGCTGGGAGGAGGGCAAGCCCTGGGAGGGGTAAGAGGAGGAAAAAGAGAGAGAAACCTTGGAAATGTCATGATTATAAATTATCCCTTCTCTAGGAGCTGACTGTGCCTGAGAACAGGCTTGTTCACAAGGGTTCAGACAGAGCGCGCAGACAGGCTGCAAAGTGATTATCACATCACTCCATGATGAGTCCTCTGCTTCTTCGAGCTGCAAACAGACCTGACTAATCCTGGCCTTTGGGGTCCAGAGGACTTTGCTTGACCAAAATACCTATAGGCTGGGGTAGAAAAGGTACATGGTGAGGTAGTCAGCATGGGAGTTACCATTAGAAGTGCACTTGTGCAGACACCATGGTCAGAGATGGAAATGAATCCGTTTTAAGAGCAGCTGATGGTAAGATGATAGGAGCTTTCACTTCCAGGGAAGGCAAGGTGCATCTTTGATCTGTGCTGAGAAGAAAACCAGGATGTATTGGAAACCAATCACACACCCATGTTCATCCCTGTTGTAACGCTGCACCTGGTGCAAATTTAGAATGCAACAATTCATAATATGGGCCATGTTTGTCTCTGGTGGTGTTCTCCAGGGCTGGGTCTAGTACTCCTGTGAGTACAATGACATTTTTGTGCTCCTTTTTAGCAGGGACAAAGACAGCTCAAGGTGACATCAAAATCCCTTACATCTAGAAAAAGCCTAGAAATGCCTCTGTAGCTCTGGAAGCAGGCAGCTGGATTGAGATCCCCATCTGTGTCACACTGAGTTACCACTGCCTGCTGTGCCTTTGAGCTTTTACTGAAAAATACAAGACAAAAATGACTGTATCTTTTGCCCTTGCTGAGAAGCCCCTCTGAACTTCAGCTGACGCACAGGGGAAAACTATGGACAAACATTGGGCTGGATCACTACTTCTGTAGCCCTGGCACAGCAGCGAGGCACATGCTGCCTTTTCTGTCCCCTCAGGGACCACTTTGGTGAGCCTCTATGGCTGCTGCTGCAATTGTGGGTGAAATGTAAAACATCCTTGTTTTCCCCCCAAGGAGTACTAAAAGCAGGCATGCAGCTTAAGAAAAAGAAAGGAAAATACCTATTTTAACTTTGCTTCTAATCACAAAACATATATTCTTAAATATGCACACATCAGCAGAAACAGTGGGTAAGGGCTCCCATTCTAAAACAAACAGAAACATGCACTTTGAGCCCTCATATGAAATGGCAGTAAAAGCCCAACCCGATAATTATTTTCCTTGATTTTCAGCCAGACGAGGCACAAGACAAATAAGTCATCAAGGACAAATAAAAGGAGGTTCATTCATCGCATTCAGGGCTGGAATCTTTAATGGCCACCAAATGAACTAAGATAACTAAGTAACCATTGTAAATATTAATCTTTAAAGGAAAACAATACTCCCAACAACAGGAAGTCTGATAAGACATTGGATGTTGCCATCAGTGTTATGGAGTCTCTCTAATTTCCTTAGTTTTTTCTTATGCCTGTAGAGGGATCAGGAAGGGGAACATATGGTATCTCTCAAAGGAAGTAAATTAACATTATTAATAGCTAATGTGGGAGAGGTGAAACAGTGATTGTTCGTGGTGGTTGTTATTGTGCTTTTGTTGGGGGGAAGCCTGCCTGCTAGTGAGTTTAAGCACTCCAGCCAAATTCAAAATCTTGTATTTATAAACAGAGATCTGATAACAGTTGCCTAAGCATCCACGATGCTTTGCCAGCGCACGCACATCAAGCTGGTCTGAAGGTACTGTGTCTTGGGGTTTGTCCTAGGAGTGAGCTAACACAGATGAGAACTTACGACACAGTTCCTGCTCCCAGATAACTCCTCACGTGGACATTTACATTCTTCTTTGCATTAGTTTAGTTCGAAGCAGGAGGAACATGGATGGGTAGGCCTATACTTCTGAGGAAAAGCTGTCCTCTGGCATTCACTGAGGCAGCTGGTCAAGGAGCCATTGAGTAGGTGGGTTCTCACATGCAGTAGTCGATGTGGGATTTCTACTTTCAAGTGCAGAGTGATGGCACCAGCAGGTTTGAGGGCTGTGCAGCAGTCTGATGTGCAAGCGGCAGAATTATTTTGTGGGAAGCAATGATAACAAAGTGCTGTATTAGGACAGATTGAATTGGTGACCTGGAAAGGTCTCTCAGAGTCCTGGGATCCCTTGCAATTTCCCCGCACTAGGAGAAGAATTTATCTTTCATAGGCCTCTGCTTTCATCCCTCTCCTATAGTATTTAGAGCACTTATTTACTCTAAATAAGACTGTCACTTAAAGAACTTAATGTTATAAGCTGTTGCTACTCAAAAGAGTGGGACCCCAATTCCAGTCTCAGCCCTGGTTCTCCCAGAGCACCTGAAAGCATGAAATGCATTCCTCATTTCTCCAAGAGATCCTATATTGCCTACTTTCTTCCCAGTCATGAAGCCCTGATGCAATTCCAAGCTGGCTTGGCAGAATTGGACTTTGTGGCACCTTTCACACTTAGACAACCTGCAAAATTAGCTCATCTCAATAAAAATGAGCAGACATGATTAAAATTACCCAGTGAGCTTAGTAGATATAAGCAAGTTCTGGGGAAATTGTTCAATAAAGTCTTCAGAAAGAAAACAGTGAATTTTGGCATAATTAATTCACTAGATCTTAATAAAAATTGAGTAGGCTAGTAAGAAAGCCTCATGCTTCAGGGTATTTTATAGAGACAAAGGAATTCCCTCTGCTCTTGAAAGCTTATGGTTCGACTGCAAGTTGACAGCTGGATTTTGGTTTCTAGGTCTGAACAGGACAACTAGAACATCTTAAGATAATACAGACTTAGATTTAGACAGGTGCAACTGCTCCATAATGAAACTTTGCAACTTGAAGAGGTAACTCAGTAAACTCCCATTAAGTTTGTATCTTAAAGCTGGTCTAAAATACCTCTTCCGAGGTGATGATGGGATAATTTATTTCCTCAGAAACTCATCACATTGACCAAAAAGTTTATGAAAGGCTGACAGAGCTGTGCATTGTTTGCTGGCGCTGTGGAGTTACATGACAAGGATAAATTGTTCTCTGTGCTGAAGCCTGGGTGGTTTATAATGTTGTGAAGTTTTCCACACTGCCAATTTTAGGGCCCTTTAGTATTTGAAGTTATGTAAACTTATAATAAAACTGTTCCTCCTTGGCTCTGAAGAATGGGACTTTCTGCTCAATCAGGACAGGGCTGAACTCCAGACATGAAAAGGAGGATGCTTTCACGATAGCCTAAGAGAAGACCTTTCCAAAACATCTATAGCAATATAAGAAGACAGATGTTTAGCCAGGACAGTTCTCCAATCAGGTGAGACACTACTTCAAAGAAATTAAATGCGTCAAACCAAACTCTTTAGTGACTCGGAAACACTTTCCGAGAAAGACAATAAATCTGCATATCTTCATAATCTTAACTACCAATATGATGACATCACCCTTATGAGTACAGCTTATTACAGTGTGGTCTCGCGTTCACTTCTTTTTTGCCTTTCCCGACCTCCCATCCACATTGGGCACCTAGTGTGGTCAGTTGGTGGTAGCAGATGAAAACAATTCTACTCTAAAACCACCATGACCTCAAAAAGAAAAGCAAGTTACAGTGAGCTTACAGGGAATTAAAACACCAAGTCCAAAAGTTTAGAGATCTCAAAAGACAGGTAAGGTCTTGTCTTACCCTGATATCAGTGGGGTCTTAGAGAGTGTGAGTTTGTGGCAGCTGGAGTCCGTGAGCAGCACTGGGCCACACAAAGAGCACCCACATGGTTAACCCCCGCACAAAGCTATTGCTCACTTCTGACCCATTTTCTATCCTTATCATGTAATTAATCACACTTTGCAAGAGCTTCATGGAAGGAGTGAGTTGTTTGGGGGTGGCTGTGATTACTCAGTTGTAACTTGTACTCTCCACCCAGGCAGAGCAGTATGGGGAAAATACAGCCCTCCTGTCCCCACTCACACCCCTTGGACCTTGTGCCCAGGTGCAGGAGCCATCCCTCCTCCCCCCGTGGGACATGAGAGCGAAGGGCAGACTTGGCTTCTGCCCTGCTCTTGACCGGAGCAGCAGCACCCAGAGCAAGACATCAGATGACAGTAACAGGTTATTTGTAGTAAAGCTCAGCAACTTGATTAGTAACCTTTGGAAACGAGGGGGAAGCTGGGGAAGGATTTTGACCCTGTGGGTGCATCTCAGCGGTGCGGACACACAGTGCCTCCCAGGGCCACCCCAGGGAAGTGTGCCTCCAGGGCACTCCTCCCCACACCCCAGGCCAGGACATGGCTGTAACTGACTCAGGACAATTTATAGGGCAAATATTGAGGATAATTAAGGATAATCTCTGCTTTAGGTGTCTTGCAAAGGAGGTCAGTATTCTCTTTCCCAGTTAGAAAGAGTTAGGCAGCTCCACTTAATAGCAGGTACTTGTTTCTATAACAAACAACAATAAAACTGCTATCTAGATCCTACAGGTTTCCTAGATTTAATCTTCTCAAAACTCAGACATGATCATTACAGTGAGTTCTGCCTCTAAAGAGCCGTAGCAGTGAATCGTGTTACCAGCGCCAATCTCCTGCTGGTATACATTTTCCTTCAATACCCACACTAGCAAATGCAGAAAGGTGCTATGATATTTATGTCCTGAGCTCAGATAATAACATCCTTTCAAATAACTTGTCAGGTCAGGGTAGACTAAGTAGTCACATGAAAGCAAAGGAGGAATCTGTTCCAGAAACTTCTGCTTTTTTTTTTTTTCCTAGTCTGCTGATTTCATAATATTTGGTCATAAGATGTTGTTTTCAATACTCACTATCATGACAGGATACTTCCTAAATAGCCTCTGGGTAACAGACATTTGCATTGCTGGAAATGTAGAGAAGCTGGGACTAACCAATTCCTGCTCTTGAAAGATCCCACCCATTTGTTGCATGATCTCTTCTGCCTATGGATGTTACAGCTGACACTGGAGGAGATCTGGCAAAATGGCATATTCCAATCTCTCTTTCACAATCCTTGTGTAGCTAAGAGGCCAGTTTCCAAGAAATTAGAGCAACAGCGATTCCCATCCCTATGAAGAAGGGATATTCCTTGGAAACATCTGTCTTGTGCCATCAGAGGCAGGGTGCTGAAGATGAAGGACCATCAGCCAAAGAAGGCCAGCTGATCTGCGGTCAAGCCAAGACTGTACTCAGGGAGAGGCCCAACTGAACGAATTCTATGGAAAGGTTGATTCAAAACGTAAGAAAAACACATGGCAACAGACACTGAGAGATCACTGTTACGGTCCAGCCATTTGTAGCACTTCTGGCCTACCAATTCATCGTGCCTTGATGTGTCTCTCTCTCTCCTTTTCAATCTAGGCACACTGTACCAGCGTATGTACACTGTACTAGACTCCAGTACTTGAGAAGCTTCAGCAACATTTTTAACGTATTAGTCTATATTTGAATTAAGCTTATGGGATTGAGAGCAGCATTTGATCCTCAAGGCTGCATGCAGCAACTGAGCTTTACAAATAAGCATGCCCACGTAATTATGAAATTAGAAACTGAGAGAGGCCTTTCCATGTAATCCAGGTAACTCTGCAGTTCTACATATTCTTAACATTTAATAAATGCATGTTATTTTAGCTCTATACTGCTCTGTGCTTTCGTGATCCTTTGAAAACTCAAAGATAAACAAGAGTCTCCCAAAATGACCTTTCTACACTAGATCAAAGAATAGGCAAGGGAAAAATGCTTGCAGTGTTAGGCCAATCAAACTGTCCATGGCTGCAAGAAACTTCTCTCTAAAGCAGATTCACCCCCACTTGCCCTCTTCATGTGACACTTCAGCTCAGGCAGACTAGCCCTAGTTTCCTTACTGTATGTTTTCATTAAGCCCTAGACAGCTTTATAAATGAATGTACCAATACAAGCACCAACATCTGGTCCCAGTCGGGTTAACAGATTAAATGAGCTATTGATCCAGCCTGGCATCCACCACCTTCCCTGTGACCTTACAGTCCAGTACAGACAGACAGACCTGAGCAGAAATGACATCCAGCTCCAAACTCTTCTCCACATGGGTGAAGAGAGGAGGTTTATTCCTCTGTAGCAAAGTCAGGCATAGCAATACAGGGGGTGCAATGCAATAGGGATACAAAGATGATTAGGGGCCTGGAGCATCTCTCTTATGAGGAAATGCTGAGGGACTTGGGTCTTTTTTTCTCTAGAGAAGAGAAGACTGGGGGGGATCTGATCGATGCTTATAAATACTAAAGGGAGGGTGTCAAGAGCCAGTTACAGGACAAGAGGAACTGGGCACAAACTTGCATATAAGAAGTTCCATCTAAACATGAGGGGGAACTTCTTTACTTTGAGGGTGGCAGAGCACTGAAATAGGTTTCCCAGGGAGGTGGTAAAATCTCCTTCTCTGGAAACATTCAAAACCCACCTGGATATGTGCAACCTGCTCTAGGGTTGAGTTAGGGGGGTTAGACTAGATGATCTCCAGAGGTTCCTTCCAACCCCATGTGATTCTGTGATGCAGGAGCCTAGAGAGTGCACAGGCAGAGAAAAATCAAGAAGCCAAGCTGCAAGTTCACCACTAGATACAACAGCAAGGCCATCACATACAAAGCTAAGAGAACAGTGTCAGTATCATTGTGATAATACAGTAATATAAACTGTCTCTGATTTGTGATGCTTACTTTTTTTTTTTAAATACAAGCCAGGCAGAGCTCCTCAGCTCTAGCTCAGCTGATCTTGTCCCCTATGACAGGGTTCTAAGGAAAGGTGGGTGATGAGTTCACAAGGATGCTCCCAGCAATGAACAGCATCTCACAAGTAAAGCCCAAGGAGAAAAGCTGACTTGCTGCACTAGTCTCCAGGTCTGTGGCGTTTGTTTTGGTGGGTGGTGGGGCTTCCTGGAGCCTACTCATTATGCAATACCAACCAAGAACTCCAATCAAAGCCTCACCAGCATCACATTAAAAGCCTCTGCAAGATCACGTATTTTGCTGGTTCCCAACAGACTGCAATGGTAGGGCAGGGGGCTGGCACCATTTTTAAACACCAGGACACTGATTTAAA
Source organism: Scolopax mira (assembly GCA_004320125.1). NCBI lineage: Eukaryota > Metazoa > Chordata > Aves > Charadriiformes > Scolopacidae > Scolopax > Scolopax mira. Next base: position 352,467 of record BJBW01002569.1, read on the forward strand.
GCGTGCCAGATTTACACTCCAGTGTTTTAATTCAACTTGATGAATGCTGAGTCTTCATGCCAGCTGTGCCTCATGGAACAGATGCTTGTATTCAGCAGGCTGCTGTGCCAGACTCACCTCCTTTCTGTATCTCCCATATACCAACTACAAGCCCACAATTTAAATCTGAAAGCAAAAAGGCAGAGAAAGACAAGCTCTGACACTCAGTTCCCCTCTCAGAAGCCCGTTCACTCTGTTCACAATGAATTCTGTATTCAGACAATAAAAGGTACTTTTAGCTAGAGAGCAAAAGCGTTTTTTACTACTAAACAACAGTACCACTAACTGATTTGCAGTTAGCTCTATTGTTTGGCCAGTAATAGCTACAGATCGCTCCCAGTACATATGCAGATCTTTCAACTCCTAGACATTAAAAAAACAACTTATAAGAATATAGATACTATCATATTACTTCACAGATTGAAAAACAGAGGCTTGAGAAAAGTATCAGATAACTTGTGCAGAATCCCATAATAGTAGTAGAGCCAGAATCACACCTACAGCTCTCCATTCTCTAACTAATGCCCAACTGTCTGCATAATGTTCAGTCTGTCTCTGCTGAAATCTTTTGTTGTGACAAGAATCTAAATGCTTTATATCGCTTCTGACTTATAAACTATGAGATCACATTAGTAAGATACATCCAAATTTAAAGTTTTCTCAAAGCAGAATGGAAGCGTTTTAGTCTGAAACTAGTAGGGATAGGGCAAGTTTACATTATCAGAAAATCACTTTGTATTCTATATAAGGTTACATTCAGCTTGACAATGGAGCTGTCAAGTCTGACTTTTGCTCCTCACCCCATATTTATGATGAACCAGATTAAGTACTCTGTGTTGCACCTCTCTTTTGCAGGACACTTGAGATAGTAACCCTATACCAGGGAATAAGCCAAGTGGCTAAGCCTGCAAAAAAACCATGTGCACCTGCCTGAAAGCACTACTTGAAAATTTGGTTTCTACCACATTTCGCGGCTGTGATTCTTAAAAAAGGATCTAAGAGCTGAACACCCAGTGAACATCAAATGCACAGTGAGTGCTGACTGCATTTTTTTGAAGTCCTGAGAAAATACCAGCCTAGAATTAAGTTAAAATATCAGTCAAGAAGAGTAGTTTAATCTGTAATGCAATCATGTAGTTATATTAATTAAGGATAACTTCATACCATTAATCCCAGACTGACAGGGACAGTGCAGTACGTGCAGTAGCTAGGAATGCACTGGGTGCAATACAGCCATACAGCAGAAGAGCATTCTTACCATAGGTTCCATATGTACAAAGCTGCATTAAGGCTGATGCTCTTTGAATACTCTCCCAGCACCATTGCATTGGAAATTCTGGGTTGGAGCACTGCTCATTCATCCATAATGAGAAAGTCAGACTGATCTCTGTTATTCTATCCTGAGCCCAGCTTAACTCCATTAAGTATCAGAATAAGGTCATGCTCTGTTAAGTTTGTACTTTCACATCCCTTAGAAGCTTTGAATCATCCTAGCTGTCAATGTACTGACATTTATGGTCTTCTACTATCACTCCTTTGTTTATGTTCAAAGTTCATTCATTACCTTCTTTCATTAGGGCTCTGTAACACATTCTAGCCCTAGTACCTCCTGCTACCTTCTTCTTACTCAAGCCATCAAAAGTTTCTGTCACTGAAGAAGAGGCAGTTTCCATGGAAACTCTGAAGAACAGGCTAAGTTAACGAGGCATAAACTGAAGACAGTGTCCTCAAGCTCACCCATTTTGAAAATCTAGGTCATGAGTGTTTGCTTAAAACATTCCACTCCTCTAAAACCATGTTCACTTGACTGTTAAGGATGTAATAAAAAGAGGCTCTAGCATACCCCAAACTTATGTTTAATATAATACCATATGTTCATGTGAAAAAAACATTCTCACAATTTCTCCCAGATTGTTCTCCCACTTGAGTTTCCTTGGATAAGCAGTGGGCATTTAGTTTTATCATCCAGTTACTTATCTTCACCAAACATTTACTTTGGCCATCATAACCAGAATTTCAGGTAGTGTTCGAGTAACCTGCTATGATCTCACTGAGGGCAAGAGGTATTGGTTGTGTCATTCATTATAATCTCATTTAGAGGATCTACAGGAATGAAAGGACTGCACATGAAAGTCAAATCAATCTCAACTTGAACAACACACAGGCAGAAGTCAAGGAATGAAACCAACACTGAACTTCTGAAATGGAGTTTACTTACAGCTGATGCTGACTGATCTCAGCCACTAACTACAAGTAGCAAATGCTGATCTGTTGAAGTGTAACGGACCATTTTACAGTAAATGAATTAATTGCATTCAGTGGGTTTCCTTAGCGAGAATCACAGATCCTCTCAGGAGAAGAAAACAGCTATAGCAAGTGTTAGTGCTAAAATATGCCATCACGTACATAAGGTTATGGAAGGCTGCCTCAAAAAAAACTGCTGTGGAGGGAAATAACACTGATGATTTGCTAGTTATTTCCTGTGCTAATTGAAAGCAGATGTAATCAGTTGCAGTCAAATACCTTTTGAGACACAAGTATTTCACCACCAAAGATACTCAACTTTTCAGGCATATCTCAATCTGATATCCACTATTTAGCTCTAGAATTTATGCTGACGTCCTTCAGTGCTTCAGAAGAAGATCTATTCCCATTAAAATGTAAGGTCCCGTAAAATAGGGGGCTTTGCTTTTTCTGTTCACAGTTGATGGTGATGGGATTTCAGCTGTTGATGTCAAGCAAGAAACAAAGGTTAAGATAATACCAATACCCTTATGACTTCCTGAAAAAGCAAGGTGTATGTGATGACAGTTTACCAAAAAAAAGTTGCTGGCCTAGTAAAAATCTATTGCAATCCATACTACATTCCTTGTTTTATTAAAATATCAAATCTGAAGTAAATAGAGCATTTTTCTGGCCAATGCCCTTTTTCCTGCCTAAACCCCTACATAATGTGTTGGTTCAGGAGTGACGTATAGCCAGGACAGTTTGAACAAGAACAGCAGTCCCCAAAAACACTTTGGTGTAATCCAATTATACTAATTAAAATAATTATTTCCACTTAGCTTGTTACTGAACTGCTTGCTTGGCACCTCTTGAGTCAGCACATACAAAGGTCAGGTGCAGCCTCTCTGAAGTCTAGGGAGGACACAAAGAAGGAGCAATGCAAAATACAAGTCTCTAGATGTTGGTGGTGGTTTAGTTTTGCTCAAGTATGTAAGTCAATAGCAGGCAGGTGGAGAGCCTCTGACTTGTTTCATCTTGTCTACACTCATCATGCTTTCACCCCTCAGCTCTCTTACTCCACTCCTCAGTTGTGTTGCAAACTGAATTCGCAGCCTGGAAAGTTTTCTCTGGTGGTAAGTTAGGAAATAAGATGCGCTGAAACTTTACAATTTCCCTGCAAATGGGTACTTTGTGGTGCTGATCCTAGAATAAGAATCACAAGGTAGACAGCTTGCCCTCTAAATTTGCAATTGAAGTGTCTGCTATTCATGCCTATATCTTCTGCAGAATCTCTGGAGGAAAAAAACCAATCCATTTTAGAGAAGAAACAAATAGAGCCATAAATGTCAAACTTATTTTCTAGTTTTTCAGTGAGCCTAAAGGAAAGTTTTCTCTGTGTTCCCAGTATAGCTTTGTCTCCATCATGTCACAATTTTCTAGCATGCCTGTCTGCTGCCAAATCCTTCTCTTGACACAACCACAGAATAAAAAAAAAAAAAAAAATCCTTTGCTTGCTTCACTTGAATCTTCAACCTGCCACAATGGCTTTCTTAACTACAGCCTTCTACGAAGAAGCAAAAAAGCAGTCCTCAGTCATTCCTCCTGAACAATCATATAAACCAACCTGATTAATTTTATTTCCTGGTATCAGCACTGTATCAGACCTCTGATATTACCTTGAACAATGCCTAACTGGCTACCTCAGCAAGCCCCTAGATCTTTCAAAGGATCACCATTCCTCTTCCCCATACAATACAGCAAGCTACTTTTCCCATTTGCTAATCCAGGACCATGGGACTACTGCCTCACCATCTGCATTTGGCCAAAACAGGTGTAAACAAAGCTGGAGTTTTGGAGTTTCCACAACAATAGTGTTGTTGGAAACTTGGTATAGCAGGCACTGCTGTAAAGGAACCTGATGGCTACAAAAATTGGAGCACCAGGGTTTTTCCTCACATGACCTCATGTTCTCACTCACTGCTCTCATTTATATGAAAAGCACAAGGCCACAATTTGCATACTATCAATATTTCCCTGTGCCTTAGATTTGTATTGTCTACTGACCTCTAAGTCTTTATGCTGCGCTTGTGAGATAACCTTATGTGCCTCCCAGTGACTACAGTCGTGTTAGCTGTCGGGTATGTGTCTTCATTCACAAAATATACACCCAGACTTCCAGATGAAAAACAAATGAGCTTGGATTGGCTACTGTTTTGACTCTTGGATGAAGTTAAAAGCATAACACAGCAAAACAAAGTAATGCAGCCATCAGTCAGCTGATTATTATGATAGGGAGAAAAAAAAATAGCCTGTTCAGTAGGTCAATAGATCTATTGATCTGAGGAGAACATAAATAATGGAACACATGCCAAGTACACATGGATAGAAGGCATAGAGTAATCCATCGCCAAACAGCACCTGCTGATTTGCTGAACATATAAAATATGCCCTTGCAATCTATTGATTGTCATGGAATTGGATCAAAACATTGATCTCTTAGCGCTGGCAGTAGTCTGCCCAGGGCCCAAAAGACAAAAATATATGACAAATCCCAGCTAAGAATCCTTTAGGTTCCATCATTTCTTCTGTCATTCTCAGTCAGAGGGGTTTTGGTGCATTCATTTATGTAGCTCCAGAACCTCTGGGTTATCTTTAATCAAGGTTTATGCTTTGATGACAAACAGCATTCCGTCATTCAGATGTCCTACTTCTATCCCAGGAATGCAGCTAGATTAGAGTTTGTGGTATCCCAGGGAGATTGCGAGATGCTAATCCATTCTTGTGTTACATCTTGGCTGGGCTCCTCACACTCTTTGCTGACAGCTTTAACAGGCAGGGCCATGAATTTATTGCACCTTAATCCAACTTTATCTGCAAAGGTGCCACCTGAGACTAAACCTTCATGTATCATTTCTCCTGGCTTTAGATCCCATCAACACTCTCCCTAGGAAAGAAGTTTATTGATATTAACAATTTCTCCATTAATGCTTATTGCCATTCGTTTGTCTGATTCACTGCAAAGGCACACGTTGCTCCAGGCTCATCCTTTCACTTTGCTCCTGGTGGACTGATTTAATGATCTGAATGAAAGTAGAGAGCATACTAATTAAATTCAGATATCAAATCTAAATCACAAGGTGCTGCAAATAGCAGGAAAAGCAGGGAAAACACAATTCAGAAGTAGTTCATAAACCAAGGGACTAAATGGAAAAACCTGTGAGAACACAAACAGAAATATTTGGAAAAGGGAAATAACATGAGATAATTTCATAGCAGAACCACTGCAAAACATTAGTGCTAAATGGACTGTAGAAAGTAAATCAGATCAAAAGTTGGAGTAAAATATGGCATTAATGAAAACACCACATGGCTAAAGAAACTGGAAGTTTCCTTGATCAGAGGCAGGACGCATCTCTGTGTTCCATTTATTCCCAGCATGCTACAGGCCAGAAATACAGCCAAAAAAGCCAAAGGGTGAGAGGAAAACCAAAAGTGATTTATAAGGATAGATATAGAGGACTAAAAGTGAGTGGCACAGCCAGATGGATGGGGGAGGAGTAGAAAGGCTGGCAAGAGCTTGCTAAGAAAACTACCATGGAAGAGAGGAATTTGCAAAAGCTCAGGGGGCTCAGCTGGAAAGTAAGATAAATGGAATCTAGCTTTGGGAAAAAAAAAATAAAAAAAAAAGGAGGGTCTAGGGTTACTGTCCAGAAAACGGAGTTTAGAAATCTGTTGGCCTTAAATATATTCCTTAGGGAAGTAAAAGTGATGGTTAATATAAATCAGGAATGGGCTAAAGGGCAATAAAAAAATAATTACTGTAATTTTTGTGCACAAAACTGTTAAATTTTTAAGTACTAAGGGGCAAATCCTTAGCTGAACTAGACCACTGCAGCTCCACCAAAGCCTATACCAGTTTACACCAGCCAAGTTCTGGCACACCTATCATAATTCATATGTTGAGTTACAAACTATAATTTACCCAGCAGAGTTCCCATGCCTTTTATATTTCTTACTTAATACATGTTTTAGGAATTCAGGGCTAGAGGGACCTTCTGGATTGTCTGATCCTGTCTTTTGCTATTACAATGAGCAATACCCCCTCCAGCTGACAAACTATGAAATAATCTTGGTTCCTCGCTCCCACTGCTCTGTAAAAAAAAAGACCCCTCTGTACCTCCTATCAGAGGGTTGAAAACAAAACGTCATGCCTAAAATTACTAAGTGTAGCTTAAAACCTCCCTCTTTCCTTTGCTAACAAGATTCTCTGCTTACCTTTGCATTTCTCTCCCCATAGTGAAGAGGGATAAGTGCTCCTCTAGTTACAACTGATAAATTGGAGAGAAGGTGAGAGAACTAAAGATATTACTACATGGCTTCTTCCTGATCATTTCCATAGGTTGTGCTTTGAACTAGACAATACTCACATGGGCCCAGAATGGCCATGATTGCCAGGACCAGTCATGACAACATTTTCTTTCCTTTTTTTTTCAGGAAGTTGACAGTATTGAGTGGCTGAAGATACCAGACTGAAATGTTGATCCAGATCAAATCAGCATCAGTTCTACCACTGGCAGTGATTTTGCTGCACCTACATGCCTTAAATGCTTGCACCATCTACCATTGCTCCTCTGCACCAAAAATCATTCCCCATCTGAGGTTCACACGAGCAAGGTCATCCCTCCCCATTCCAGCCTTCCCACATCATTTCTGAATGAACAATCTTTCACCAGGCCAGAATAACACCCTCTGCATTCATTGGTGCCTAACTTGCCCTGAGTCATCACCAATAGGTTTCTCACAGGGTTAATGATTTTGGGAAGTTCTGAAAAGGATTACTGCAGAGAGCAATGCAAAACTAAGTTCATGCTAGTGGGAGGCATGCCTGGCAGCAGCTGTCCCAGGAAAAGGGGATTCATCCCACCCCAGAGAAGGAACAAAAAATAAATAAAAAAAAAAAGAAATCAGACCCTTTGCTGTGAAAGGTAACAAATTTAATTAGAAGAATTAAATTATTTTATATGCAAAGAGTTGCATAGACCAATAAAAATATTTATGTGTCAGGGGAAAAGTTGATTGCAGTTAAAACAGGGAGCCAAATTCACCCTTTGAACTGCGTCCTGCAATATACGAGGAAATAAAAATGCCTATTGAAAACCATTTCCCCTGCCAGGTATCTTCAATGACCCATTTTCAATAAAATTAGCAAAACAAGTATTTCACAAGATACGGGGAACGATAATAACAGATCAATTGATACATCTAGAATAGCAAACTAGCTCTCAAATGAGCCCTTCAACCCTGAAGCAGAAGCCACTAACTTAATACTAAGCAGAAGTTAGAGAGGTTACTGTGAGCTTACATTTATGCTCAGAAATTCATGTTTTTCAACTTTTTGTGTTTGTTTTCTTTTACAGGGCAGCTTTCTGGTCATTTCAAGGCTTAAGCAGCATCACACACTTTTTTCCCCCTTCCCCTTCTAAAAGGGCAAATCATTGCAACGAGTTCAGCTCAGGCTTTGCTGTTCCTGTCCAACAGCTGAAGGCAGGAGAAACCAAACAGGAGAAAGTTGCTGTGTTATGAAATGTAGATTAGAGAGGAAAACTAGCATCCTTTATCAGGTCACGCAAGTTGAATAGGAAGGAACTGGCTCTCGGTATTTAACATGTCCATGAATGCCTTGCAAATATTAACTAATCCTAATAAAACCCTTGTGAGATAGGTTAATATAAACCATTTATACTTATGCAAGCAAACAGCAAGAGTGTCCAGAGCCTCCCTGTGTGCCTTGTTAGTGATTCAGGAACTGACGTGGTTCAGTCAAACACATCTTCTAACGCTCTCCAGTCCCTTTGGCTTCAGTGTCAGCAGAAAACATGACCCATATCATGTTGAAGGTTCAAGCACGACCCAACCCTTGAACAAGCTGGGACCTAGGAATCTGTGGAAATTTGTGCTGGGATTACGGGAGGAGTGTAGGAGGACTGGTATAAGAAGCTAAGAAAAAGGCTGTCCATTTCATCTCAGCTTTGGAAATTTTGGGGTTGGTCCAGGTGTGACTCAGTAAAATTTGGGTGTGTGACAATCATATTCAGACACCAAAAAAATTCACCACTTAGAGAATTCTCACCACCAAGACTGACAGGCTAAAAGGCATTTTCCCATGAAAGGCATGTCCTCCTTACATCTCTAATCCAGGAATTTAATACAGCACTTCAACAACTAAATTTACACCCTTATGTTCTGTCTCCTCAGCTTTATTTAATTTCCCTGATTACTAAGGAATGAATTCTACTCTGTATTCAAACTGGTGAGCACAGAAAAAAGGGTTTTTTTCCTTCCTTTTTGATAGAAATGGCTTTCATTGGCAACAAGAACCTGGCCAGATTTATCCTATTTTCCTGCCTGAACTATGAGACTGAGGAAAAGTGGCGGGAGAAAAAGTTTAGCCTCCCAACCTGCAAAATCCAGTCTCTTGTGGCTAGGATTGAAGTGGGGCAGCTGCGGTGACAGTCCAGTGCAATCTGTATTTAGCTTTCAATTTAAATACTTTAAAAGTTACCTTAGCAAAGGAAATGATTGCTCAAAGCAAAGGAGGCATATCTAGCTATTTCACATGGGGATGTGATCCAGGATTCCCAGAGTCTGTTCCCAGCCTTGCCACTGGCCTCCTGAATAACTGCAGGCTAGCAATTGTTCAACATTTTTCCCCTCAGTTTATTTTTTTTTTAATAGGGTGTTATAATATTTAAATTCAGGAGTTCACAGAGGATGTGTTCCTACAATTCATTATGTGGGGTGCAATGAACTAGGTTGCTGCTTTGACTGAGTAGTCACTGAATTGCTTTGTGCCTTGTTTTTCCACTGGTATAAAGGGAATATATTCACCCTTTTGAGATCGTGGATGGAAAAGAGATGCAAACACAGAAGTTCTACTCTTCTATTGAGAGGAAGAGACAAGTTAAATTCTACTCTTTGGTTCCCCACTCCATTGGAACTGGCATGAAAACATGAAGATGACAGGCTGGGCCCCATTCTATTAAGATTTAAATTTAGCAAGGAACTGGAAAATTACTGGGAGCCTTATGTCTAACCTCTGCCTCAGTTAGAAGCACATATGCATAATTCTTGTCCCATAGCTAGAAGTAAGTGAATTATCAAATGCCAGGCCAATAAAAGAACTGTCCAGTGCAAACCTTATCTGCCCTAGATGCATGTATCTGCTTATAATATCCTTTGTTAGTTAAACAAAACAAAATAATTGTTGCTAAGAAGTTAATATTGTTTAAGATTCACTGGCTAACACACAGAATATTTTCCTGAGATCCCCCAAACACATTCCTTTTCTAGTCTCTTAGTTTCTTCCCCCCCCCCTTTTTTTTTTTTCTTTCTTTGTGACTTGCCTAAGGCTGAAGTTTTCTTTAGGTGAACTTGCTTACAAGGCAATACAAACTTTGAAGCAGGCAAACATTTCAGTTGATACAGTGAAGGGTAAATAGCTGTCCAGAGTAGAGCAAACAATTAATTTGAAGAGAAGAATGTAACTAAAGTAATTCCCCAAGCATTATAGAGAAGCCTATTCACTCTATCTCCTATCAGCTCACCTTCTTCTTGATTATTTCTGTAGCTTGCAGCCTTTAAACTTGTGCTGCCAGTGCCCAAAATTCCTTAGTCCAAAGAGTGAATTACTACAGAACAGAGACAACCATAGCTTTCCAATGCCCCTATGAATAAAAACCCTGTGATACATTTTTTTAATTTGATCATCTTTTCTAGTGCTGGGACAGTACATGACACAAATATCCACATAGAAATGAAAATAAAAAGAATCATTTTATTACCAGAGCAGTCTCAGCCAAGATGCCAGGTGTGAAACATGTCCCAGGTAGAAGGATATCACTGTGCCGCAGGAGCAGAGCACCACTAACATCCATCTGGTGATATCAAAGCTGTACTTTGTACCAATCTGCTAAAACCATCCCATCCTCTCTGTACATTTCTATGCCTTGCAGCATTAGAAGGCCCACCGTTAAAAATATACTTTTGTCAGGACAATTTCACCTGCTCTGCAGGCTTCTGCCAACAGAGCTCTGCCTATCAGAGGGGTTACCACTTCACATCTCTGTCTGATGGGGCATAGACCAGCAGAAATCCAGAGAGTCAACTGGTTTGCAAGCAGCAATAGCCACCCAGGATCCTTGTGCCGGCAGCTCGCTCACAGAAAGCTGTGGAGGGTAAACGAGGTCACGGCCAAATCCATGCCACTGGAGCTTGACACCCCAAGCATCTCCACAGCAGGCTGCAGCCGAGACAGGCACAGGTACGCTGAAGGTATGTGGATGAGACATACTTACAAACCCCAGTAACATCTTTCTGCTTTCACAAAGAAAGCATTGATAAGAGTCATTTTTTTTTCTACAGCATATGCTTCCCTATCAGAGATAAAGATCTCAAATATTTGTCTTTCACTGACTACTAGTTTTTCTAGCCTAAGGATTGATGAAAACCATGTTTGACAGTTTGAAAAATGAAGTCTGTAAAAACACACAAAACAGGCAGAGAATTGGAGGCAGCAGCAGAAGCTGCATGATCTTAAGATCGGTCTGAGAGTCCATGACAGACCTTTAAAGGGTTTAATTCCAACAGGCTGGCAGAAAGAAACCCCTTAAGCTGTGGAACAGTCCTTATAACCACATAAACAGCGAACTCCTCTTCAGTAAGTGCAAGGGGATTGAAATCCAATGAAAACTTGTGGCCTGTGCACAAATTCATTCTGAATTTCATCTGGCATCAAATAGGCATCATTATGAGACTAATCTTCAAACCTAAATGCATAACACAGCCAAGCAGTGACAGGGAAGGCAGGCTGTCTCTCTGCACTGAGTGCATTTGACAACATTTGCTAACTCTAAAAGGCAGAAAGGTATGAGAGATGCCATGGCATATTAGAAACAACTGTCAAAAATAAAATATGATCATCAAATGCATTGACTGAGTTTGTCTTGCAAAGAAACTTTAAATTCCAGCTTGCCTGGGGGCTCCTGAAATAACATTTCCCAGAGATTTAACAAAAATGAAGTAGTCAGTGAGGAGGCATCGTTGCCCCATACTGGGCAGAATTAGAATCTTTCACCACATGTCATCAACCACTACAGGAAAAAAGCTCATAGTGACTCATTCTTGCTGAGGTGGTAGGGATCTGCGGCTTCAGAGCACGAGGAATTCATCTGCTGCACAGTTCTGTCCAGTGTGAAATCACACATGGCTGTGATGTACAGCACAGACCAATTGTGATGCTCCCACATGACCATGCTTTTTTGGTTTCGTTTGTTTGGGGTTTTTGTTTGGGTGGTTAGTTGTTGTTTCTAAGTTTATCAATACTGAGAAAGTCTCAATTCAAGTGGAAATTTGAGAGCTAGATGGATGAACACGGAATGAACAGAGAAGATCAGTCAACAAAACCAGATTAAATGAAACATTAACTGGAACAGTTTCAAGACTAAGAGAAATGATGCCAAGATCAAAAAGAGCATCTCATCTCAGAAATACCTCCCTACCCCTCCACATTGAGATACAGTCGTGGAGCAGAACATAACTAAAAGATTCAGAGCATCCATCAAGAAAAAACAAAGGAAGCCTGCATCTAAATTGTGGAAGGACTATTCATTCTGGCCTTCAAAATATTTCATAATCTGCATTCCCAATTGATTGGGGTAGCTTTTTCAAAGCTGCAGAGCACTCACTCTCTCTGGAACTAGTAACCAAGATAAACTTCCCAGGAACTAAAGACTGTTACAAACCTCCCAGTAGCTGATCCAAAACGTAACTCTTCCAGCAGCTTTCACAGCCACAAGCACAGAGGATTATAGAAATACTCATCACATACACACATCTGAAGTCTTGCAATGACAGGGCACTTTATGGCACAGACAACCCATCCCCACAAGGAGCACAAAGGGAGAGTGGGTGACACACAACAGACATTTCTCATGTCACATCACTGCACAGCACAGTGCTACGCTGGTGCCTGGGGCAGAGGGAGCAGCCAAGCAGGATGAGACAGATTTCCAACTCCCAGGCCAGGGTAGTATGTACTTCAATGAGACAAGGAGTTTTCATTTACAAATTCCTTCCTGTCTTATTTCACCTGATGCTGCATGCCTCCACCTCAGCTACATGCAGGTTCACCTGCCATGGACCTTTCTAAGCACATCTAGTCTAGATCTACAATAGCCCCTATAAGTTTCCCCTTTCCTCCACTTCAGCTTATACAAGCTACTACCTACTTACTATTTTAGGTTATACATAGCAACACAATAGGGAAAACAGAAACAATGAGTTTGGGGATTATTTCCCTCCCTTCCCTCTTTGTTTGGTTTTCTGGAACTACTTCATCCCAAACATTTGTAAATAGAGCCTGGAGTTACATTCCGAGTTCCAGCAGTAAACACTAAACTAGCTAATATATATAGAAGTATCTCTGTTCTTCCAGTGTATCCAGGCAACCTTGAAATACAAAGTTAAAGCACAGCTATTTGTTCAAAAAGTGTTTTCACAGCTATTTCCTCTTCCCCCCACCCCACCTTGACTTTTTCCACTAGGCACTACTTGTATTTATCATCTGGAGATTCTGTTCCCTTTTCCATTTTTAAAACCTTTGTAACATCTCATTTTAAGATTAGCAAAGCATGGACACTTATATGGACATGGACACAGCTTATAATAAAGTTTGAATTATTTTATGAAGAATAAAAGAATAACGAGCACCTGAACTTAACTCCTCCTTAACATGCCATGGTAACTCTGGAAACATTTCCAAATGCTAAGGAAACCAGAATGCTGTAGGAAGACACAAAAAAAAACCCCAATACTAAAAGTAAGCTGAAAAGGTGGTTTGCTATATTGTACCAAATAATAGTTGAAGTCTTTAGAATAAAAGAATTTCCCCCAGAAAACATAGGTCAGGCTGGACTAACATTTTTCCAATGGAAAATATCAATTTTAATTAAGTTTTCCCAATGGAAAATATAAATTTTTATTAAATTTTCCAATTGAGAGCACTCTGAGGTAAAGCCAACATCTCCAATAGGAAATGTTTTTCATTTCAAAATGAGAATTCATTTCAATTCGAAATGAAAACTGTTACTTTGACATATTGGGTGCCTTTAATTTGCTAGGCAATGTTGACATTTCATGTTGATGTTGCTTATTTGAAGATTTCTTCAGAATATTTCCCTACTACATGGCTCAAAATTTCAACTTTTCCTTCTTACTCTGATTAGAGACCATTGCTCCTGCCCTTCAAGCTTTCTTCTGGGCTAAAGAAGTCTCTTTGCTGCTCTCACTGCCATTCTTTTCTCACAAAGTGCTCTACAGTACATAGCTGAAATTTTTTTATCTGAATAATAACTAATTAAATACTGCTCATTTTGCAAAAATATGGAAACTTTTATTGTTTTCAGCCTTTGGGGTGAGGGTAGAAGGAGGAAATAAGGAAAAAGCTCTAAAGACGCAACGACAGATTTTGGCAACTGCATTCTTGTGCCATTTTCTGCAAAGCAGCTTTTGTGTTTTCCAGCTAGCTTTGCATGTCCACCAAGCTAAACAGTGGGTGACAGAGTTATGAAATCAACTCTTACTTCCTCTACAGAAGAAAAACTCACTTCCTAAATGATAGTTTTCACCTTTACAGGATCTGCAGGTCTGGGGTCGTGTAGATGAACTAGGAAAACTAGCTTGACATGAGGAAGAGCTAAAAATTAATTTGCTGCATTTATTATGTACAGAGTAGTTTACACGTCTGAAGTGTCCAGAATGAACTCCCATTGCCTTTTCCAGGCAACTCAGCTTCCAATGAAGTGTCTTTTTCAGAATGCTTTGTTCCTCAATTTACCAAAAAGGAAGCAATGGGTGCAAGGGCAGATGCTGATTTAGTAAACGCACAGAACTCCAGTTGGGCAAGTTGCTTTTCCTGAAGTTGTTTATGCTGAGAGCTGACTTTGAGACGCTGAGGTCAGCAAGGGAATATAGTTTATGGTTTGGCCTCAGAGTTGATGTGTAATTTGTCTTCCAAGTCCTGGTGTTCAGAGGAAACTATGTTCAGTCACAGCATTTTACCTCACCTCAAAACTGAATCTTGGCTTGTTCTTGAGCAGGTGAAGATCTTCAATGATTACTTACTGCTTGAGTATGTGCTCAAGCAGTGATATCTAGGAACAAAGGCAATGTCCACTATAAATTTCTTCTCCTTTTAAAGCATTCCTTAATTCTAGCAGCTTCGCTAAAGAATGTAGTGGATTCCACTAAGAGCAATGGGACTGGTGAAACAAAACTGTTAATCAGTGATTTTACTTTGTCAGTGGTACCTCATAAAAGTGAAGCCCTAGGTCTGTGATGCTACATTATAATTATTTAGCTTCAATGGTAACACAAGGACATCACTCATTTCTTCAGTTCGGTTGGGAAGTACCAGGCAAATAAAACAGTAGCACAGAAGTCTCTGAAAGATGTAAATGGCTGTTCAGCTGCTGCAACATACTTCCTATTTCATTGCTCCCATACATCAAGGGAAATGGTGGTTAAAAGGAACAATGTTCTCATAGTTATAAAGAACAGGAGTAAACCAGAAAGTCAACAACCCTGTTCACACTTCCGGTGCAACTTCAACATAGTACTTTTCTCTTTGTTTTGATTTCTCTTTTTTTCTTTTAAACAAAAATAGTCATACCGAACTAGCCAGAATGGAAGGGAAACAGTTCAAAAGGCATTTTAAAATTGTTTTTCCATGCCAGCTGGACAGCATGGCAGAAATTAATAGTATTGCTTGCAGCAACACGGCTGGTTGAGTACAGACTGCCCTGTGCGCTCCCAGGCACATCAGGATGAGAAGGAACATTGTTTTTGTTGATGATGAGCTTGTGTCTCAACAGGATCAGGGCTGAAATATTTGCCACCTTCCTTCAAATGTAAGGTAGTTGCTCAAGCTTTGGGCTCAAACAAACATCACCTCCCTTAAGCTTTGTGTAGGCAAACCTCTTGGCAGGAGCTCACATTTCTGGATTACCTCTGCATATAAATATGACTTCATTTCCTTAAAAGCAAAAATCAGCAAGATGGGGATTGGTGTTTCTTTGGTGATTAACTCTGCCCTTTTCCCCTCTCACCCCCCAAAAGATGGATATAAACAGAAAAATAATTCAGATGCACAGCCAATATAACAGCTTGGAAGGGTAAACTTTTCCAAAAGGAAATGGAGATTCAACACCAAAGAAAGGTGTCATTCTGTAGTGGGACAGGGCAGTACTCTACTCTCCATCACATTGTCTGAGAACTGCTATTTATCAAACTCCTTAAGCAGCTTTCAAGACATTCCAGATTTCAGCAATTAGAGGTCCTTCCTGTGACAAGGCTTTGAATTTGTAAATTCTCTACACCAGTTCTTCTAGTATCTTAAAAGATGGAAGACGACCTTGCTTCTTCTCATCAGACGCACAGAGTTATTTCAGCCACAACAGGAGAAAATTCAAGAAAATTGCTTTAAGAACCACAGTACCTATAAAAATGCTGCTTGCTAACTTATAGTTTTAGTTTTCATTCTAGTTTTAGGCAAAACTGAATCTGTTTCTTGGAAGCCTGAAAACCAGATCTAGTTCAAGGATCCCCAAACCATACCATTTCCAGGAGGGGAAAAAAAACAACCAACCAACACTAAGAATTTTAAAACATGAGCAGTTGCAAAAGAAAGATGGAATGGGTGAGGCAAGCCTACTGAGTAGAAGATAAAAAAAAACTCCACAAGTCATGCATTGGCCTGGTTGTCCCATTTGATATGCACTATAACACAAGGGGATGGTTAAGTTCAAGTTGGAACAAATTTTCTCTGGAACACCTCCCCTTCAGGAGGAAGATGAGCTGCCACCTGCTCAGCCCCTGCAATGATGCTGTCTCTCAGAGAGCAGTTGGTATGCTGATGCCTGGCATGCTCCTCACACACGTGGAGGTAGCAGTGCTCATCAGAAGTGAAGCAGAGTATACTCTTGCCAGCAGCAATCTGCTGAAGGAGGACATTCAGGAAAACTTTGACACAAAGCCTTTCTGCTTTTACCAACCTCAGCCCACAACCTTCTCCTCTCTGGCAGACCAAAGATGTGTTCCAGATGCTTCCAGGTGAAGGCCATCCACTTCAGGTAGGCAAAGCAGAAGCCCCAGGGCCTTTGGTTTGTGTAAACCCTCCCACAATTCCTAAAAGCTATACAAGGGGCATCCCAACTGTGCATTTGCAGTCTCCTGATGGGTTCAGCTGGGTAGGCAGCACCTCTGTCCACAAGCACTTCTAAGGATAGGCTCGAATTGCATTTACTGAGGAACAGGGTCCTTTGTCCTCTCCTTATTGTCATTTATCAGTCAGGCTTCATGCCTACCTGAAATCTTCTTAGCCCTTGGAGAACTGCTCATGTTAGTCAGTCAACTTAGTAGTTTACATCAACAGTCTCAGACTTTGTCATTGAGCTGCTGCTGTCCATTGACATTACGTCCACAGGATATTTGGATAGCACTGAAATGAGATGACTGGCAGGTTTCAGGTAAAGAGGATATTTCTAAACACTTCAGCTTCTGTTTCCAAAACATTTTTGGTTCAAGTGGTAAAGTTTACTGGAAAATGTTTATACTGGTGTCTTATAAACACATCATGATGCTACTTTCTAGCAAGAGCAAAGGCCAAGTATCCTACTATTATTAGGAAGGCGCACCTAGTCCATTTTATTTATATTAATAAACTATATATCAAGGTCTTGAAAACATCTTCAGTAATTTAGGACAAGAGTTCATGAGAAACCCATCATCTCTTTATGACAAAGGAAGATACTTTGAAGAGATCCATTTCTAGCAGGACTCAACAATTTGCTGCTCATCATCCTAGGATTCCTTTCTCGCTTAACATAAACAAGAGCATGGAGAGGACATATGTCCAACTCACATTGCACACACACACACTGCAGGAGTAAAACATAGGCGTTAAAAAAGCTTTGCTTGTGCTCTAGCAGAGCCACATCCTCTGATGTGGTTAATTGGGTTGCAATTTCTTTTGGGGGGAGTGCCAAAAGGTCCTAAGACCTTATACTTTATCAGTATCATACCTGCTAACAGCTGAAATTCAGCTTGCCTGACATCTTTCAATACAAGTAAACCACTAAGACTTTCTTTTTATTCACTTTCTGCTGACCACTATAGGACCTGGAAGGCTCCTCCACTGGTCTCTGCACTCACTGTGTGAGTGCACACACGTGTGTGTGTGCATATGCATCCATGTGACCAATGCCCTCTAGAGGGAATCAATGTGCCAGCAAGACAGTTGCTCTGAAGCCAAGGGTACCACAGCTGCTGAGACCACTCTCAACATTGATGTTCTCAGATGAAAGCCTACTGAGAAAAGTGTTCCATGGAAAAACTTTTAAAAGTGAGTTGGGGTTTAAAAATATATCTAGGTAGTGGCCTTCTCTAACAATTACTAACAACCCCCTTGAAGGATATTTGACAGAACTGTGTGGCGTATGTATTTCCAACCCAAATACTGTACTGAATACCAGGGCCAGGGAGGCAGAAGAGATGAATAGGAAGCTAATCCTCATTTGAGGAGGCCTTTGCAACAAAGGGCTGGTTAAAGAGCACCAACTGCCTTAAGGTCTTTACTTACCAGCAGAGCATCTTTAAAGAATCTGGTCCAGAATACGTCTGCATTTGAAGGAATATGTATCAGCTGGCCAGAGAGATGAGGAAAGACTGGGTGAAACTTAAGTGAACTCATTTCCTCTACCAATGGACCTTTCAGCCAGGTCAGAGCCATCACACTTGCAGAAAAGAGAGAATTGCTTTTAGTGTTGCTATCCTCTGCCAATCCAATGCGTGCATACAATGTACCTCTCATCAGGTATTTCTGAACACTAGTTAGAGAGATAGCCTTTATCTGATTTGGCCTTTCTGAAAATGTCTGCATAAGGAACTTTCTCTCCAAATGCAACCTTGATCCAACCTTTCAATGTATGACTTTGATGTATAGACCCTGACATGATTACAGCTTTCGTCAGGGAGCTGTCATTTTGGAGGAAGGATCCAATGGAATGAATATATTTATATCTCAAACACTTTGTACAGTGGTTACATACAGTACAGTCTATTCTCTTCTATTGCGTATGTATAAATAGTCTTCTCCTCATCCAGGGGTCAGCTGAGATTGTATCTCAGTGCCTGCTCCAAACTCAGAAGCTCACTCAGTGTGTCTGCTTGTGCCTACCAACTGCTTTAGGTACACAAGTTTCCACTCTCACATGTTTTAAATCCTGACACCACAGATCCACCAAGAAGTCTCCAAGACTCTTTCAAAACCTTAAAGGCAGGTGCTTGACTGAAAATCCCACCCTCACTGCCAAATACTGTGAAAACATCCCAAGTTGGGCATGCCACAAAAACCCCAGCTAGGGGGACAACTGTCAGAGCACTGACTGGCTTCTGTCCCTATTTCAACCAGTAATTTTGTGGCCAAGAGCATACCGCAGGATGTGGGAAAGCAGAATTCATCCCTGGTTGTCCCAGTCCAGGGCCAGGGCTTGACTCCGGCTTTCAGTGTCTGTGCATGTACTTGGCACAGCACAACCTGGGTCCTGCTGCAAACCCAGCCCCTTCTGATGCCAACCAACAGAAAACACTGAAGTGTCTTCCTTAACTTTCTGGTCTGTTCTATAAATGGCTGCCAACACAAGACCCTTTGTATTTAGTGCACACTTTATTAGCTCCTAAAGACCTCAGTACCCTTATTGAGGTAGAACCTATAACCCTGCAGTTGAGAGGGATTCAAGAGTCTAATGTACTCAAAAGACCTTTATTTTATCAAGCAGGACAGAAGGCCTCCTGGCTGGTGAACATCCCACTCACCCCAGCCTTTTGCCGAGACTGAGAAAAGCTGTACCAAGGAGCTGGTCCAAGGGTGATGTTGGCTTAGAAATGGGGGAACCTCTACAGTGGGTTCCTGCACTGTTTACCCTCCCTCTAAACCCTGCACGGTCTTTATCTGCTGTCCAATGCTTTGAGCAGTCTGGCTTTAAATGCCTTGAGCATTGAATCTCCTTGACTTCAGACAGATCAACAAGCCAGCAATTAGGAAACACTTTGCCAAAAGCCATCTTACACATTGCTTTTGCCTCGTTTTCATCATCTTGCTGCTCTTGTTAAAATTATTTATCCCTCAAGGATTTTTCTTATGCTTACTTTTTTCTTCTCAGAATGGGACTTGGTGTCCCAATGACTACTGGACCTTAAAACTTAAGGTCTTGTATTTGCAAAACTTAAAAACCACCCAATAATATTTTACAGTTATCACTGAAACGTCTAATGCTTTATTTTACTCATTCTTCAAAAAAAGTGCAAGAAATGATCTTTCCAAACCTCTGGCCAAGTCTGCTGGACAGATTTATTTATACAGGATCTCAAAATCCTGAAATCATAATAGTTCCAGGAAAAGAGAAAAAAGAAAAAGAAATGCACTTTATGGGATCTTCAGTTGGTTAAGTCCACATCTATTTCTGCTTGATACCCAAAGCCAATTTGAGCTCCCTGACCACCATCATTCTCCATTTATTAGACTTGTTTGTGCAATTTCTAAAAATAGAGAGGAACTATATTTTTGTTACATTAGAACATGAGTTTTTCTTAAAGACTGGGATGTTAAGGAAAGAAACCACTAGGGGAAAAGGCAGGAAAAAGTTAAGAACATTTCCTTCAGCCAGCTTCTGAAACACACTGTGCATTTCCTCTCCGCATGAGTTGGAGAACAGTTTTGGAAAACCGTTGTTTCTCACACGCTTTCATCTCATGTCTGGTTTCAGAGACAAGTATTCACAGCTGCACGAAACAACTGAGAATCTGCTATTTGCAATTATTATTCTTTTCTTGATCTATAAGAATCTGGAGTGCTTACATATGGCTCCTTTTGTCCTTTCAGTTCCATTACTGTCACCAGACTGCTGGCTTTGTGGGGGGCTGCCCACATCTCACCCATAGGATTTCCCCCCAGTACAAAGCTGGAAGGCAACCACATCCCTACCATTCGCTCTTGCAGAAGGGTCCTGAAGACTTTGTAGTTATATCCAAGTCATCCTGCTCTCTTCAGCTGTCTCAGACATCTACATGGACAGTTTAGCAGCTCAAGGTCTACAGCACTAAGACCTAACAGTACTAAAATTGCTTCCCTTGTTTGCTGGACAGACTACCTACAATTACAGTTGCTTTAAATTTAATCAGAACCAAACATGTCATATATGCTCTTCTACCAAGGTACTCAATTTAGGAATGTGCATGGCAGTTTCCCTCCTGAGGATTTTTAAGAGCTTTGAAAGCACAATTAAGCTTCATCATTCCTGAAGCTGGTAAGTATTAGAACATCTTTTTACCAAGATGTGAAAGCTGAGGTTCATTAACTGGTTCAATATTAGACCTTTCCATGGCACAGGTGAGAAAACTGCCAAGACTAAGTGTAGATCCTCATTTCTGCTGCTGGGAGCTATAAGGCACTTATGACAAGCCCCACTTTTCTCCCTGCCTCTCTCACAGCAGGACTCAGTGAAAAATATCATCTTATCTTCCTGGACTTGTCTCTTTCACATCTGTAGACACCAAATTACAGCTATCAATCTTTGGAAATACAAGTTAATCCTATTTCAGAAGTAAGTTCTTTTCCTGATGACTGTTCACTCAGGGCTGTTAGTTATATCCCCTGCTGTGGCAGCATGTGCGGGTAGGAGGTTTGACCATGCCAGACACCAGCTGCCACATCCTGACCCCTTGCTCACGCAGAACAAGCCCTTGCCATTGTACCAAGAGAAGACACTAAACAGCATTCACAAGAGTATCCAAATTTGGCGCTGAATGAGCGTCGAACACCCAAGACCTGAATAGGAATGGACTAACCTCAAGAAAAACTCATGTGTTAAACTCAGCTATGCTTCCCATAATAAACATGAACTCACAGGTCCTCCAGCAGGTCAGATCAGGTATCCATAAAATGCTAGCTACTGTGCTCCTTAAACACACAGCTCCCAGCAAGAAACTACGCAACACTAGGAACAGAATTAACACCCCTGCAGTGTTCTTAGTGTGGTACTTCCAGACAGGAAGGGTAAAAATCCACTCCTAACACTAGGCAATATTTCCATGCCTCATTTGCCCCACAGATCACTCTTCTGTACAGCATTGGCCTTCAGGCTCTCTGCAATATTCCCACCCACCCAGGAGTCCTGAAGGCTGTGTGATAGGACCAGAGAGTGAAACAGTGAAATAGCCTGACATTCTATCATACAATAGCTGCTGCTTCTCATCTGGGTAATTTATCCTATCTCCCACCTAAAAAACCTCTAGGAGCCCACAAAGGCACACGTGCAGGAGAATAAAGGTATCTATCATAAAATCTGTAGGCACAGCATTTACCAGGTGGGACGTGAACAATTGCCAGACAACACTAGAGACCTATATTTGTCTTCTGGAGAAGTACCTTCCGTGTGCCAGCAAAAGGGTACATAGCTGATCTAAGTTTGCCAGGTCAGTTTTTAGCACAAGCAGCTTCCATTTGCCACCTTCTCCCCTGTTCAGTGCGTCTTCCCCTCCTGGCATGCAGCAGCCCTGAGAGGAAAGTTACTGTGCCCAGGGAGGGCTTGGCACCACCCTAATGTACATTGACAGTGTGTTTTCTTCCCTGGCGCCCAGCCACGCACAAATCCCCTTTCTGAGTCACTCCCAGTGAGAAAACCAACACCGGCATTCTGCTTTGTTGAAATGGTAAGGCTGAGAGAGCAAACACAAAAGGAGCTGCCTATCAGAAGGGGCCGGGGATGAGCCGATGTCTGGAAGCATTGGAGGCAAGGGGAGGGAATTCCTATAAATGCAGTGTAACACTGATTAGGAGAAAGAAAAAAAAGTAGTAGGATGCTGGAAAAATACCACTTGGCAGAGCAGATGGTACACACTTCCATCAGTGACCAACAGCGAAAGTCAAGACTCACAGGCCAGATTCTCACTTTCTCCTTTTATTATTTTTATTGCCATAACATTTCTCACAGACATCGGGGCCAGTTTTGCCCTGCTCTGTACAGATGTGGCAAGTACCAGGGTTGAAAGAGGGACCAGCAGAGCAATAAAAGCAGGATTCTATGCAGCTCGAGGTGGAAAGCCAGGCCAGCCCCAGCTGGGAGCTATAACAGACCAATATCCTCTGCAGATCAGGCACAGATGCGGACATGAAGCCACAGGCCAGTGTGTTACACAAACACATCACGAGGACAAACCATGCCTCGAATGCTTACAGTTTAAACAGGCAATAGAGGCAGAGGAAGAGCAGGACAAGCAAAAGATTGCCAGCTAAGGTGAGAAATGAGTCTCTTATTTTCTCAAGAGCAAGATCAGAGCATGGAAGTTAATCTTGATCTCTCAGTTACTAGAGAAGTCATTCGCAAAACCACGCTTCTTCTAACAAGGTCTTTGCATTTGTATATGCAGGATCCAAAAAAGGGAGGGGAACCTGAGGTGACATTTTCTCGGTAACCCAGCTCCCCTTGGGCTGCCTGGTCAGAGTCACTGAAGTTACTGGTTACTTTCAGCTGAAGTGAAACAGGTGGAGGGGAACAAGTCAGAGACTTACTTGGCTAAAGGTAACCTGTCTTCTGCCTTGGAAAAAAAGCAGAACAAATGTCAGCAGGGCTCCATTCAAGCACTCTGATGACTAAATGTCCTCAGAAACCTTTAGATGCAGCCGCTAATACACGTCTCTGAAGGCAGAAACATGGCAGCACGTACAAGTCATAGGTCACTGTGCGAAGCCACCTCACTTCAAGCCAGATACTAATAACAGGAACATCTCAGGCATGTTTGGGACCATTTACAGAGTCACCAGCTGGTGATTCCTTCCCAACGTGTCTTTACAGCAAACACAGAAACCAATGTATAATATAACCACATAACTGATTACAGTTACTGCACACTTGAAAGCAATCCTACGCTCCACACTGCTAAAAGCTAGGTTGAAGAGGAGATTTCTATTTCCAAAGACCTCTCTGACCAAGTAGTAATTAGATGCTACAAACACAGGGCCCTTGAGTATTACCATAAGCCTTTTCTCTCAGCCTCTCCTCCAACGCCTATAGCCCCGAAGTTGCCTCTAGCAGCCTCAATTGCCCATTTTTCCTGAGAGATGCCTTGCTTACCCCCACATCCTACTCCAAGAACTCCCAAGCCTCCTCTTTTGCATGTCACCAATATTTGACCAGTGTTGGATGAGTCAGTATTAGCACAACTAACATTCTCCTAAGAGGATGGACAGAGACACTGATACCATAGAGCGTATCAAGACGCGCTATAGCGGGAAGCAGGAGGAACAGCTGCCTGAGGAATCATCACCACCTCCAACAGCACTTGTACCATCAAGCAGTTGCTTGATAAACAGGTAAACATTGAGGTGCTTGAAACCATGGCTGCACTAAAACATGACAGAGTCTGGATGCATTCCTCTTTCTTCCCTTTCAGATTAAATAAAAAAAAAAGCATCACTCTTGATTTAGTTAAGACTTAAGATACACTCTGAAACTTTTGATATGAACAGATGTAACTGTCCAAAGTTACTGCAATAGAGATGGAAGAAAAACTGCAAGGAGAAAAGGCAGATGAATCAACTTATTTCCATAACTACAGTGTTGTGTGCTGTACACCAAATAACATACAACACATATACTGAGTTATATATGATCTCATAACAAAATAGACCATTATTCCCCCAGGACCAAGTATAACTTAGTGATTTTAGGCAGATTCTCCAGTCCACACAATTCTGAGAAGCAGTACTCATAGTCATTGGGACAAGTAAAAATATGAGTGGACAATGAATGACTTCAAACACCCAGGAATAGCACAGGAGACTAAACTTCTATCATGTGGCAGCCACCATGAAATGGGATATATAAATAAAGCTAAGTGAAAATGGAGATTGCATGCAAGGCATAAATTCAGTGGAGCTCAGCATCTCCCAAGATCAGGTCTCATACTGAGCATTGGTGATACAACCACAATATCACTAGTAGCTGTCCTCAAAGCAGACAGCCTCATCTTGTCTACTGACACTATGTCATGACAAGAGCATGTCCCCTTGTGCATGTTCATGCTTATATTTAAAAGCATCTGCACAACACAAGTGCATAGCCAGCTCACACAGGCCCTCACAACCCACTTGTTAACAGTTACACCCACAGAGTTCCTTCTGGAAGGAGAACGAAGAAGAAAGGGTTAGTGCTCACCAAATCAGGATTAACCAAAACTGCTCCATCTATATATAAAGTGCAAGAGGAAAGAACACTTCTGATGCTTAATATGAGGCTTTACAACACTTCAAATTACAGAATCACATGGGGTTGGAAGGGACCTCTGGAGATCATCTAGTCCAACTCCCCTGCCAAAGCAGGTCCCCCTAGAGCAGGTTGCACAGGAACATATCCAGGTGGATTTTGAATGTCTCCAGGGAAGGAGAGTCCACAATCTCCCTGGTCAGCCTATTCAAGTGCTCTGACACCCTCAAAGTAATTATAGCCTTCTGTATCCAAGCTACATAAAGGAGTCATCAGTAACTCCTAGAAGCAGAGTTGGGGTGCAGAAAGATGAAGTTGGAGTTAATCTCCAGATCTTATGGCTGAGGATCCTCACTTGAGATTTATACTGTGGCGACATTTTCTTGGCTTCCCCTCCTTCCCTCAGAATATAAAGGTCAGCTTGGGCTACCCTGTATGATTGCTCTGAGACAAAGCCTTTGGTTTGTCCAAAATAGGGCTTCAGGCTTAAAAGGTGCACACGTTTATGTTCATAAATGACTCTATGTGTGTACATGCATACATGGTGCTCAGGACCAGTCCTGTTGAGCAAATGCAGAACCACCACTAGAGTGAGGTCAGTGCTTCTGCAAAGCCTAAACCACGGACTGAGACACATTTTTTTTCCACTACCTGGAAATCTAACACTGAGTGCCTCTATGCTCATTTAAGACAAACTAAAAAGACAAGTTACACCTCCCAGGAAAAAAGCACACGCTTGTTTAAAGACACAGCAATTGTCTCCTCACACTAACAGCAGTACCAGGTGCTGGAGTGATATCGCTACCCTTGAAGTTAACCTTGCATGAGTCATCTCAGATTGTTGAAGCTGACAGGTTATTTAAGAATCACTGCATATGGATTACATTCAAAGCAAGCTTTAAAACATTTTCTAATTATTTTTGCTTCCACTCCACCGAACATTGTTAATCAAGAGCTATTTCGAAAACACACTATATTGTGGCAGTGCTATCCTCCACAGGAGATGCACCGATTGGGTTGGACACCTTCCAGCTCCAGCTGTCCTCATTCTTAGAAGAAGGTGCTCTTTATGGGCAGGGAATTTATATTTTCTCTTTATTTACACAAAAGCCAAAGAGGGGTGCATGGCTGTGGAGAAATCAAGCTGCACAGCTTGATTTTGTGTTTTGATGTCCATTTGCTACCAGTGATACAGGTAAGACTTTTCTTCATTTATTCCTTGTTTCATTTCCCAGGGTGTTATTTCTTTGTGCTGCACATAAAGACCGCCCATGTGGGCATAATGACATGCAGCACTCAGCCCCTTCCTATGAGTGCAGCAGCAGGAAGAAATCATAAGCAATTTTACAGCTCCAAGTTCTTGGGATCCAGTTCTAAGTCTCACATTGATTTTTGGCCTTGGCTAACACAGTGCAATACACAGCAGCTTGTTTGCACAGATTTCACACTTCTGGTTTTCCTCTACTTTGCATTCCTATTTTTTTTTATTTTATTTTTTTTTTTAAACACATCCAAAGCTCAGTATGGGGGAAAAACACAAATACAACACAGAACAAACCTCATTGCTTCAAACAGAGTTACCTGAACATATCCCAGCTAGTGCAAAAATCAAAACAGGTTCTAAAAGAAACAAACAAAAAAGTCCATTTCAAATTTGTCTAAAAAGTTAGCTTTTTCTCTTTGGAGGTTTTCTGAGCTTCAAAATCCTTTTCATGATGTCCCTAGTTTACAATTGATAAAACACATGAGGTTATCCATGTTTCTTTGTTTTGAAATTTCATCCTAAAGAAACATTGGGAAATTCTTTGGGAAAAAAAAAAAAGCTTAACTTACATTGCTAGTTTACATTAGAATTGTTATCAACGTGTAGAGATTCTATATAAATAAATAGACTAGAAGTATTCATTAAATACCTGTAATTAAAATGGCACAAGGTTAATTTACTCCAAGACATTCTAAAAATTAATGTTTTAAAATAGTTCTCTAAACCTCCAAACTACTTTTACCAAAATAAAAGCTTTAAAATTAATGTTTCCTCAGAGTCTTTGAAAATTTGTGTGAAGAATTCCAAAGCCCCAAGCTTTCTTAATAAAAATAGTAATACTTCTGTGAGTTAACTAACCTGTCACGCAGTAGCTCTGAACCTGAGGAGAATAGGCCCTAAACACTAAGTGTATTCTTACAGTTGGATTCTTCCAGAAGTCAGTTTTTCTCCATAGCCATGAATACTTTCCTGATCACCAAATTAGGTGCAGAGATACACACTTCACCAAAAAAAAAAAAAAAAATCACATTTTAATCCTGAAGCTTATGAACCGTTCCAATATGGAATATTTATTCAGTTTTACAACTATTTTTATTGATTTAAAGACTGTTTTCACACTGCCTCTCCTTCCAGGCATGTTTAAACAAGCAGCACCGTGCAGTGCCAGAATTCAACAGAAACATGTTCTATAGACGAGTAAACAAAATACCCAATGGCTTTAGCTACCCACACCATGAAGGGATTTTGAGCAAGTCACTTCAAATTATGTTTCAGTCTCTGGACACAAAGCAGAGTTGGTTTAGAGTTCTTCGGCTGTGTTTTGGGTTGTGTTTTTTTTATTGTTTTGTTTTTTAAGCCATTGGCTGGCCCATGCTCCCCAAAGATGTGGTCTATTCATTCTGTTCCAGCTTAAAAACTCAAACTGGACTTGATTTCAGCAAGAACTGCATGGTATGTAATGTGGTTATAATTTAGCCTGAAAACACAGGGAGTCGTCTCTACCATGCATGGCTTGTGTGCCCTGTGACCAGCCAGTCATCTGAACAACCAGTCTAAATAGACTGGTTTTGATAGGCCTTAATTAACCACACCAATGCTCGGAGAGCTTGTGTGGCAGCCAAGGAAGTAGGAATCACAGCCCTAGGGATGGTGATGGGTCCAGTCACACTGTAGTCAGGTTAAAAAAGAAAACTCGGAAAGAAAAACTGAGAGACAAGGTTAGTCTTTGCCATAAATCTGTTGGCAGTGGCACAGAGTGACATACCACCTCCTCCTACACAGAGCCGGGGCCAGCCCGTGGGAAGCCCCACACGTGGCTCTAGTGGCAATCACAGCTTTGTCAGCAAGAGCTGAAAATACCAGCTGGCTGGCAATGCTTCAGAAACAAGGCCTTCCCCCTTCACCCTTTCCCAAGTCAGATATCAACACAAGGGGCTTCACCATATCCCTCTATAAACTCTTCCTGGAAGACAACTTCACCTGGGATCAGCTGTTTCCCCCATCATTAGCATTTCTCCTTGCTTTTCCGCTGATGTTGGAATGATCCTTTCAAAACTTTTCTTAAAAATGGATTCTCAGTCTTAAAACGACTCTGTCAGAGCCCAGCGTCTTCTGCATCACCATCATCCCAGCAAGTACGTTCACAGTTCAGCTTAATACCCAGCACAAGAGCTGACAGGAGACTTCATTTCACTCCCGGCCAGCCCAGCCAATGAACTAGCTCTACCCAAGCACAGCTGTGATTCAGGGCTCCACAAGGCTGAAGGTCTTGGCTGCTCCTGAATCCGATCTGGGAAAGCAACTGCAATCTCAGCTCCTTGGTGGAATGTGCTGGCAAGGAAGAAGATGAAACTACGACAACCTGTATCTAGTTCTCCAGCACAGCTATTGGCAACACCATGACAGGATGCTCTGGACACCTCCCTACTGCTTCTGACTAAATTTTTGCTAGCAGGCATGGCCTGCATTTCACATTGAAGAAAACAAGCTTGCTCCAAACCTGGAGGACCTTTCCCCCACCCCTTTCATTCTTTCCTCTGTGCTCACATCTCCCTTCTGCGGGAATATTTACTGTTTCAACATCAACTTGCATTGAGAGCCAGAAGGCATCTGACAGCATTTTGTCAGTGACAGACTCCTTCTCATCTGGTCCCTATTTTGTGAAACACAACTGTCTTTACTTGAAGCAGAACACCACAGAAGTTCAGCATTTAGAGCCTAAGTGCCACATTAGATGGGAACATTAGGATCTACTGCTGTGTAAGATTTTGGCATTTCCTCGGTTTTATGGTTAGAACTGTTGACATCATAAAATAAAACCTAGAGCTGAGGTTCAAGATGTTCATTGTGCCGAGAAAGAGAATTGCATGGTGTGGGAAGTTTCCAATACAAATAATTATGACCATCATTTTGAGACATGGCCATACTGTGTTCCATATTTGCAGTTTGGGCTTGGGTAGATTTTGTTACACGAGAGCATGTCCGTCAAAACCCACTGCACTGCACGCAGCAGTGATATTGAGAGGACTCACATTAAGCATACCAGATTCAGAGTCCTATGGCAAGGTCCTGAGCATCACTGGAACTAAGACAGTAGAGGAAAAGGTGACACAGCACCATGACAGAGCACTTGCGGAGCTGGGCATTAATTAAAGGGGAACAGAGATGATTGGAAAATAAAAAGTCACTGAAGGATAGCATTTCAGTGGGCTTTTCCTGCACCCCTCCAGGCTTTTTTGGTATTTTTCAAGCAGCACCAAAACATATTGAAATTATTTTGAAAGGTAATACTGCTTCTAATAGTTTCTTTT
Organism: Scolopax mira; assembly: GCA_004320125.1. Taxonomy (NCBI): domain Eukaryota; kingdom Metazoa; phylum Chordata; class Aves; order Charadriiformes; family Scolopacidae; genus Scolopax; species Scolopax mira. The sequence continues at coordinate 381,683 of BJBW01002569.1, forward strand.
TGGCCAAAGGCAGCAACATATTTGCCTCTTTCCTAAGGTGTTTGTGCTTCATCACTGCACTGACACTTTTCAGATGCACTGGCTTTTTATTGTGGAGCTATTCCAGGGCACACAGTATTTTGTTGACTAACAGCTGCTGCACACGGAGGTTTATTACTGCAGGGTTGCTCATAAGTACCTGTTTTTAATAAAACTAGGTGGAAGTTATACTTTTGAAGGGAGGCAAAAATATTATTAGAGCTTGGAAGTTCAGAAGAAGCCACACCAAGAGTGGCTTGGATATGGGCACCAGATTTTTACTTTTAGGGCCCACAGTTGTTTCAGTGTGGCACTTTTATTCCAGCCAATACATAGGAAAACAAGGCATTTGGAGCCTAAATAACCCTCTACCAGTCTCTAAATGAAAGGAGTACACTGACATGACATTCCAAATTTGAGATCTTTTGTAAATAATCCCACTGAAGTCTTCCTCCCTAGCCTACAAACTTGTGCCTCCATCTACCTAAAAGTCCAAAATTTCCTCAGGTTTAATGGTGCCACTCACAGTAGTAGGGTAACGTGGTGTTCAAGTTTCAAAACTTGCAAAGAATTTTACTGATGTATTTTACTTCCACCAGAAAATGACCAGAACTGGGCAAATGACCAAGTTTTTTGATCCAGTACAAAACTGAAAAATCCAAGTTTGCATCAACTCCAAAGATTGATTTTATTTAAAAAAAAAATTTGTTTAACAACTTTTTAAAGCCAGAAATATCTAACTGTTCCAAAAGTTCTCTCTTCAGGTTATTTAACCGGATTGAAAGCTTGATATATTTTTCCAAAAATGTCAAAGTGTTTCAGCATTTCAATAATATTTTGTTCTGAAAACACCAAAGCAGAACATTTAGACTTTTTAAAGTAATGGCTCTGTTGGTTACAAATTGTTTCTGCTGAAAAATCTGAAAACTTGGTGTTTCAGTCAAAGGGAATGGAAAAGTCGAACAGAGACTTTCCTATTCCCTGCAAGATTGTCCCCCTCCAGAAAAAAAAGCTCAATATTTAAGCATGTGAATATGTATATGTTACACCTTTAAAAATGTGCAGCCTAAGCACTTGTAGAACCAAGTTATATGTGAATCTAACCTGGAGATTAATTATTGTTATTGACATCCAAGCATCTCACAATACAGGCATTCCCAGATAATTATTACATTCATGGTGTCATTTGAGATGTCTGTGAAAAAATAAATCCTGTCTTGATGAAAGACAAAGCAGTACGGCTTCTCCTCATGAGTTTCATGCAAATAAAAGCAGAAAACAAATATTTTTCACATGTCAACCATCTGAAAACACCAATTCTCACTGTAAAAATGGTGCCATTCTGTAGGCAACAAACGCCCCCAGTTTTTGCCATCCATCATATTTTCTCTTCTAATTTTACAGATAATGAACAAATAAGAAACTTTCTAATCTCACAACTCTGTGGTTCTCCATGGTAGAAACCCCTGGGTCAAAAATCCAAACAGACCATACACACCATCTGCTATATCCAGTTAACAGAACTTTTTAAATTTAATTAGTGGTGCATACTGCATTATCCAACTTGCTCACAGGTCCTGGTAACTCTATGTACAAATTAAGCATGAAATTGCACTAAACCTGCATTGCACTGCTCTTTGCAGAGAGCAGAGTGTTTCACAAAGCCAAGGATGTAGGGCAAATGGATGGGTTGTGGAGCCTACTGGAGGTGTTATTCCACCTTTACCAGAATCCACCTCTAATAAACTGACCTGAGCACACCTTTGTTTTACATCTATAACCAAATCTCACCACTCCCCTATAAAGTAAGAGAAAGTGACCCCAACTTGTGCCTCAAGACCTAAGGGTTTCACTTATTTTCCTCCAAGTATTTACTTATTTCACTCTCCTGAAAGTAGATACAGAAGACATCAACCAAGCTACCTGCTTATACCTTATAGTCCAGCAACCAAGACACTCCCCAGAGGCACAAGAGCAGCAACACAGGAGTCTGACCACTTCTTGCTATAGAAATAACTGCAAAGGAAGCAGCTCTAACATTCTGCCACACCATGCTGCCAGCACACCTGAACTTTAGCCTTTGAGGTTTCCCTCATCCCTGGCCATCCTGCTGAGGCTGCCAATAAGGGCAACAATTAGTGTCAGTTATGATGGGAGGATCTGCGGTGCTGACACATGACCCCACGGAAACTGGACTGTGCCCAACATTTCTATTTCCACAAGCCGTTAAACAGCTGTCAAAGAGTGCTGACCTATAATTCCTCCTATCCCATCCCATGCAAATTCCAAGTTGGTGACAAAATGTGAAAGGCTCTAGGTACCCACAGTCACTCAGGCGTCTAGAGCAAGGAACCGTCAAATCCACAGTGTCGCCTGTTCAATGGCCGAAAGGATTTTATAGCCAAAGATAAACACACCTCTCCAGTTTCCAGCCAGCTACAGCCTCAAGGGCAGGCATCTTCTCTCCTGCTTTATACTACAAGGAAGGAACTGGTTGTTCTTCAGGAAAGATGTCAGAGATCCAGCTGCCACCACTGACTGAAACAGATCGGTCACCTTGAATTCTGGCAGAAAACTCCCCTATCAACAGCATGATTACATGGCTTTCCATCCCTTGAATATCAGCCTGCCCCAGCAAATTATTTCAGGGTGGGTGGTACTGTCATTTTAATATTGATATTCATAAATAAAAAGGAAAATAAAGGTCTGTAGCTATTTGGCAGTGATAAAAACCCTTTCAAATCATCAGTTTCAGCTGCAATTTTTTCCCCAACAAAATTCAAGTAGACAGTGTTGGATTAAGTAACAAGGTCTCTTCATCTCCCAGAAATTATTATTTTTGTTTGTTTGTTTACACCCAGTACTCTTTCTTCCTCCCCCTCCTTCCATTCACACCTTTTATTACACATACATATGATATGTATGTATTAAGGAAGCTCATGATACCATCCAACGTGCAGATAAAGTAAGACCTGCTCCCAGAGCACACATTATGACTGAAATTTGCACAAAAATTTCACCTCATAACCTCTCCCTCCAAACCACTACTAATTCTGCCCAACTCCTTTTACTTCCCCTCTCCCCACCTCTAATACATATAATAGGTGTTCTCCATACGGGTGGACACAGCAGTGGCTGGGACAGAGCTCCTCACTGGGCTTGGAGATGAAAGCCTGTTATGCATTTTTTATTTATGTCCTGTAAAATGCAATGTGTGGTGTTACATATGAGAGACCCTGTAAACAAGCTGAGTGCCAGTTGCTTTATACAGCATGGAAAGTTTCTGTTTCTTGGAACAGACAGGTCAGCTTGGAAGGAAGTCAACCCTCAAGGTCTTTCTCCCTCTTTGGGGCCCATCTGAAACACCAGCTAACCCCGAGGGCACTGCCCAGGCATTAGGAAAGCCAAACAAACAAACAGATCAGTGCAAGGCACAGCCTCAGCTGCGGCGATATTTCCATTTCTTGATGGGCCAGGCACTCAGAGGTAGGGTGCTGTCGTCAGACCACTAGTATTTCCTCAGCTGAGAGGGTCAGCAGTCTGGAGATTTCTGCTAACGAGATGCACAGCTGGGACTGGCAAGCAGCAGTTGTCCCAGGGCTAATATATGCCTGTGTAACTCTTCTCACAGACTTGGGAAATCAAGGAGAGAAAACCTGAGAACTCTTCCAGAATTAGATCAGGTGGTCCCAAGCCAACTTCCCAGCACCGGGTGCCCAGAGGACAGGGGGAGAGGCTCAGATATGAGTTTCACACCGATGGGCAGGTTTCACACCAGTAGCAGTGAGGGTAAAGAGGAGTGTTCATTTGCACCTCTGCTCCCCTCTTGCCCCAGATGAGCCTATTCTTTCTGCTTTGTTCCCCCTCCTACACCCAGCAGTGATCCAACTCTCCTCCCCTCCAGCTCCCCATACCTAGTTCAGCTCCAAGCTGTCACTCAAAAGGATGACACTTCTGAAAAGTGTCCAGATGCTTCAGCTATTTCTATTCTGCCTGGCATAAGGTGAATATCTGAGTCAGCTGGCTGTGCTCTGTCAGGTCTTCTACAGCCAGTGTCCTGCCTCTCAAAAACACCCACCTAATTTTGGAAACACCAGTCCTAACTTTGGTGCTTCTGATGAGAAGCAGAAAAACACACTCAGCTTAATCCCAGATGCAGAAAAGAATCCAGAGAAAGGAAGATGCCTGAATAAGAAAAAAACCCCCACTAGCTCCTGCTCACTTAGAAACATTTTATGTAGTTGTTATGGGAGGAAGACAGAAGCCTCTTGCCAAATGCATTGTCTTGGCATAATTATTCCTCTCTCCTCCTCCCCCCGCCAAGCTAACCTCCCTCTGAATCAGGCCATAAGGAAGGAATGGAGCCAGACAGGACTTCTACACATCTTGGCTCGACATACTGCAAGTGTAAGCTGTCAGGCAGCACTGTAGCAGCAGAGACGTGTTACTGAATAGTACGGGAATATTAATAAGCAAGAGATGAATGCTAACATCTGTCACAAAGAATCCTTCAGAACCACAAAAAGAATAAGAAAAGAAGAGAAGAAAACAAACTTATCTGCCTTTCAGGGCAGTACTGCCTTGTTCTAGAGGGAATAAAGTTACTCCAGGCCAAAGGCTTCAGCATCACAGTGGTCATTTGAAGTGACTAGTAAGGCTAAGACTTGCAAAACAGGTTTAACTCTGCTCCCACCAACATTGAGTGAGATACAGATAACTCTCAGTAGAAACAGATATAAAACAGTAAGAAACACTTTCGAAATGTTTGCCTTTATATTCCAAGCCCAACAGCAATCAAAAAAACCACCCCAAACCCCAGCTCATCTCATTTCCATACATCAGGATTAGCTGTACCTTTGTCATAACTTATCAGCTCTTCCCTGATTGCCCTCAGAGCTTTACCATATGGGAGGTTCTGTGCACTCCCAAGCAGATTATCCTGGGACTTCACTGCCTTGAAGTCCCATCAAAACTTCTCCTCCAACAACATAAACCCATTCCTTCTTGTCCAGTTTGCTACAGAACAAACAGTTTGCTCCCTCTCTTTTTGTAAGGATTTCAATAGGAAGCTTTTTTTGTTTACCCTCTGCAGACTGCAAAGGCCATAATCAGTTATCATTTAAAACCATTATGTGCAGCAATACTATAGTCTCACATTAATATTCCCTAGAAAGCAACAAAATACAAGCAGCAATGAATTCAAACCTGAATGTCAGACCACAACACCTTTGATACTCACAGGTAAGAAAGCTGCTGTGGGGTGCAACGCAATAAGTAAACAACTTTTAGAGATCTCACCATCAATAACACTCCAGTTTCTAGGCAATTAGTCTCTTACTTACTAGTGACACACAGTCAGCTAGGAGTCTCTGCTCAGACTCTGAGACACCTTTCCCTTACAAGACAAAGCTTGTAGTTTCTTCTTTTCTAATGAAAAGTAAAAATAATAATAAAAAAGACCCCATAGCAAATTCTCAATATCACTCACCCTTCACAACAAGGCCACCTCTCATTGCTTAGTGGTGCGTCTGCCTTCAAGCCAAGTCTACAAATGAAAATTTCACAGCCTTGATCAGAAAAATAGAAGCTTCCCCTGGGCAGGGCTTTTTAGAGCTGCACCTCATCAGGTTAACGAGGTTGCCAAGGTGTTTGTCTCCTGGGCTGATGAGGTGTGCTCTGACCTTTCCCCAGCAGTATGTGGGGCTGCAGAGATGGATTTCAGTATATACCTCTTCATCCCCATCTCACTGTTTTGTGGGACCTTGTGGTTTACAATTACAGTTGAAACCAGAAGGACACTGTCTGCTATTCCCAATCTAGTTGTGGATCTTCTGGTGGGAAACTGCTGTGTATTTCTAATCTTTGAAGCCCTGGCTTTAACTCTGAATCAGCTGATTCAGATCTGAATTGTGGTTCTTTGTCTTTTTCTAACTAATATTACCACCTGTCTGGTTTTGGCATGTCAAACAGATGTCATCTGCTGTTAAAAGCGGCTTCTGCTTTGCAGTTTTATCAGAGAGGTCAGGAGAGCTTGCCCTGTATTAGCGAGGGAAAAATCAGGAAAAAATTCAGACCTTTTGGTCTAGGCACAGTGCTGGGGATGAAGTACTGCTATGGTCTTCACCGTGTTTTGTTAAGGCATCATTTAATGTCTCTGCACCTTCTCCTCTTGAAGATCATCATCTCCATACTGAACATAAAGCCATTGCTTTCAGTTATCCATCCCTGCAGGGACTGGAGGAGGAATCACATTTGCACAGTAAACCTACGTTTTTAAGAATTATCTGCTGGCGCCAAAGTCAGAACCCATAAGTCATTCAACACCCTCCAACTAGGAAATTAGATTCTACTGACATCCCTGGAAATGTTCTCTCTGGCTTGAAGCTGTTCTTATTTAGGTATCATTGTAACTGTGTCTTGTAGCCAGTATTGTTTTGTGGCCAATACTATTGCTATAGCTCTATAAATCTGCAGACACTCTGCAGTAGGAGTGTAGTGCCAAAAAAAATGCAGAGTTCCCTGCTGTGTTTCCAGTTTGGGAACACACGCTGGAGCAATCCAGCTAGACAGATGTGGCATACTGAACACCTGACAAAGCCTCTCAATAACTGGAGAGGGACTTCTGCCTGTCTCTCAACTGAAATGATTTTTCCTGTTCAAATGTTAGAGCAAATGAGTGCAAAATAAACAGGATGCATTGCATATTAGTATTCCTAGGACCTATACCCAGAAGAGGTAGAGCTGGCAGTCACTGGGGGTGTCTGTGTGTTCTCAGTCTTTCTTTCCTCCCCTGCCAAAATCAGCTACCGGTGTTACTTTCCTTCATAGTATGAAGAGGGTAGCAGCATGCTGGAAGACTGCTTACTGCAGGAAAAACAGCCCCTTTACAGACAGGAATGAGAGAACAAAGAACATCAATCCAACCTGATGGGCCAAAGGGGACTTTGCTGTGCTGCAGGAGCAACCTTCCCATATGTATAACTGCAGCAGAGAATTCGGAACCCTGGGGATGCTCTTTTCTTGGCACCCTCCCAGGTTCTCAGCTGGCTCTGCTCCTTCTTGGTGTGAATGAGAAAAACTCTGGCTTGATATGCTACCCTGACTTTCCAAAACCCTGCAGTCTGGCAGGAAAGGAGGTGCTTTAGCATGGGGAACTCAAATTTATTCAGTGCAATTCAGCCTGCTGAGGATGACAGTTCTTGTAGAGCAGGTGGCAGCATTACAGTGATAGAAACACCTGTAATAGCTCTGTTGCAATAATGAGTATTTTGCCAAAACCATAACGTGCCACCTCCTAAGTCTGGCCACCACACTAATGAGAACTGCCACCCACAGCAGCCACCGCACCCGTTCTACCACCTGCAACCATCCTGTCTTCTCCAGCACACCATCTGCCAGGCAGGACAGTATTTCTCTCCCAGATCAGGTATTAATTGTCCACTGGATAGCAGCTGTTCTGTCCTTGGAGCCACTACCTGCTTGAGAAGAAGGAAAGACAAGAGGATGGAGAGTTGGTGTCAGCACAGCTCTGGCAACTCTCCATGTCATGTGCTGTGGCCATGGGATTTTGCCCTTCGGCTGCCTTTTAAATAACTGCTCAGCTGGAGTGGGCTACTGTCTGGCCTTGCAGCTCACAGCGCAGGAGGGAATCTGAAGAAAGCGGCTGTTCCACCGCTGAGATGGGGACAGTGGGTTGTTATTATTTATATTGTGGTGCTGCCTAATATGTTCTGGGTGCTTTCCAAAGGCAGGGAGAAACACGGGCCCTGCCCTGGAGAGCCGTGTATAATTGAAAGAGCAGTCAGTGCATTATCCAAGCTGAGGGCTCTACGAACAAGCCATTCCTTCCATTCAGAGAATTGTTTGAGGCCGAAGGGAGTGCCGAGGATCATGCAGACCACCCTAACTACTGCCACGAACTGGGATTTATCTAATCTTCCCAGAGCGACGGCTGGAAGCTTAAAAGAGATTCCACAGTGTCCCCTGATAGTTTGTTCCAATTGCTGTAACTCTTCTTGGAATTATGAATTTTTTTCCTAATATTTATACTAAATGTTCCCTGCTGCTGCCTCAAGCCATAACAGAATTTTCTGTCATTTTACTAATGACAGTATTTGATGTGTGCTCTCCCTCAGAACATCCCTTAATGTATCTGAGCACAGCCAGCCTGTCTCCTCCATGCTACAAACCAGCCCAGGGCTTCCAACATTTCCTCACAGGCCACGGCACTTTCGTGGGTCAGCACACAGCCCCAGTCAGCTTCCCTGTCTTCATCTCAGCTTGTACAAATGAACATTAAACACAGGAATCTTTTTCTCTGCCTTCCTTAATACATACCACATGGCCAACACTCTCAACGCCTCCAGCATTCAGGCCCTCCAAGCTCTTTGCAAACCATCATTTATGAGGCTTCACGACACAATGTAGGACTCTTCAGTTGTAATTGAACTCTGTTGTTACAGAAGCAGAGAGATTAAGTGAGGTTTCAGAAGGTGTTTCAGCAAAACAGTAGTGGAAATAAGACTGCAATCCTGAAGTGCTGTGCATGAACCTCTAGGAAACACTCCCTCCATTCTGTTGTGCACATTTCCTTACATACAGCTGAAGAAACGTACTGATGTGATGCTGCTCACATAGTCCTGACAAATCAAACTCTCAGAAAAAACCAAATAATCTCTGAAGGAGATTCACGAGGTTATTAGTGGACTGGGGAAACATATTTTCTTTCTTTCAATTTCTCCTTTTTTTCTGGTAAAAGCATATATGTTGTGGTCTCAGCTGTGAAAAGCAGATGAATTATTTATTGCAAGTCTTCCTGGGCAAAGCCTCTCAGAATCATTGTCTAATCTCTGGTGCCCCAGCTGAAGCGCCTGGTAAGGAACTCAATTTCTGGGAGCATTGTGTAGCTACACAAGGGCTTTTATTGGTGTCTGGGCACCCAGAATCCTAATTCCCTCTGAAAATGTTGGTCAGCATTAGCAAACAATTGGTTAAAGTCTGCAGCAGTAGCCTGAGTCCTCTGCTCTGGATACAGCTACATAATTGTGGTTTTATCAGGAGGAGTCATGAATGGTGAAGATTAGATGGATGAAACCAAGACTGTACTTACTGGTGATTTATCTTGATCGACATAAATCTTTGAGGGAAAAAAGGAAGGAATGGGAGAAGAGAAGAGAAGAGAAGAGAAGAGAAGAGAAGAGAAGAGAAGAGAAGAGAAGAGAAGAGAAGAGAGAAAAGAAAAGAAAAGAAAAGAAAAGAAAAGAAAAGAAAAGAAAAGAAAAGAAAAGAAAAGAAAAGAAAAGAAAAGAGAAGAGAAAAGAATCCAGGACACAAGATCTATGAAAAAGATGTTTTGCAGGGTTTGCTACAAGGTTTCATCTGGCCTTCCTTTATCCTGACTCAGAGAATGAATACATATTCCTGGCTCTAGGAAGAGAGAGTTATGTTGCATATTGTTATTTTCTCTGAATTTGCTCTCTGAAATGCATGTATGGGCTTCACTGATGTTCTACCCTTGCTACAGTGTTTAGTACACATATATAAAAGTATTTGCTTTTGTCAATTTTACCTGTTTTCTCTTGGAGTCCTGAATCACATCTTAGGCAAGCTTATAGGCACTCAAGCAGGAATAATCAGTGACTTTAATTGGCCATTAGGCTTAAGTATTTAGGAAGAGAAGTCACTTAATAATAAAGATCTAGAGGATATTCTCTCAATTGATTTCCAGGGCCTGTCTTGAAATTCCCCATGCATTTAGGGCTTGTAGAGTAGCCTAATGGTTAGAAAAGCATAATTGGTATCATAAAGCCTGATATTTCTTCTCACCTGAGAACTGGCACTTCCATGTAAATCTTTTATGTTGTATTTGGCTGAGCACCGGAGATGAATCCTATTCTGGTCTTGCTGCTCCCCAGCTCCGGAAGCAGGTTAACATATGACAAGGCTGCTGGGAGTCTTTGGCAGCCTCTGTGCACATCACCATTTGCAAATCTAACTGTTTATACTGTGCCATGTTTCATGAAGAAAACTAAACCTCATCGCATAATCCCAAATAAGTGGGTTGACCTGAAAGAGGCTGGAAGCCTTTAAAGGGGGGCAGCAAGCTACTTGGTGACCAGCCACAATGATAACGATGCCCATCGTGATGACACTGATCAAAGGACAAATAGAAGAGGCAACTATGGGCACTCACTGAATATCCACTCTGAGGATGGGGAGATAAGGAACTGCACTGCCCCTGGAACCTTTCAGGGACCATGTGTGCTCCAGCAAGGCAGGACTCTCAAAATGCTAAGACAAATCAGACAGGTTGTACAGTGAGCGCATCCAGCGGAGCCCATGCAAACTCTCTACTTTGGAAGAGGAACGGATGCTGGAGATTGGGTAGTCCCAGGACCAAGAGGTTGCAGCTGTCATTTGCTCTGGGTTAAAGCCGACAGCTGCAAAAACATTCCACAAACTTGCTGCTCTTTGCAGGGTTTGTCATTCAAAGCCGGTCTTTGATTGGACTTGGAGGAAATCACAGACTCTGTTTCCAGCACAGGGAGCAAAACGAAAAGCCACAGCTAGAACAGCTGCTTCCTTCAGCCTCCATGACCCTTTGGGTGGAGACCAAAGCAAGTTGTTTCCCCCATTATACTCACTGCTCAGAGGGCAGCCTTCACACATTCTGTTAATTCTTAGTAGGGAGAATGATCTCCTGGGGAACCTCAGGTAAAGGTGGTGGAAATCCAAAAACATGAAAAAAGTGAGATTTCAGCAACTGTTTTTGTCCTGCACAAGAATGAAATGAGACGTATAAATCTTCCCTGGAAAATGAGTTTATCCTTTGCAGAGAACAGAGCCTATCCCAGGTGCATGCGTTCATGGCTGGGCAAGACCCAAGATGCTGGAGGTTTTCCAAATCAGACTATAGAATTATTCTTTCTGTTTCTGGAGAAGATGACCCAATGGTTCAAAGCAGGGAGTGTCCAATCTACTGTGGTGTCCAATGCTGGGAGCTCTTGTCTTGTCTTGTCTTGTCTTGTCTTGTCTTGTCTTGTCTTGTCTTGTCTTGTCTTCTCTTCTCTTCTCTTCTCTTCTCTTCTCTTCTCTTCTCTTCTCTTCTCCCCTCCAGCTTGTGAATGAGAATGGAATGTTCTTCCAACAGCATGTTAGCTGAAACTCCCTTGGGAGAGCTGGTGGAAGATTGATGAATACTTAATGCATGACTGGGCAGAGATGGAAAACGAGCACCAAGGTGTTCTGATGGGAGCATGTCTAGAAAGAGCATTGGGTATCTTGGGTACTTTCAGACCAAATGCAAGGTTTAACTGCTTCCTTGGGTTGGATGACCACTCACTGAGGGCAGCGGGTTCAGAAGTGATCTTTCAGGTCACGAAAATTCTTATTCAGCTGCTTAGATCCTTAGTGGGTTATCTAAGAGCATGCAAGCAAGAAGGAAAATGATGGGAATGAAGCTCCTATTCCCGATGTCCCAGGGCTCTGTTTACCACATTGTCATTCCTCACAAATACATTGCATGTGACTCATATTTACAATATCAGAAGTGAACCAACACACTTCAGTAAATGGAGGAATGTTTCCAGACCCACTGTGACCTAAAGTTCCTCAGAATTTCAGTCTCCCTAGGAAGGGAGACAAGGACAGAAAAAATGAACAACTGAATAGGCCTCATGCATCAGAGAAAATTCTTTCATCTCAGAAACAGATTCATTTACTTCTACTGAATAGTCTCTCCAGAGCTGAACTCTCCTGAAAGCTTGAAAACTTCTCTAATTCCAAGAGTAAACATATATTTTCAGTAAAATATAACAATATTCTTGGCCACTTCTTGCCTTTCTACTTCTGTGCCAAAGTTTAATAGCTTTCAACACCCTGGTTCTGTGTGCCAGAAGGCCTGTATCTTCTCTTGGCCTCATCTTCTTAGGCATTATAAGAAAAAATTATTTTAACATTTTAAATGATAGCTTCTCTACAGAGACCAGCTTAATAGACCACTTCATTCCCATTTGATTTCCTGTTCCTCCTCTGCATTTACAGTTTTTGCCAGCTTTATGTTATCAATGCATTTCACTGTCATACTGTTATACATGTCATTCATGAAACTATTAAGAAAGGCATTGAGCTTTTCTTTGAAGAAATGTACTGGTAACTTCCCTCCATCCCTTTTTAATATCACCCTCTCACCACCCTTCTATACTGCTCCTTTTCCATATTTTCACTCTTGTGGTAATTCTCAACTTCTCCAGCTCTGCTAAAAAATCGCTTTTGTGACCTTATACCTTTATTGTTTCACTGAGGTCTAGAATGATGTGATCTACCACATCTCCTTTGTCTAGATCAGTTGTTATCAAAGAAAAACATGAGTTTAATCAGACATGATTTATCCTTGGTAAACACTTGTGCTTTATCCCATTTTTTCATTACTTCCTTGCCTTTAATTATTGTTTCCTTCAAAAATTCTTCTGATAGCCTTATATGCTTCTGTGGTCTGACTGATAGGTTTATAATTTTTCAGATTGCTTCCTCTCTCCATCTTAAGTCTAGGTACTACGTTTTCTATTCTCTAATCATATAGTGCTGCCTTTAACTTAATGGATTAATGAAAGTATTTTTTAACAAACTTGCAATTTCAGGTCTCTTAAAAATTTGAGTGTGAAGATCCTTTGGTCCCCCAGCACAGTTAAGCACCCTGTGTTTTCCTTCCTATTGGCCACTCTGTATTTTTTTAGCATGTTCAGTTTCTTAAAAATGGTACCTATTCCATGTTTGCGTCATCCCTCAACACTAAGTTCCAGTGACCCCCATCACATTTCATGCACACACAGATTCTGTCAGGCATCCACCCACCATTTTCTGCATCAAATCATTGCTGCTATGTCTGCAAACATTTGACTCGCCTCTCCTCCTTTGCAAGCTCCAAAAGAGCTTTTATCAAGAGAGAACAGGATAACTCCTAGAGCAAGCAGGAGAAACTGATTCTGATTATCCACTCTGAAGGAAAGAAATATTCTGGCTGCTGGCAACGCCTTCCTAGAACACTTCTGGACTGTCTATAGACAGTTCATTTTTAACTCTCGTAAGTTCAAAATCTATTATATTAGATGACTATTTGATTTCAGCTATATGTGTAGTAACATCCAGAAAGGGTCCTAAAGTGAGATATGCAAATCATACAGATAAACTCAATAACTCAATCTCCCTGTTTTAATTCCAGCTACAGGATCTTTGAGAACACCCTGTCCCTTTCCCTACTTAGAAACCTTATTAGTAAGTGGCCTCCGCTCCATTCAGATGGGTTTGTTGCCAGATGTCTCTACAGGCAAGACTGCTTGTTAACCTCATTCTAATAATAAATATGAACACTGCTTTCACAATACCTTTCATCATGGGAATTCAAAGTGTTTTAAATATGTTGAGTATTTTAACAGCAATGAACAAATTTTGTAAATTTTCTTTTAACCTTGTAGTGGCAGATAAATATTAGTGCTGGGAAGGGTATAAATACAGTGGGATAGCTTTGCATTTCCAACAGATGGCAACCTACATGATATCTTAGGACAAACACCATCTTTAATAGCCTTTCCTAAGCTTGTGGCGATGCTCTTGAGATCTCCTGCAGCCAACAATATGGCTCCCAGAGAGCAGTTTGTATAAATGTGTTCTGTGTCTCCACCAGAACAAGGGAAAACATTACCTTGGACACTATTATAGTAGTTTCATTGCTTTTCTGCTAGGTTTTACTTAACATACAGTGAAGTAGATTGGTCTTTGCTCCTCAGGTATGTCCAAGAGCTTCAGGTAAGATCAAGAATAGGAGATCATCCTGCCTAACAGTCGTTTTTCTCACTGCGAGGCTTCTCTCCAGGTAACCATCCTATCAGCAATGTTGCCCTGCTCTGTAGTGGTCTGGCTCTGAGTTCAGCTACCCTTAACATCCTTGAGTAGTGGAGGTTTGGATTCTTCAGATTTCCCTTCTCCTAAAGCAAATATGGTAAGAAGACCTTAGGACGGTCATAGCCCTCCTAAGAACTTGGGCTGCCTGGGACGATAGATTACCTAGGTGCTGCCAATCGCAGTACTACTCCTCCAAAGGAGATGATCTGCATCTGGAGCTGAGCCATCCATCAAATTAAGTTCATCTTTGCAAAGTGCCTGTGCCTAGCACATCCTGGTGAAGGAAGGACTTTTTTCCAAGGCATGATGGCTCAAATCAACCAGCCAACTTCTCTCTGATGAAGGACAATGTCTGAACAAAGGGCAATCCAACACCCATGGTATGAGAAGATTTTCATGCCGAACCAACATTTTGGAAACACTGCAAGTTATTTTTTGGATGCCACAGCATTTGGTATCAGCCTTTCCTGACAAGGGGAAGAAGGCTGGAGCCCTAGCCCATGCTAGGAGCTGCAGGACTCCCAAATTTGCTTAGTCTCCTGGACATGTGGCTGGGAGAATGGAAGGTCTGAGAGCCTGGAAGCTCTGAGAGCCCCAGTTCAGCATGGCAGAGCTTCTTGGGATCTGCAGACCCCCAGTGCATGCCTGACTTCTGACAGTTATACTAGCAATCAGGCACAGATCCAGGGGAATTTAGCCTGTATTTCAGTGGGAATTTATTAATTTAGATGAAACAGAGTTTGTTTGTTTTCAGTTAATCATTGCTTTTTGATGAAGAAAACATTTTGTCAGAGAATTCCCAGCAAATTCTACCCATGATTCACTTTCTAGATTTCAGCAGTGAAACGCCAAATCAGCTGGGATGCCCTCTCCCACCTCTGCACACAAAAGCTCTTTAACAGCCTCTGACTCTGGGAAGGGCCCCTCAGGGCACACTGACCTTGATGCAGTTCAGTGGCACTGGAGAACACAGCACCCATGGAGAAGGGCTATGCTTTGAAATTTGGTTGTGGTTTAGCTTCTCTAGCTCATCTCTCCCTTTTTCTTCTTCAACATTTATTAAAAAGCCCTAAAACAGTATTTTCTCTCTCTCCGGCTTCATTTTCCGTCCCGCAAGTACACTGGCATGGCTGGTCTACCCTTTTCTGAGATGATAACAAATTGGTTGGAGGCCTCAAAAGTCCAAAAACATTGGCAGCTGCCACTGTTTTGTCACAGGATTCTGAAATCTACTAGTTTTCATACAGCTCAGCAACCAGACCCAAGTAATAAATGCACTTTTCCTTTTTTTTCCCCTCATGGCAGTAGAAAAAGATGCAATAATTTAGTGGCAAAAAATGAGAGAAGAGAAAGCAGAAAGAACTCCAGGTCTTGAGCCTGCTAATCTAAAGAAGTAAGGCTTGCAAAGATCTCAAAGATAGGAATTTCTTGCACAATTTGTGCAAATAAGCAGATAGTGAGGAACAGAGATGCTGTTAGTTATCTCTGAGAGGAAACTGTGGCAGGATTCAAACTTTATTAGACATGAGAGAATCCATACCGACACTTAACCACAGGTGCAAATCCACCAGATTCCATTAGTTTTTGTGCTTATAGAAACACTTGTTTTCTGTTTCATTATTTTGAAGTCAGTCTTCTCATATTAAGGAAAGCAGATTCTCAACTTTTTAAAGAGTCAGCAGCAGAGAGGGCGAGAGCTCACTTGCTTTTTAGAATGGCAGATTGCTGAATTCTTTAATAAGCAAAGATTTTTCCTCAACTATTTATAAGTTGCTTAATGCTATCCTATGGAAATAGCTACAGCCCTGTAGCACTTGCCAGTGCAGATCCCTTGCTTTACACTAGGCAAAAATTCAGTGCTGTGTGTTTTGCCCTTTGAGTGTGGGAAAATACCACAGGGGGAAACAAAAAAAAATGGCTAGTGCTTTCCACTTCTTGCATTAATCCTCTCAGCCTGCAGAGTTATCATTATCATTCAAATAAAATGATAATAAACCCAGCCATCTGCTTTAAAAGACCAGGATTCATAAATCCAGCAGGTCCCTTAGGTTTAAAAGAGGGGAAAATGCTCCAAAGCAAAGAGGTTCTTATGCAATGCCAGCCCCCTCCCTGGGGTGCTGAAACCTTTAATCACCCAAGGAGGGGGAGATTCACTGAGGCCGGGGAGCCCCGTGTCAATATTATTCCTCTTACATAACATCCTGCTTTATTTGCTGATTGAATTTTTTTTATTTTTTTTAATTGACTTTGTCCATCAGATGCCAAAAGAGCTTACTGGTAAACTGCAACCCTCCCCAGAAGAAAAGCAAACCTTGCCCACAAGCAAAACCAAAACACCATCACAGACTGAGATTTGCTATCTAAAAATAAAGAATTATTAACAACAAATAATCCAGCAAAGGAGGTACAGCAAGAAACAGGCACTGCGTGAACACAGAAAACTAGAGCCAGCTTGGCAGGACAGAAGGACAGAGCTCCCTCTCTCTCCCACAGACCTGAATCACCTGCTACATATTTTCTTTACCCTCCTGCAGGGAAAATGTTTTATTGATAAGGTCTCTCCTAGGCTTGTGATTGCCCCCCCAAGGCTGAGTGAGATTTGAAGCTGGTCAGCTTGGTATCATGTCTAGACAGCCTCTTTCTTTGGCAAACACTCAGTGCACCTAAGAATGAGTCCAATAATGTGCAAAACGGGGCAGGAGGAGCCTTTAGGGGTGTGTTGAATACAATGAGGAGAGTGCACAGAGATGCTCACATACCACAAGAAGTCCTCTTCTGTGGATGCATGCACAGCTCTGCCCACTGCTGTCCAGGGAACCATCTTTGCACAGTTTGACATAATTAAAGCATGTATGTGCTTCCTGCGTGCAGAGACGCAAGCACAGTCACGCACGCAGCAAGAAAGCCACCCTTGACACATGCACAAACATGTGGTGCCAGCGGGGCAGCTACCCCCACGTCTCCCTTTGACCCCAGAGTGGTGACTTGTCAGGGGGGACTTACACTGTGGTAGTGCCTGACGTGCTGTGACACCACATGGCACCCCCAGCTCTTATCCAGGCCTTTTATGCGTAGCTGAACTAGGGAAATCCTACAGTTTACAACCTGGTGCTTAGGGCAAACTCAGTTTTCCTTAAAACACAGCAGTTTTGGACTAGCTGCCCAAAGCTGGAAGGGGGAGGCACCATATCTGCCTTCCAGTGAAGGCCGCAGTCCCTTTTAGAGCAGATCCTTGGGGTCTATGATCCACATACGTAGGCACCGTCTCGCTGTGAATGCCTGCGTTCCAACAGCCCCATATTGGCACATGAAAGCAGATGTACATCCCTCGCCTTGCCCTCTCCAATGTAGGTGCACCCGCAAGACCAGCACGAAGGGTCTCTCCTCAGTCTCTATTCACTGGCGTTGATGTGCAAAGAGGAAAGGGTGGAGATCTTGAGATTCCCCCAGGACAGCCAGGCACTATGATTGCCCTTGTCATCTTTTCAGCTCACATGATAAAACTGCTGTCTGCGGACCAGGCCCGTGCCAGCTGAATTCTTGACTAGGCCAACCAACACCCACAGGGCCCAATCTCTTTTGTCCTCTCCCTCTTTGAACTGGGTAGAAATCATCTCAGTGAAAACCTCTGGTATTTTTAGGCCAGAGCAGAGCTGCCTGAATGGCTCACGGCCGGCTCCCTGCTCGCCCCTTGGGAAGGGGGCATGCAGAAGGCAGGGAGCAAAAGGCACGGTCACAGCACGCCGTTCTGCAGCCATCCTCAGCTGCCTGGGTCCCAGAGAGAGCCTGCGGGCAGCTTATTGCAGAAATAATACAGGCCTGAAGAACCTCCACCTCTAGGAGTCGTTCCTCAGAGCCACCTTTGCTAAGGGGTGGGACTGAAGACCTGAGAACAGCTTCCCTCTGGTCCTGGTTAGCAGCTGGCTGACTCAGCCCAACATCCATCACGCAGCGAAACGCGATAATTGTCTTGATCTGTGCTCCCCAAACCTGCCAACTGTGGCCGATGCCCACTGTTACCAAATCCGACCCTCATTATCTGCTCTCCACCCTCGTCTATCCAAGGCGCCGAGCACTGCAGTGCGCAATTAAGCACCCGCCATCAAGTTGCTTCTGGGCTGATTTGTCATCACCAGTATTTGTTTGGGAATGTTTGTTGGGAAGCACATGGTGGCAGGGTCAGTGGATGTTGTTGAGGTTTTTCCTCTTGTGCCTGGGGGCCGGAGAGCTTTGTGCATTTCTCAGTTAAACTCAATTAAAAAAAAAAAAATAAAAAAAAACAACATCGGGATAACTTAAAGCAGATGTGAACACAACAAGCCTGAGACCCTTCTGAGCACAAACACGGCCATTTCATTGCAATTCCAAAAGGCTTTTCTGGCAAGCCTCCCCTCCATGTCCTACATTCTTTCATTCCAAGTAAGACAAACAATTCAGACTGGAGCAGCAAGGCACGTTTTTCAAATAAACAGGTTCCCTGAAACAATTTTTGCCTTTATGTCACCCCAATACATGCATTCCTCTCTTAAAGGATCTCCTGGGATGATCTAAATGAGAATTTGTGATACACCTTCCATTTAAGGAGTTCAAAGCACCTCACCATGTAAGCCTCTCATATGTGTTTTCACCTCCATCCAACACAGTATTTTCATGACCTGAATTACAGAGAGAATCCATAGCATTTGTGGATGCTAAAACCAGAAATCCTGTGCAGCCTTTCAGTGTTGGAAAAGGAGCATGGCTTGAGTGTGAAGGAGACTAACTGCTGGTGATTGGGGACCAATTCTCTGCAAAGCAGGTTGCTTGATTGTTTCTGCTCATCACCACCAGGTTTTTAAGAACAGGTAAACCCTGTTTTACCTTAAAGGTCTTTCAATGTCTCAAACACAGGTCCATTTCTGGACAGTCCTTAGAGCATTACCCGATTCACTTGTTATCTTGATTTCAACTCTGTCATTTTGCCCTGTGTCCCTCAGTCCAGCAATTGCCTAGACCAAAGTCACTCATTCCTTCCTTCTAGCTGCTAAGTTTCAGGTTTATTTTGCCAGCTACTTTTGACTCTGGCTTTGTCTTCCCTGACTAATTCCTGGACTCTGCTCTGGCCCTGCTCATGAGCTTTCTATAGCTCCACATTGCTCCACCTGTCTCTTGATGGGGAAAAACAATGCCAAGTCTGTGAGGATTTTATTATTTCCAAGTTTTGTTTCATTATATGTTTTCCATATTTACCTCCGTGAGAAAGAACAGAGGTCGTCTCTGGAGAACATCAGGAGAAGGGTGGAGACAATTCCGAATTCTACACCTGGGATTTAAGACTGTTTCTCCAGGACCTTCCACATACGAGGAAACAAATCAAGGCAGACTCAGCTTACAGCTCTAACTTTCTATCCAGGGAAAGCAGACAGCCAGTACTGGCAATTTCCATCTCAAATCAAGATTGCTCAGAAATGCACTGAACTGCACTGTATGGGCAACTTGAAATATTTGTTATGCCTTCCAGTTGAATAGAATTTAGATTAATAAAACACATTGCAAATAATCAGTAGTAGATGAACTAAATATAATAGGGGATAGTAAATAATAAATAGTAGATAATACAACAGATTGTTTCACGCAAAATAAATAAAGAGGGATTAAAACAAGGAATGCCTCCTGCTATGTCAGCACAGAGGAATGGCTTGAAGACAAACAGAAGGCCACTCCACTGATGAACATGGTCTATTCAGGACACTTTCTCCCCTGTTACAACAGCTTCATCACAGGTTTCAAAGCTGAACTAAGCAGGGTGCTGTTTACTTAGTGGGACACTGGTACAAATGTGATAGTTGGTGGAACAGGTGCCCAGTGACGGCAGTGGAAGGGGTGAAGGAAGGGAAATGAGATGCCCTTCGCTGCCCACTTCTTACAGCAGGTAGGTTGTTTCATCCTCTGAGAACAGAAATATCTGATTCACCCTTCTAATAGGATTTTCATATTCCTCATGAGCTTCACATGGGAAAATATGTATAAAAAATAAATTGATCGTTCCAAATCATGATGATGAAAAATCTTTAAATCTCCCAAATCCCTCTAAATCCCTTTACAGGATTCTGTATTTCTCACAGTAGAGTTCCTTTGGTTGATTCTGCCACTGAGTTAAGGTACCCAGAGGAGAAATAAAAAGCTGTGCTTGAAAAACATTTTCCTTTACTGCTGGACTTCACAGGACCTGAAAAACCAAGGGACAAGAACCCCACATCAAGGACAGCTGCATAAACTTCCTGAGCAAAAGAAATTAATCATAATAAAAGGCTTTTAATTTTTTTTTAATACAGTTAGGTACCAAAGATAAAACGGTTATTTCCCAGAATTGTTCCTGTTTGGCACGGCTCCTGATTGCTTAGATGAAGAACTTTTATTATTGAGCTTTTCGTAACCTCTACCCTCAAAATCTGGTGAATGTCTTGCATGGAAAATACAGAATGCACTAAAATTGCAAGCATTCCTGGCTTTTGCATTCCCTCACAGCAATATTCCTTTTTCCTCTTCAGCAATGCGCCCCCAGACCATGCAGACAGCAGTGTCTGAAGGCTGCTTCCAAGCTGAATTTTGGCTAGCAGGAATGATTCTGAAAGTTGGATGAGACTGAATTGAGCAAGGTAAATCACAATATAAGCCTGCCCATATTTGCCTCTACTTGCATAAGATGGTAAATTGTGTGCTTAAGGGCTTCAGGCTGTTCCCGTATGGATTGATGTCTCAGATATCCCTGCCTACAGTGCTTAAAAGCTGTTTGCTGCCAATATTGGTTATGTGTTGCTAGATGTAGATGGCTCTACACCACAAGCCCATGGTTCCACTCTGCTGCATGAAGGGATAAGAAATGAGAGCTCAGTGCTTACTGTGACCTGGGAACGGCAGCCTAAACCTGAGCAGATTTGTGTCCACTCAGAGCCCAGGCTCCAGTTGAAGCTGGTGCACAGGAAGAGAGGAGGCAGACGAAAGATAGAATCATAGAATTGTCTAGGTTGGAAGGGACCTTTAAAATGTTTGAGTCCAACCATTAACATAACGCTGCCAAACCGTGTCCCGAAGCACCATGTTTACTAGTCTTTTAAATACATCGTGGGATGGTGATTCCACCACTTCCCTGGGCAGCTTGTTTCACTGTTTGATAACCTTTTCGGTAAAGCAATTTTTCCTAATATCCAATCTAAACCTCCCCTGGTGCAACTTGAGGCCATTTCCTCTTGTCCTATAGCCTGTTACTTGAGAGAAGAGACCGATCCCCACCTAAGAACATCCTCCTAGTTGTAGAGAGTGATAAGGTCTCCCCTCAGCCTCCTTTTCTCCAGATGAAACAACGTCACCTCCCTCAGCCTCTCCTCATATGACTTGTGCTCCAGACCCCTCACCAACCTCATTGCCCTTCTCTGGACCCACTCCAGCATCTCAATGTCTTTCTTGTAGTGAGGGGCCCAAAACTGGACAGAGTCCCCAAGATGGGGCCTCACCAGTGCTGAATACAGGGGCACAATCACTTCCCTCGTCCTGTTGGCCACACTATTCCTGTTACAGTCCAGGATGCCATTGGCCTTTTTGGCCACCTGGGCACACTGCTGGCTCATATTCATCTGGCTCTCAACCAACATGCCTCTGGGCAGCAGGAAATGCCCTTCTCCTGCTGAAGTACAGTATGAACACAAACACTGCAGTCACTTTACACCTTTGTTGACCCTGAATCTTCAAGCAACGGGGAAATGAAACTGAACTGAGAATCAGGCAGAGGTGAGTCCTACCCTGCTGGGGCTGGGGGCATGGGGCAGGGGACAGGCAGCACAGCTGGCACCTCATCAGATGACAAGGGAGCACACATCACAGCAGCTGCTCCTGAGGCAGGAGGGACTGCGGAAGCTCCTCCATCCCCATCTGTCAGACCTGTGTCCAGTCCCATGTCATAATTGCATTAGTATTATTTCCTCATGCACAAACACTGATTGTAATTGCTTGTTTGCCCCATCGCTTATGTGGGCATAAAATAAATTTTAGGGACACACTTGATCTGTAAAGGCCTTTAACATCAAAAACAAACATAAAGCTATTAAGTATAAGAGGGAAAACTTATATTGGGGATGGGGAAAGAATTGTGGCTCAGTTCTACAGGGCTTTTACTCAGAGGAATAGTCCCTTTGAAATTATCATGCAAATCTAAGGCTTTTCAGCAATTTCAGCTAAATCCTTCAGGCTTGTGCACATAGAGAGGTTAATTTGGTTTCAAGCAATATGTATTAAAAGCCGAACATCTATTCATGATTAATTCCCTCTGTAGTTGCTCCTATTTCGGAATAAAAATGCCTAACTCTGAACCAATCCAACCCATGCCCTGGTTTAAGTTTATTAAGAGTCAGTCACTCTTCCTGTGAAGAAGTGTTCATAGAGACAATTGGTTGAGAAGAGTCAAGAATTGCTTCACAGCCAAACCTAGGTCAGAGAAAACACCTGAAATATGGTATACTTACTAGATCAGGCCCAGATATCAATTATACCATTAGCAGGTTCAGGATAATTTTGTTTTCTTCCACAAGCCAACTTCTGATCTGAGCCATTGTAACCCCAATAAGAATCTGACCACTGACTTTAGAGGAAGTTTTCCCAAGAACAAGAGGAAAAAACACCTTCATCCTAAGTAGTTTAATAATTTGTGATTTGGAAAAAGCGTTTCAGAAGGGGGAAAGCATTGAAGGTCTTGAGTTGCTTGTAATTTATTTTGTTACCTAGAATTTGTGTTTAATCTGCTATAACAAACATTCAAATCTTTTATGAACTTTTTCTGATGCTGATGCAAAGAGTGAGAAAACAAAACACTTCACCAGCCGTGAGACTAAAAGTGCAGAAATACCTTGAATGTTGAAGACCCAGCTAAAGGGAGCATTAAAGCATGGCCAAGGGCAGCCAAAACTGGGGTTAAGATGCCAACAAACTACCTGAGTGGTGAGTTCAAGGGACACTCTGGGCCTACATATGGAAATATTAATGGAAATAAACTGGCTACTGGGCTGCAGAGCTCCCAGAGAACGCATCGCCTCCACAACTGCTTTCTGCTCAGGAGTGAAGCCTGCACAGGCCATGTGTAAATCTCTGTTTCTAGAAACCATTACCTTCTCCCTGCAGAATACAGCCACCTCCCAAAGGGAGCATGGCAACTCTTAGATTGCTTATGGCAACACGCCAGGGCAGGCTAAGACAGAAAGTAAAGGAAAATAATAACCTAGGATGGAATATCTGGTCCTGTAGCAACTCATTCAGACGAACTCCAGCAAAACATCTCCCTCCTCCTGCCCCACAGGCAGAACTTTCGGCTACCAAATCACATCACCCTCTCACCATGAATCTTTCTGTCACCAGACCAAAACCACACCTTGTGCAAACCGAGCTCAGAGACCCTAATCCTATAAATCTCTTCTTAGTGGATAAAGAAAGGAGGAATTAATTACCTGATTAACAAAAAAAAGTGAGGAGCAATAAGGTAACCTTAAAAAGCTGGAAGTTTTAGCCCTAAGCACCTTTTGAGTTTCTGCTGTCACTCTCAGACTGCCTTGCTGCCATGTCCTACAAGACTTTGGGATTGTTAAGAATATTCATCAATTTACAGATCTCTCAGATCAGGCAGATTAGACTAATAGGTATATTGAATAATATGGGAAAAAAATAAAAGTGATCTTTGGGTGGTAGACACCATATAAACATCAGTCACTGTTATTTACTACTTGTGAAGCACAGCAGGGTACACAGAATAGGGCAAGAGGGGGCCCGTCACCAGGCTGCAAATGCACAGAGATGCCAAGCTATAAATATGCTGATATATTTTTACATTTGTTGTGGTAAAGTCAGGATGGTCGTTGTGATGCTGGGACGTTGCTGGGGCTGTTTTCTAATTATAATTAGATTCTGTTACTTTTCCAGTGTCATTATCAGAGACACAGTCATGTGTGCTTGCTTTTAAATGCTACTGGCCCTACTAATTATTCTGGGCACAAGGGAACTCCACAGGCAGAGGGGAACTAGTTCCAGTTGCAGGAGCGCCTCCTTCTGATGTCAGATGGTGGGTACCATTGTCTGTCTGATATCATCATGACCCACAGCAGGGACACGCTGAAAGATGCTGTGACTGGTTTTCTGATGACAGTCACAGTGTGCACCCCTGCAGGACCACACCTTAGGGGTGCTGGCCATCTCTCCACAGGTGCTCTTGCCTTGCCCTTGCTGACTGCCCTTACATGCTGGTGCCCTCATGTTTGTAGGCTTTTTTGCACCTGCGGATTCAGAGGCAGGATTTGAAAGCAAATGTACTGGAACATTTTCAGAATCTAAAAATAAATGACACCTGTCATTATAAAATGACTTGCTGAAGCAGCCACGCTTGAATGTCCGTGCCTTATCAGAGTGCCTGATGCTGAAAGGGCTTCTCGTTGCTGTTTCTTGCGGTAGCCTTGCCCTGCATTCCATGAGTGCCACTATGGGAACCTTCCCAAACAAACTGCAAGGAGCTGTGCCCAGGGAAACAAGGACCCTGGGATTTGTAGGCAAAGCTGAGGTGCAGAAAGATTCCAGCTGAAAGCACTAGAGGACTTACGGGAGCAGTTCCTCACCTACAAATCCACAGAAAATTAAATGATTGATCTTGACAACTAGGGAGAACTACTCTGTCTCTTTAATCTTCCTTGTAGAATAATACAACTGAGGCAATGGAATAAAACAGCCATCACACTGATACAACACTTGAGGACTTTTTTTTTTTTTTAAATTGTGTGCTACCAAGGACATTTCTGACATTAAGCAAATAGTAGGAGGAAAACAGAGATGGTTCTGTACAAATGTATGAAAACTCCCAGAAGCCTTGGCCATACAGCCCAGGCACTCCTCTGCCTGATCAAATTTGATCGATGCTCAGGTACCTCAGCGTGCACTTCATCTCCTTGATACCAAGCCAGGAGATTCCAGATGCTACATCTGAGCCATCCCAGGGATTCCTCCCGCGCTCTGCAAGGGCCTCTGCAACTGAAGAGGAAAAACTCGTGATCCATCAGACCCTGCAAATTTCACTGTATTCATAGATGTATCTTTAGGGCTGGTGCATCCCTTTTGTGTCTGAATGAATTGTTGGAGCTTCAGAGAGAAAAAGCCTTCAATATCATCTGTGGCATTGCTTTTATCAGCTGCAGGCTGTACTTTACATGGTCTCTCTGTGTGTCAGAGGAAGAAGTGACTGACCTGACTCTTGCATTCAAACTTCCATAATAAGTATTTATGGTTTTCCCTAGGCACACTGGCTTTATGTCCAGAAAACAAGGTATTAGTGACCAGTGTATGATGTCTTCCTTTGCTCAGCACTCAAGCCCTGAGTGCTATTTTCATTTTTATCAATAGCTCTTTCCCTTCCTGATGACAATTCCTTTCAAACATTTGTAGATTGTTTTAAAGTCACCTTTTAATCATCTTGTAGAGCTGGGCTGTGTATACTTAGCTCCATTAACCTTACTTTATTTAGCTGCTATGCTGCAAGGCAAGATGCTCCCATCAAATAACCTTCACCTTCCCTGCTCTGTCTGAATGGTGCCTACCCTCAATCCAAGGGACTGGTCACCTCTGCAGCCTGGGGTGCTCCACAGGTGGGTGTGGGCCAGGGTGATGGAAGAGAGCATTTCACCCCACTTTACAGCTTGGAAATATAGGGCAGCATTCCAAAGTAACGCTTTTTTGCTTTTAAGAACACTATATTCATCCTCTAAATCAGGAAAGCTAATTGGTCTGGCTGCTCTGACAGTATTTTCTCTTGGGAAAAAAAGTTGCGCTCCTTCAACATTCAGAGCTTTTTAATCCTGGTGCCAAACGCATTTCTCTGAATTAATATTGGTGGAATGAAAAGGCTTTCTTCTCCGCTTCAGCCTTCTCTCCCAGGATAAATCTTTTTGGAATTTGCGTTATATATTGTGCTTTTGAATGTTCTTTTAAATGTTAAAAAATGACTGTGTGAGAATGTCGCCTTCTCATTAGCAAAATTTACTACATATTTTCCTCCATTGTTACTAGTACAGTTCCAGCAGTGTTAACAATGGGAACCCTAGAGCAAATGGTCTGGCACCAGCACTTGTCATCTAACTACGGCTGGTCAAAAATGTGTTTGAAAAGTGGTTTTGTGTTTTTTAAATGTGCTTGTTTTAAATAAGCATTTCCAAATGAATTTTTAAAATAAAAAAAATCCAATTTTTATTATGTTTTAATCAGGAAGATATTAGGGGTTTTGGTCTTTTGGGGAAAACTTATGGTGGTGAGTAAAATGAAGTAAGTTCTCCACTCCCCTGCCTTTCCCTTTACTTGGGGGGAGGATGATAACAAAAGAAGACTTGGGAGGGTATGATTTTCTTAATCAGCATGAAATTTATCAGATCTTTTTTAGTTCAAAATTTCTAACAAAATAGGAAAAAAACCCCATAAACTTTCTGATGTGTTTAAAATAATGATCCCGGTGTATGTTTCTTCTCTTTGTTTCTCAGATCAAGTGTCAGTATAATATATCCCATCATGTCAACAGCGTGCAAGTAGCTTTTCAAGTTTCCTCGAAGCTTTCAGCACTGCAGGTAAAGAGACCTCAGCAAGATTCAGCAGAGGTAGGAAATGTTTTAAAAGTGTTTCTAGCTCTGGCAGAGGAAGCGTAGCAGCAAAGCTCTCTTGTGAAAGCTCTGTGGGAAGTCGGAATGGTCTCCTCTGATATTAAAACTTAGTAATCTACAAAAGCTGCTTCCATTCACTGGAAACTACTGCTACTTTTTTCCCTTTTGCAATTACTTAGATCTCCTTTGTAACCACAAATCTTTGCTGTAACTAAAACACAGCAAAGGCACACGCTCTGAAATCCTTCAGCTGTGCCTTCCTATAGCCATGGAAACAGAGTTTTGCACGCCCAGGGCAAGGCAAGGTGGTTTTGTTGGGGTGTTTTTTTCCTTGCAATCTGTCACAAAATCTACTCACTTCTTGTGAATATACAAATCAAGATCCTGGATGAAGGTATTTTTTTATTTCAACTCAGACCAAAGGCAACACTTGGGCATGACCTGAACTTGACCAGCCTCCCTCTGTGAACTGCCTTTTATACTGTTCTCATAATGAATTTAAGCCATCAGCTGTTAATACTTCAGCAAACCCACTGCTTCCTTCCTGGTGTTAGACAAGGATTCAGAGGACCCAGTTAATACTCCCAGCTCTATCCAATTTAAGAAGAGGATTTGGAGCTCAATTAGGTCACTTATTGGCTGCTTCTGAACCTGAGCTGGGACTAAACTGTGTCAGAACCTTCCATTGGGTCAGACCAAAATAACCAAAGATATGTCAGCACACCTGAACAAAAGCCTCGCTGTGCTTCCCATTTAATGCTCGACGTTCCCAGTGGTCCTGTGGAAATGCCTGCATTTGTGTAAGAACTTCCTCACTGACAATGCAGCCTCTTTTATTTGATGTTGGCATAAAGTGATATTATTAATAGTTTGTGATCTACTGTGCCTTTCATCTGAGGATCTCACAAAGCATTTTAGGAGGCTGAATCAATTTTCAAAACACTCCTGTGTAATACTATCCCTATTTTACTGGAAGGAAAACTAAGGCAGTGGGAGGTAATTTTCCCAAGGGTTCATTGGTAGTCAGAAATAGAGCCCTGGACTTGTGCTCCAAATATAGCCTACATTCTCATCCCATGGCTGAAAACTGTATGCAGGAGTCCCCCCTTTCAACGCTGAACATACCTTCTGCCTGGTGGTTTATGCTTCTGAAACGGCTGCCTGTTGCCATGGAAACTGCAGTTCAGATTGCTGGACCAGATTTGCTTCAGTTACATCAATGCAAATCATTAACAAATTCATTCAAATTAATGGAGCTACTTTAGATTTCCATGGGGGAGGGAGGATGCAGAGAAGAATTAGTCTCTTTGGATTTGATATAAGAAGGTTTCTTGAGAGTGGGAAAAAATTCTTTGATCATTAGAGGGGGGAAAAGAATAAAGTATACAAAATTATAGAAAGTAAATCCGAGAACTTGACTTTACCTTGGGTGACATGACATTCTCAGACCTTGTTCTGATCAGTAGAAACTCTTAGAGGTCCCAAACAAGTGTATTGCTTCCTCCTTGCATTGAGCAAAGATGAGATTCATGATTTTAATGCAAGAATAAGGGATGGTGAAGAATGCGGTTATAGAATCTACAAACTGAAAGTGGAAAAGACCAGTTTGTGCTGCTATTTGCAGGATGGATTTCACAGGGGACAGGTCTCACGGGGGTCTGGGACCATGTAGCAAGGACCCAGCTTGCCTCCCTGTGGCCTCTTCCTGCAGCAGAAGGAAATGCCTGATAGAACAGGATCCTAAACAGATGATTTCTTCGGTGTCTACCACACCACCACCAGAGCCTGAACTGCTGCTGACTAGGGAAATGAAAGAAAGTTAGGGGGCAAGAGGTGAAACAGAGAGACCCTTTCTAGCAATAGCAACCATTGCCCAGTAGCTTTCTCTTTACCTTGCAGCAGCTCACCTCTCTAGGCCAGAAAACAAAAATTAGGCTGGTACATTTTGTGTCCCCTCCCTCATCATACACCACTTTGTGTGCAGTGAGAGATGGAGGCTGGCACTGAGAGAGGAAGAGTATGGTATACTACAGGGAGGGGCCATCTCGAAGGCTTGGAGGTTGGTTACCCTGCACTTGTGCTAATGCACAAAGTCTAATTTGGGATTAACTTCTCCTATGATACTGGAAAACAAACCATCCTGTGTCCAAAGCTGAGTAAGCAGCTACTGTTTCATACAGTTCACAAAGACACTGGAAATATCCCCCGATAAAGCTCAGTCTTTCTCACTGGCAGGGGATATGCTGTTAATCTTGCGGGACCTCAAAGACTTTAATCCACAGTTATTTAACTTCATGAATTAATATTCTAATTTCCCAAGCTGCCAGCCATGCAGATTAGATTGTTGCTGACAAAGGGAAACCTTTTGGATCAGGTAGATTCAGTGCTCAAAGGTGTTACCACCGTGGCAAAACTGATGCAGATTTTCTAAGTGGAGGCTCCTGAACATCCAGGCAAGAGATGGAAAGCCTGTAAGCAGCAAGGTTTGGCACCATCTGCTGTTCCTTATGGCAAAAAATTGTGCAGAGCTTTCAGATCTGTTGGGACGTTTATACTGCAAAAGCTGTTGTTCTGATCTGGGGGCAAGGGACACCTGGCAGTGACACTGGACAGTGGTAGGACTCAGCACCCAGTTTGGAGGAACGCAGCCCTTGTTCCAGGGGGACATTGCAAGGTTGACTCTTGCATATTTTGAAGATGCAACAAGAATTGACTTTGAAGAGCAGAGCTGATCAGACTGAACACTGTGGCCTAATAGCATGGTGACCCTGCTAAAACCACCCAAAGCTGGATCTGGGTCATGAACTCTCAGTCAAGCTAAATTTTTAATATATATTTCAAAAGCCTCAGTGTTTCTTGCGAAACAAAGATTATTCTTTTGCCCACCTCAAAATAAGAGGTCAATGCTCTGATTCAGTATCTCATCACATGCTAAAATTTGGATTTGTCCCATCATTTTATCACAAGTCTGACCTGAGGTTCAAGCTTTTAAACAATCCCTTCCTACACGTGAACATGAGGTTCAGGCTGAGGGTCCAAGGTAAGCACTTTCAACACCTGCTGCTGGAACTGCTACCAAGTGAAAAATGACTGGAGATAATACAGAAATTAAGTTTCTATGTTGCAAACATTTCCACTTTCTTAGGTCTAGTTCTTGGGAAGATATGAATCACAGTTATTTTTTTTCTTTAAAAGCAATTTTCCAGTTCAAAAGATTGGTAAAACAACTTGAAAAAGCAACTTTAAATTGAGAAGTCATAAGACAAATAACAAATTGTGCTCTTAAAAACAAATTAATGATTTTTATGCCCACTTCATTACATTTGTGAAGTCCCAACACATGTGATTTAAATATTTCAGTTTAGTAATACTAGAGATGCCATTACTATGAGACAGCAATATCTATTCATGTAGGATAAGGGCAACAAGCCAACTTCTCCCCTTAATTTAGACCACATTAGTCTCCTACACAATCCCCTTGAAGATTTAGACTCTCCACTGACTCAGGAGATCTTGCCACTCTATATGATTACCATAATTTGAAGGAGTAAAATGTTTACAAGGAAAGGCAAAAATTCTCAAGATTTGAGTTTGCTGCTCTTTGTTAGAAGTTCAGAAATTAGGCAGTCATATTAATACCAGA
Source organism: Scolopax mira (assembly GCA_004320125.1). Classification (NCBI taxonomy): domain Eukaryota; kingdom Metazoa; phylum Chordata; class Aves; order Charadriiformes; family Scolopacidae; genus Scolopax; species Scolopax mira. Next base: position 411,893 of record BJBW01002569.1, read on the forward strand.
ACCATACTTTGTAAATAGCTGCTTGGAAAAGGACATTGCTCCAATAAAAACAGTATTATTTCTAGGTCTGATGAAACATCAAAGAATATGTACTTCTACTTCCACATGATCCAAATACCCACTTTCTCAGAGATCTTGGAAGAGGAATATTTAAGGATGAAGTAACAGAAGTTTCCAGAAGAAGTTTCTGCTCCACACAGTGTTTTTTACAGACATAACTCTGCTGTGTGCTATAGGCAGTGGGTCTAGACATTGCAAATTTTCCATGTTTAAGAATGGCCATGAAAGTCCTTAGGATCTGTTTCATCAACACTTGTTGGAAACAGAAGTATACCATAGCACAAAGCAGAGAGTGAACAGTTAATGTCCAAACTACAGTTTTATAAATTGTCCTCCCAGGCATCTTTAACCACGAACCTACACCAGAACACCTTACTGGGCATCGTCCCCCATCTCTCATGGCTGGCCATGGGAGCTGGAAACCGATGCAGTCATACCAATTCGTTGGACTGAGGTTATAAAAGGAGCTTTGCAAAGCCAGAAAATACCAGAAGACAGAGCCATGATCCCTCTGTGAAAAGGCCTTATGCCAGTGACTTTACCAAAACAACTTGCTTTTGCTGACTTTGTCCTTTTTTTTTTCTGTAGCTGTTCACTGCCATTTTTCAGCCTATGTAACACTCTTCCCAGGGGCAGAGATCAGTTACAATAATACTCTGAGCTCAAAAGGATGGAAGCTGAAAACTCTATGTCAGCTAAATATAGATACAGTTGGGTTTGCATAAATGAACTTTACCTGTAAAAGTCAAAAGTGCATAGCACATTGTGATAGCTAAGTCCCTGATTACGTCTCCTCAGTAACGAAACAGATTGACAAAGCAAAAACATCCACAGACAAACCAGGTCCTAATTATATGATTGTGCCAAAACTAAGAGCTATATAAAGGGAGTAGCAGTAAATTATCTCAGCTGCTGCATGAAAATCAGAAAAAAAAATGTTTGGCTATCATGTTCTCTAGCATGGCTTTCACTTGTTAGAGTTGCTAATTTGCCTGTTTTGCTTTTTGGCTTTGAGAACTCAAAGTTCTTGTTTTCCTCATAGTCCAAACCCATCCTGTCCTGTGCCTGTGATTCCAGTGTGCAAACTGTGCCCACCTGCAGAATGGCCATGCCCTGTATCTATGCCATGCAATAGAGGACCATGCAGAGATCCCTCAGATATCTGAGACCTGACAGGCCAAGTCCACACTGGGGTTTTTCATGAGTGGGGCTAACTCAGGTGCCATCCAGACATGCCATTAGTTTCCTTAGAAAAGACTCCCCCGTAGTGAAAAATCAGGTTCAGATGAATTAGGGCTGCTTACAGGAAGGGGGATGCTGCTGGGTAACAGGGATGCTTTGTTCAATTCCACATGAATTTCCAGTGAGTCCAAAGTTTGGACAAACCTGTTAATCTACACAAACTTCTGTTTTCCCATATAAGAAACCAGGGTATAAATGTTCCCTTTCCTTAGGGAGAGGCAAACCCTCTCACACTCCCAATAGGGACCAATTGCCAAAAGCTGTAAAATCAGTGAGAAATTCACAGTCCTATTCCACAACCATGTGATCTTTATACTAAATTAGAACAAGGAATAAAACATAGAAATTCATGGCCAAAAAACAGGGAGTTAAAATCTCAGTGATCAAAATGACGTCAAAACATAAATCTACTAAGGAAGGACCGGTGCTGCCTGTCACACAACAGCTCCCTGTCCTCCTCTGGTGCAGAGCCTGACCTACTTGATACATGTTCCTGCACTAAGGCCTCAGCAATAAGTATCTTAGACCCCTCAAATCGCATTCCAGACTTATAATTGCAAAGCAGCTGTCAGCTCTGAGCCCTGCCATCGAACCTCCCCATCTGTTCAGCCCATCTAGCATTACCGCCGAGGACAGCATGAAGGCTGAAACCGTATCGTACATGAAGAGAGGACCTGCTGCACTGCCCACAGGGCCAGATGAGATCACTTGTGCTTTCATGGTCTTGAAATCTTTCAGGTTTCAGAAGAGTAGTGGGCAGAGGCCGATCAGAAGAGGGGAGAAGGGACACAGGCAGAAGGATCAAATTCTGCAACATGACTCTGGCAGCTGAGTCAAACAGACAGACATCCTTAGCTTCACTGGGGAGGAGATGTTTGACTCCTGGCTGGGCTGAGAATAATTTGAGAGCCCCTTAGAGGAAAACCTGATATTGTGACTTTCCCCAAACCCTCCCCCTCCACATCTCTTGCTATTAACTCTTTCTGTAGCAGTTGGTTTTACAGTCTTGAATCATCTGACCTGAAATGTATACCTTGAGCAAAAGTCCCTCCCGAATTAGTGTGCTATTTCTTACAGAGAGTACCTGTCTCTGAGTCAAACTGAATAGGGGGTAGCCTTTACCAATAATATTAGCAAAGCTCCAGATGAAAGCTAATTACTTTCCAATCTCAAGAACAGCTATGGAAGTATAGAGGAAGGACTTAGAGATTTGGCTCTGTCTGATTTGCACTAATTCAGTTTCAGGGGAATATGCCGTGTTTTGTCCAGAAGATGGAAGTGTTTTAGCTTTTTATCTTGCCAACACTTAAGCCATGACCAAGCAGTGTATACAAATGACCTCCCAGACATCTAGACCCTCCCTAACCCCAAGCCCTAAACCGCCACAAGCATCAGCAGGTGCTAAGAGGAAGGGAGGAATATGTGTCATTCCCCTTGAAACTGAAGAAAAGTGCTGTTGCCCTCCCAGTACCACCCATGCTGAGTAACGGCACAAGCAGCTCTGTGCTGAGCTTCAGCCGTCCTTGTGCTGACAGATGTCCGTGCTCAAGGCTACCAGGGTTACTTCCCCTACCCTGCCTTCACAGCTGGGTTCTCCTCCTTTGACCCTGCTGCTTATGCCTCCAGGCAACCTCAGATCCCCAAATGCTCTTGGGGTTGGCAAAATGTTCACAGCTGATTTTCCTAAGGAGTTTCTGCAGGCTGGGACCTACCCATGGAAGATCTACACCCATACCACGAGCAGCATCTCTCTAACTGGAGCTCCCCATCCCACGCTCAGCACAACCAGGATGCTCTGTGACCTGCTGTGGCAGCAGTGCTTGTAGCCCCATTCTGCTCGCCTGGGTCCATGTGAGATCGCACGTTGCCAGAGTAACTGTGCCTCCCAGTGCTTCTGCACGCGTGCACGCGTGTGTGTGCACGCACACATGCACGTGTGCCAGTGCCTGTGAGCGCCAGGCTCCCACATGGCAGCAGATTGGAGGCAGGAACTAGCGTCTCACAAATTCATTTTCTGGCAGAGGATGGATGGGGGAAGGGACAAGCGCTCTTTGTCAGCCCACGCAGTAACACTGAGTCCCAGCCTGGATAAGCCAAACCTCTTAAAGGCACAAAATGTGTGTGCCGCCGGCAGCAGCTCTGCCCTGACTCCCCTGGACCAGCTGGCGTGAGGGCAGCTGTGCATTCAGCAGCTGGGGCAGAAGGGATGGTGACGCACGGGGTTGTATCTGGACATCTGCTTTATCATTTTCTCTTTTAACCTCTGAACCTTTGGGTTCTGAAGGACAGATCCTGAGCTCTGGGCATGCCCTCCCCGCATAGCCCTACAGACACTGGTACAGCTACTGGTGATGGTTCTCTCATCATCACTGACCGGCAAACAGGGTTATGTGTAACCACTGCCACCATGTGCAAGCAAACCACACATTCCCGAGTGCACTATCCCTCAATGTCCTCCTTTGGATCTAGAGTCTGAGGGCACATAGTCAGAGATGCCAGACTGGACTTTCTGTCTGGGCCAAAGCAAACTGCCTCTGCAATTCACCTGCAGTACTATGCCAAGGCTGCAGTTTGGTATTTTCATCATTCTGGTATGTGTTTCCTCCTTGCCTACACATTGGCATATTCAGAAGTTTTTGCAACCTATCCAGAAAAAATATCCAATAAGAGTATACTGCCTTCCTGAAATCCTAAGTTAAGAAGGGCCAGCATTTCCCAGGTTACTGATGGAATCCCACTCCTGTTGTGGGAGATCTCTAATCTCAGACTGCTGGAAGAACAGAAGACACACCGGGCAAAGGATCACTTCGTACCTCTCCTGATCTTCTCCACCACTGACTAGAGCTAAAGAAAAGAGACAGAGCAACACAGATTTTTAGCCTGGCCCACAAAGTCTGTTCTTATAACAAATAAAGGGACATATTTTACTGCCTGGACAGCTGTTGGCTTCACACATGCCTCCCTATTTCAAAGTGGCAATTAGGAGCAGAGCTGAAAGGGCAACCTGTCCTTTACTCTAGATCTCCAGCCAATTCCACATGCACAGGTTCCACTCTCAGACGAGCAGGAATGCTCACGTGGACACTTGGGATATCAAAGCATTTGGGCAGCAACACATGTAGCAACACGTGACAAATCTGCAGCGTAAGGTCTGGATTGCTAGCACGTGTAGACTGACACCTCCAAAATGCGCTAGGAAAAACCAAACACCACCTAGAAAATACTTGCATCAGATCATTTAGACTAATAGTTTTGGGTACAGCTTTTCAAGGACATAACACAGAGTGCTTGCAGCATGTCTTCACCATGAAGGCACTTTACTCAACAGGACGTTGCTGCCTGCAGCCTGGAAACCAGGATGGTGAAGGAACACAACGAACCGAACTGCCCCAGTTCAGGTTTGGTAGCAGCCCAGTCTCATTCTCATGGTTTGGCACTTGCCCTGTGTCCAGCCCTGAGCTGGTGAGTCCCAAACACATTGTAGTGAAGAGCTGGAGAACCTGCCAGCTCAGGAGTTGCATCCTGTCTGTCTCTGTATAGCGTGTACAAGCCCGTATGGATAGCTCCAGGAGAAGAGAGACAGCATGATCCAAAGAAAATAGCCACATGGCAGCACGAGGACCAAGAGCCAGGTGTCTCTCATCTCAGACACAGATATCCCAGAACAAAGAGCAGGTTGGGCTCTAAAGGACACAGAGCTTAGGTTCCTGAACAAGTGGAATGGCACCATGGACTGCACAGTTGAAACAAAGCCAAGAAAACTGCTACAGGCCAAGCTGGACACTGTGAGTGACCAATGACCTCCTGGTGCCAAGCTTAGTTTGAGAACTAGCACCAGACACCCAACACATGGGTTCTGAAAATATTCCCTGAAAAACATATCAGGTACTTGAGCAGGAGAGAGGAAAGCACCTTCTGCCATCACAAATCAGGGCACAGGGCTCAACTGGACTGTGCCCAAAGAAGCATGATGGTCACATTTGGTGACATTCAGAGGACTATGTCAGGCTACCATAAACACGTAACTCAGAACCACTTAATCAGTTTCTTCTGCAGTGATTCCTGAGGGGCCAGCCATTGTTTTCAACGTTTATATTGCATAACAGCCTAATGTAGATACTGTATTGTCTATTGCACATTCATCCACCTCTCTAAAGCCATATGTAGTCCTCTCACATGGAAAAGTATTACTGACGAGAAGGCAGTTTGAAATTCTCACCTATCAACAAGTCATGACACAGCCCAGTCTCCAACCGTCTGCACTTGGCTTGCTAACACATAAACAAGAAAAATCTTTCTGTCTTCAATAGGATTTTAGCTCATCTTAACCATCTGTTTGGGTTTTTTTCTAGTAATAACAAGTCCTTTTGGGGAGTTCCAAGGATATCAACCTAAACAATCCTTATAAAGCCTTATCACCTTAATATTGGAGATGACATCTTTTCTGAAGACCAGTAATAGTAATTTTCACCAGTATAAAATACATAGTTTTTAAGTGCTCGCTTTACAGCAAAGTTTAAACTGGCAGTTTTATAATGAACTCTGGAAGCTGAAATTTGATTGCATGTTCAACAAATATCAAGAGCAACTGACCTATGCCAGAGGAAGATTTCACAATTTTGTATTTTTAATGTCAAAAATACATTTTCTTTCCAACTCCCAGAAAAGAAAGGATAGAAAAAGAAGCCTGGAATTGACCTACTTTCATTGCCAAATAAGTCTGTTATTGAGCCAAAAGTATTCTATCAAACTTCTTATTGTTCTTAGCAAAGCAATGCCATTTCTATGAATTCAGAATGATTTGTGAAAAGAAACCTCTCATTTTGTGACCTGCAAATTTCTACTAAAGTCTTTCAAACAGTTCCAGAGCACCCAAACTTAGGAAATTGCCCCTGTGAGACAATTCCTATAATCTCCTTGATCTTTCCCTCTTCTTGAAGTGATGGTGGTTATAGCTGCAGAATACAAACTGGGAATTTCTGCTTTTGGTAAAAAAGGAAGAAAATGTTTTAACACTCTTGATTGCAAAGTGCAGCTTCAAGTTATGAAACCTAGAGGCTACAACACAAGACAACAAATAAAAATATGTACAAACTAACTTTTATTTTAAAAATGTAAATGCAAATCTCATGCTCTTCTGGAGCCTTATGCATGATGCTGTGGGTGCTGCGAGTTGGGACCAATGGAATAAGCTCATTCTCAAACAAGTTGCTTTTACCCTTCTCAAAATTATCTAATTTCTCAATTCAAGAGTAATTGTTCACAGGCAGGACTGATTTTCTGGTGAGATGACAGGATCTGGTGGAAGAATCTTAGGGCAAAAGTGTTTTTCTTACTGCTGTCTGGGAGAGCACACTCTCCATAGCTGTGCCAAAAGCCCTCCTGTCACCACTGCAGCTACCTCCAGCCTTTCATAGCAAGTTTGATGCCCAACCTGTGACTACTTGTGATCTTTCCACCTACTGACACCAACTGCAAAGTGAGTCACTGGAGGATCTGAATAGCAATCACATGAGTGATCTTCTTGATAGTAAGGAGGGCATACTCAGGACAGCCCCCCTTATTGCTAGGAGAAGGATGAAGCTGCCATCATAAGATCATGACACTCAGATAAAGATGAGGGAGAGGGAATGGAACTAGAGACAGGATCACTTAGGAAGGTGTCCATCATCCCAGAGGAAGGAACCTCAGAAGAATTTGGCCTTGACTCTGACTCTGAGATGCACATCTACAGCAAGCTACACTTAGCCAGGTATCTCATAAAGATCACCAGCTGTAAAAATTAAAAACAGCAACAATTTTTGCACAACCTTTCCAACCTGAAATGTTTCCTGTCTGTCTTGTATATTACTCCTTTTGGGGGGAGAAACTTTTCACTCCCCCTTCCCATGTCTAAGAAGTCAGTAGACACCTGACTGTTTCACTGCACAGTTCCCCTTTCAGGATCCAGCCTTCATTAACCCATAAATTCTTTGTTGGAAAGAATGTTCCTAGCATCCTTAGCCTTTGACCTCAGAAGTTTGTTTTGCACCCAATCTCATTGCACATATGCACAGATAACACACAAAAATCCTTAATGATGCTGGACTTTGCTGCAAGTCAAGCAGAAGGGAAGCTATTGTTGTCAAATATTGTCAAAAGACGTACAAAAATAGGATGCAGCTCCAGGACACACTGTCTTTACAAGAATTAACTTAACTAACTATTTTTTTTTCTTTTGGCTTTTAGACCAGCTTACACAGAACACAGCCCCTTTAAAAATCAGGAGGAACTTCTTAAAAATCATAACTGAGCTTGTTGAGACCAGGTCCCAGCTTCGCAGACTCCATAAGTGAAATCGTGCTCTGTGTAGGCTGTCAGATACAGTGCACAACAAATTCAGATGTTCAGAATTTACCAAGAACTTGGGACAAATCTGGAGAAATCAGAACTGTCCCAATTAATTAGGACGCCTGCCAACCCTAACATCACATGTTCAGGCCCAACGTGCAGCACAGAATACATTTCTGATGGCCAGATCTCTTAACAAGTGATTTAGCATCAACAAGAAAACTCTCTTGTCCTCTCACTATTTACAGTCTCCAGACAGGACACAGAAATCTCTCCAGATCCACTTGGATAGAGAAAAAGCAAACTCACACATCACATTGTGGGCACTTGTGCAACTCACTGGCCTGGGATCCTGGAGGAACACAGAGCTCCCAGGAGTGCTGTTAAACAGTCTGAAAATACACAGCTAACACCGAGAGAACTCCTCACCTAGAATTACCCTGGCATTAGTGGGGGCAGATGCTAACACCCTTACTTTTGTCCTGAGATATTTGTGAATAACTGCTGACCCCAACAGTTGGTGCCTGAGGACAAAATTGGACTTCTTTTTTCAGCTCAGTATTCCTAGTTCTGTGCCAGAGCATTTCCAAAGCACAGTTTTCCATTAAATTTTCCGGGTTACAATATTTCCATAAATGAATGCATAGCTCAGAGAAAGCCCTGAGGTATCATAAAGAACATCTTCTTCTATATCTTTTAAGTACCACAATAGTTTTGCTAGTGCCAGAGAGGATGTGTGGAGCATATACCCACAGGCCTGCACCACGGACCTGGAGAAAGATAGGCAAGTTGATGCTGCACACATCTACACTGAAAGCAACATTTTCACATATGTGTCCACAAACCCTCGTTTTGCACTTCCAAGAGCACAGGATTCCCAGGTCTTGGAGCTCAGTCAGCGCAGCCCTACCACCACTCTGCTCCTGCAGCTGATCTCTTTGCCATGGAGCTGATTGTGAGTGAAAAAAAGTTAGAATCACAGGCTGCCACCAGGAACTTGCAGTGGGTGTCCTGAGGCAAAGAAAAATGTCCCCGTTCCCCATGCTAATTGCACACTTGTGCTGCCCAAAAAGAGCAGTCAGGCGACAACTCCATCATGCTGACTGCTTTGCACTTCTTTTTTTTCCTCTCCTTTTTCTCCAAACACATAATTTACTCTGCTTGAGGGAGCCTATTGAGTGTATATCTGTCTGTAACAAGCTCCTTCTGGGAGCAGCTGGACTGGTACACGCTGAATGGAAAGGCAGCCCACCTCCTTTCTGAGAAGAGCAGGCAAAGGAAGGGGACAGGGAGTTCAGCCGGGCTCTGGCACACAGTGGTGGCCCCTGTCCGTCCCACCTCCTCCTCCCTGCACTGCCTGAACATTCTGTGCTGCTGCTGGCTGCCCGGGATGTCACCATGAATAAGTACAACTGTCAGATTAAATCACTGCCTGGGTGGGATCTGCTGAGCCTACGACACACATTCTGGGCACCTAAGTCAGGCCAGGGAATCTGTCCAAGAAAGAAATCTAACTGGAGCCGCTTCACATGGCAAATCAGCTTTGGGGCTCTAGGATGAAGTATATCCTGCCCTGTGTTTAAAAGGGCTAGAGAGTGGGAGGAGGAGACGTATAGACTCCCTTTGTGCTAATGCACTTGTAGAATAATTGTATTTAAGTCCCCAGAGGCTTGGAGCAGGAGAATGAAGTGACAGCTATTGCTGACAAAGCCAAGCTTTGGGTAGGGGAGCACAGTGAGACAGTGGGCTCTTAGTAGTGATGGTCAGAGGGATGGCAAAGATTTATTGCTGCCACCCAACCCCCAGAAAGGGCCAGGCTTTATCTAGAAGCCTTTCCCGGTGACAGTCCTCACTGCAAGTTCTAGCTGTTGGAGAGAAACTTCACCCCACCAAAGTTCTCACAGCTTCTGTCACCTTGATGGTGCCATCCATGCATTCTCTAACCTTGCTCAGGCCATATTCTCCAAAATTGCCAGTGGACTCCTGGTGGGCACATAACACAGAGAGCTGGGCCAGTCCTCTCAGCAAAGCAGCGCTATCGATCTGCCTTTTGAACAGCTTCTAAAAGGTTTGGCCATACGTGTCTGCACAGGTCTGTCTCTGCCATGACTCCATTTCACCAGTGGCTCACCAGAACTGTATCCCTCATTGCTCTTCCAGGCATTTCAGAAAATCTCAGGGAGAAAAAAAACAGACAGAGTGATAAGCAAACATACTTGTTGAGAAGATAAGGAACAGGAAGTCCTATATGGACACTCTCCCTCTCACTTGGAGATTGCTTTCATGTGAAAACACAAGCAAACTTATTCTGTACCTGCAGGTTCAGCTACAGCTACATCACCACCAATTCTAAGTGTGATAATGTCTGTAACATTCTCCATTAATCTCTCTTCCTTCCACTTCAAATATTTTTCCTGTCACCAAGGGTTTTTGAAAACCATGCCATTTTGGAAGCTGGGTTTCTTACATAGATTTGCCACCTGCCTGCAAGTGGAATGCTAATTTTTTATGAGTATTTACTGCTGTGCCATACCTTAGCATGGGGAAAGAGAAGCCCCACTTGCCCTTGCTCTGACCTTTGGTGACCTTTGGTGACCGTGGCACTAGGGCAAAGATCCATCTCTGAGTGGCTTCATTCACAGCTGACTGTTTAATCAGGCAAAGCAGCACTAGTTTAAACAAACTTCCCTTGAATGTGCTCACTGAATGAATAGTAATGACCATAACACTTTATGCTAATATTGTGTCTTTCACCCAATGCCATGGCAATACTTCACATGGGAGGTCAAATTTATTTATCTTTATTTTTATGAAAACAACTGTGGAAAAGTGAAGTATAATAAGGTGAAACACTTCCATGGAAGACATTGGCAGAGACAATGGAGCAGAACCCAATGGGAGCCATTGCCAGTCTCTGGCTCTAACCACTACATGTTACTCCCCAAGCTGATGAAAACACGGATGTCCCCAGTCCTAACCTCAAAGCATGCAAATTGTAGCAAATCTCAATGCAGCCACGGTTTTCTTACTGACTGATATAAAGAGTACGAACAGTACTGTGGCTGTGGCTGTTAGCCTAATCAAAGACCATGAGGTCCTTAATTAGGACAACTGAAAGGCTAACTGACCTTTAGTCCTTCCTAGCATCCCACAGGAAAGATCTTACCACTGAGAAGCTACTTTGTGCTCCTCAAAAGCCACCAAAGAACCCACCTGCTCTCAGGACTAAGCTCCTGCTCTGTCTGTTGTTGGATCTCAGAGGTGAGAAGTGATGTGTGTCCCTGTGTATTAGCCACACTTCTCTGCTTTGTCTGGATTCAGTCCAGCTGCACATGGAAACTCACTTTTGACACGTTGAGCAGCCAAGTGGTGGGTTTCTGTGAGCCAAACCAAGCCAAGCAGCGTGGTGCTTTTCAATAAAGGAAGGAATGGGAAGAAGCTTGTTGAGAATATGTAGAGAAGAGGGCAACGACAAAATAGAGATGGAGCTCTGAACACAGAAGGAAGATAAAGCTGGGATTAAAAGGAGGGAGAACTACAGACACAAAGAGAAACTGCGCACAGATGGCCACATCTGCACGAGGCACAGCACAGATCTCAGGCTGGTCTTTGCCAAGCCGTCAGAGTGAAGATCCAATTAAAACGAAAGGCAGAAGGCTGCTGCCTTCAGCGGAACACTGCTCCCTCCCTATGAGATCACTCAACACGCGCCTGATGCTGTCACTGACCCTACATTGTCCCGACAAAGTCATTCTCCATGACACCCTGCAGAGGAACAGTCATTTGTAACAGGCTGGGGGGTGGAAAGAAAATGATGGGGCAGGAGAAATATTGGGCCCCACAGCAGGAGGCGTGAGTAATAACCAGACAACCCAAAGCATCCAGCCTCACAGAGCTGTGCACAGGGGACACTGGGACTGCAAATCTTGCTAGGTTTACAGAAAAGAATGTAAGCTTAATTTGTGGCAGTGAGAAGCCACTAGGGATTTGGGGAAATTAGTAAAAGGAGGTGTTGCTGCGCTACTTTATAGGAACTTGACATGATGTTCAAATGCTGTCTGTTGGGAGCCTGGATTACTTTATTATTATTTTTAATAACTCCAGAGGGCTTTCTTTTGCAAAGGAACTCAAGCTGAGATGGTGGGTTTGTATGTTCACTATTCATTTGGAGGGAGAATTGTTTGATGGATGCTGAAGTTTATGTTTCTTTTGCAATGAGAATTGCTGGAATGTTTTGTGGCCCAGATCTGTGTTCTCATTTTCACCACGCAGTTATGTAAGACTCTGAAATAATAAAATAATGCTGGCTTTTTAAAGGAAAGAAATGGTTGCATGTGCTCCCAGTGTGATGGCCTGCGTGTGGTATTCAGTGAACAGCAGAAGTCTGATCCGTAGGGTCCATTCTGATGGGTCTCTGACATCCATCAAAATTCTTTGTTCTACCGCTGGGAAATGAGAAAGAATCTGCGCTTCAGAAGCATAAAGGATTACTGTGTTTGCATGTGTGCTCCAGACTGTATAGATATGAATTAACATAAAAGGGTAGATCTCTCATTGCTCTGATGTGTGTATTTTGGGGGAAAGAGAAATGGGACATTTCCAGCACTGAGAGGATCCAGTAGTTTCTGCTGTTCACCTGATTTTCCTTGTATCTATTCATTCCCTTTTTTGAACACAATGATATTGTATTTTACAGAGGAATGGACACAAGGACATTTGAGCTCAAATCAAATATTAGCTTGTCATTTAATCCAAAGCACTTCATCATGCACAGCACAACTGATTTCTTTATCTCTCAATATTTCCTGAGTTGCGACTGTTTACTAAATCTCTGATCTCCTCTTATGCCGATTCCATAAATTCCCCAGGCATCTTGATCCACAGCTACCACACTCTACATAAAGGTTTACCTAACATTTAGTTTAAATTACCTTGCTACAGCCTAAGTTGATTTAATTCTGATCTCTCTTCATTGACTAACAACTATAATTGATGCTTCATTTGCTTTTCTCAGTAGTAATAGAAGGTTGCATAAACTGTTTCCCAATATACCATGTTGTAACATTATGGGCTAACAGAGCAATGAACAATTGATAATAAGAGATTAATATTAATGCACTGCAAAGAGTGGGAAATCAAGCAACAGAGGATCATGAATTCTAAAGGAACTGAATATTATTTCTGCCCTTCTTTAAATGCAAATGCAAAGTGACTCCATTAAGTGCAACGTGATTTGGGATGAGTCTATGCCAAGCTAAGAATCTGAATTAAAATCCCAACTGTTGTACAAAAATACAGAGGTGATTTTTTTTTATGAAGCTTTGCTCCTTCAATGAGCTTCTACTGACCGCAGTTGGTCTATTAGTCAGTTCAACTAAATGAGTGTAAGTACATATATGTAAGAGAAATATACCAATCTACTGTAGGGATTTAGGGAATAATTTTGTTAAGTCTGTGTAGTTTCTCTGTGTAGAATGACCCTAGTGTAAACGAGACCCAGTGGCTCAGAGTCCATGGGAGGAAAGTCTCCCAGGATTCTCACATGTAGCATCCACTAAACACATCCCCAGGGAAAGCAGATTTGCTGCTGTTTTCCCATACACATGAAACAAGAATCAGCTCAAAGCAAGAATGAGCTGCTGCTGCTCCAAGATCTTGGGAGGATACATCTAAACCAAGGCATCTATAATAATAAGGGGTTCTGCTTTTATGTTGCTTCCAACCATGCTGTGAATATCCCCAAGATCCTTTGCCAACATGGCTGTGATGAAATGCAACAGATAAGATTTCCTTTGCCCTTTTAAGAGAAAGTTTGAAAGCCCAGGGAGCTCTGCTGGGAGATAATGGGACACAGGCTGCCCATTTTCTCCAAAGGATCAAGATTAATGACAGGCAAATGATTAATTCAAACAACGATAAAAAATTCCAATGAATTGTTACAAGATTTTCTAAATTGGCTTTTCCACCTTTACAATCTAGAAAATCTGAAAAGATCCATTCTCAGAAGCAATTAGATGACAATCTGGTCCCTATCTTCAGGTTTCATCAGTTCCCATTCCAAATCTATTTGCACACAAATACTGGCAACCTGCAAGAGAAGCTGTTATATTGTAAATCAATCAGCTATCCTGTAAGACAGGAATTGAAACCTCTGCTTTTATTAGTAGCAAGAACTGAGTCATTTGCCATGACTACATGCTTCTTGATGTGATTTACTGTTTCTGCTGATCATTACAGAAAAAAATGCAAACCAGTGCACAGCTCCTTCCTTAAATTTTACATCAACATATATTGAGAACTAGAGATGGACACAGATTGATTTTTGCATCTGAACATCCTTCCAAAGTTGGACCCACATTTATACTTTGCAGCACACCCCTTCCTGAGCCACAAGAGAAATGGCTCAGGAAGAAATAGGCTGTGACACAGACCTAAGTGAGGGACAATTTGTGTCAGAGATGTTGATTTCTTCCTTTCACAGAAATAGCTCTTTCTGGACTCTCTGCACAAGGATTCTTTATTTTTGCTGTGAGCACTTAGAAGAAGGATGCTCCATTTGCTCAGAATATAGCTAATTTTATACAGAAATTCATGACAAATAAGAGGTAGTTTAGGTCTGTCTCTGGCATGATAGGGGAAAAAACTGGTGCACAAATGGATTGCCATGAAGATTACTTCAGTTGGAGAGACCAACCATGATTTGGTGACTACAGTGGGACCACACAGAGCTGTCATTTCAGAAAAGTTTGTACTTTGACTAGCAAATGAGGAATGCTTTAGATGATTGTCCTATTGGTAGCTATTGTCTTCATATTAATATAAGAAGCACCACTACATTTTTAAACAGCTTCTTATAGTTATATTCTGGAAAGCTTTTCTTATAAATTATATAAATGTGTCTTTAAGAGCATATTCTCAAAACACATAACTGAATCACTCATTCACACTTCCTGTTCCCACCTATCTATGGTATTTTTTGGGTGCTGATGACCTTGGCAGTTAAAAGCTATTTATATATGCATGATACACAAGAAACGCATAAGAATGTTCAGGTTGTCTCATCATAACCTCATCTGCTAAAGATGTTATTTCGTGCTATCTTCCAAGAATTTGTGCTTACAGGACTGAAGGTGAATCATTTGCCTGAAATTGTCCTTCTCTTCTTAAAATGGGAATCTTCTTTATGTACACTCTTATGCTGTGATAGTTTGGCTGGAGCTGTGAAATTTAGATTTGAATGCAAACTTCAACTACCTTACAAGCTGTTGAAATCCCAAGATTTGTAGACGGCCAGGATGACTTGAGATCATATTTCCCTAAACTGTGATTATGTTTGGACACAGGGAGAGTAACAGCCTTGTGTAATACAGCATATGCTGTTGAAACAAATCTGGATCAAGCATGTCCCATCAGGCCTGCTACAACTGTACCTAGAGGAAGTGAGTAAGAGAAAACAATTTCCCTGACATGATGCTTGTTCCTGTGCCCGCCGTTTGGACTGGTTTGTGCTGAGTTTTGCAGAGCAAAACAGATCAGTAGCTGCCTCAGAGCAATAGGTGTGAATTCTCTGAACTGATCCCCATCCCAGAGGCAGAGACTAGGGAGCAGGCAGGGAGGAAAAGAAGGCAGTGTCCCATCCTCTACCTGCTCCTCAGCCATCCCAGAGCCCTGGTGAGATCACTAAGTGCTAAAAATCCACTACATTCCCTTGGGAGCCTAAGCTGAGCCTCCACTGCTTGAGGAATAGGAAAGTTGGGTATCTTTGCTGTCTCAAATGAAAGGTTACTGACAGTGATCTGTTCTGTGACTATTGTTTGAGCCTTCTTTCCATCAAATAATTTTCTCGTCATAATCTAATGACCTTATTCAGCCTAACAGAGTGGTACTGAAATTCATTTCCCACAGAATCTCACACCCAAAAAGTATTGTTACAGGTCTCTGTGGACTTGCACTGAAATAATTTTTCTGTGTAAAGTGACATTGTTGTTTCTCCCTGCAGACTTCCATTGAGACCATTTTCCTGTTATATCTCACATATTATAGTGCTGTTGGTCTCCACAGACTGGTCTCCACTCTCTTTGGAATAGCTTTCCATGGAATTTCACATTTTAAATGCCATAATCGATAACCTTAGACTAGCATGAAGTTGTTCTCCCCTAAAATTTCACATTCAAACAGCATCACTTAAGCACTCTCCAAACGAAACGACATTGCAAAGAAATCGTTTTAGTTGTTGGTGTTACATTAATGTTGCAGGCAGTTTACACTTCCATGATTAGACATTGCCATTCAGAAGCTTGTGCCATTTATGAGTGCCAGACCAACTGGTCAAAAAATGACCCTTACAAAACAATGTTCCTAAGGATATGGAGCAAGCTAACACAATACAGCTGCAACAACTTTACTGATAGCATAGAAATGCCAGGCTGTTAACTCCAGCAATTTATTTTGTTTTTATCATGCTAGCATTTGCACTCTTTTTTATTTTGTTATTCTTTCAGTGTGCTGAAATCCTTCCCTTCCCTATGAAGCCTTTGGTCACTCACTCTTCTCTTTCCTGTGCTATATCCAATTGGTACTTTCTCCTTTTCTCCCACTACTATTCTCCATTTGTATACTGGAATGTAATTTCAAAGACACTTGCTGATGGCCTTCTCATTTGCCTCTTTGGCCTTCTGTTTTTCAAAAGGAAAGCTCAAACTAACAGCCTATCCTAGAGCAAAATCAATTCCAGTCTGCCAAAAACTACTGACACGGGTTAAAAATAAGGAACCCTCAAATTTGCTTGTTTTCTTTATGTTTGTTTCTCTCCTGCCCCTTCAATCTGTTGTTATCTGAACTATTGAGGAGGTTTAATTCCTAGATTTTTCGTTGCAAACTAGGGCCTAGAAACTTCTATTTTTATGAGAGTCATATGAAAGTCAAAAATCGGATGACTCAAGGGGCTATGGCTTTATGAACAACATGAAATATCTTCAAAGTGCAGTCTGAGGAAATCATGAGAAGTGACTATGCAGGGACCCTAACTGTCATGGTTAGAAAGTTTCCACCTATTTCATACCTAGCAAGCACACAAGGAGTGGCTCTACATTTCCATGAAACCCTGTACTTAATAATCCTGTCCTAGTAAAAACACCTCAGATTCATGGAGAGTAGGAAGCAGCAGAATGGGCTTGTTTAAGGCTCAAAATCTGCGATACAATTCAGAAGGGTGACCAAACTTTCTCTTCTTCCCTAAAATCAACAGATTTCTGTCTAGGTGAATAAAACACCTTGGCTGCAAAGCATTATTTCAGTATGTAAATATGTATGCCCTTAAGGCTAATGTCCCTTAGAGTATATTTGGACAGAAAAATTTCCTGTTGACATAGCTGTACAGCTCCTAAGGCAGGTTGTCCTGTATCAAGCACACGTCCTGTGAGCATTCAAACCATGCAACCATTACACACCATTATTGTGTAAGTTTCTAAGGGTGATGTTTGGGTCCTTCTGGATTTGAAGATGTCATCAAATCTATGTCACTGACCTCTTACACTGAAAGTATAAGTGCAAGTCCCTCAACTGATAGCAGATTGCCTGCTAGCAAGCGATCAATTCCAGAGGGCAATGATACACTTGTCAATGTGCTTTGTTTTCAGCCAGAGGTCCTCATTAGGGTCAGGGTCTCAAGGCATCTGGCACTCAACAACAAGGGAATAAAGCAAAGCCTTTGCCTCAAAAAGCCTACTCTTTGTAGGAGTTCGTAAACAAGCTGCAAAGGTTAAGGCTACGGGCTAAGAGGAGAAGCATAACACCAATGACCAGAAGCTCCACCTGCTCTGTGTGCTCACAAGGAATGGGAAAACACACAAATTTTTAGGCCTTGGCTTTGCCTGAGTCAGGCTTAGGATGTGCCCCTGGGCCATTCCAGTTAAATGTCCCAACTATTATTTTCTAATTCAGTTTCTGACCCAGTCTATTTTGTATAAATAATTTAACATAAATTGGGCCAAAACTAGTGCATACATGTGAGACAGGTGCTTTACAGCCTGGCAGCAAAAGCCAAGCTTAAGTTCCTCATGCTAATTAGGCAGAGTTGGATTTGAATCCTTGCTCAGCCCTGTTGCAGGTCAGTTCTGTAGCACTTTTGCTACCAGCTAAGTTGGGCTAGAGCTGACTTCCACATCTGCTCCAGCTGATTCTTGACAAATCAGCATTTATGAAAGGAAAGAGCCTTGTTAGAAAGCTCCTGCAGAGGTCCTTTACTGATAAGCCTGTGTAGGTGGACAGGTTAGCTACTGTCCAGCTTCATGGCTCCAAGTAATGTATCTTATCTCCAAATGCTGCTCAACTTCACATCATTTGTTGGTTGATTTCTCTCAGGCATCCCAGCACGAGCACACCTTAGGCTTGGATTTTGACAGGTCTTATTTTTAAGCCAAGTCTTATTTTTAAAAGCAAGGTTATTAGTGAAATAGATCTGGTGGGGGAAACACCCTTGCAGTCATTCTAAAATAGGAGTCAAAGTTTTCCAAATCCAGTAGATGTGCTTGAGGTAACCTTTTGCTTCATTCTGACTTATGCATTGTATGCATTAGTTGAACCCTTTGATTTGCCCTTCTTCCTTCAGTCATTCAATTTACTTCTTGGCGCAAAGTGCACTTTGGGCAGTTCTTAAATATCACAGCTCTGCAGCAGAGGTCTTCAAGATATACACATGGAATACCTTGTCAACCTCATTAAGATCATGGTCCAGCAAATCACCTCCCCAAAAACTCATACCGATCACACACTTAATAGGGTGAAAATCTTAAAGATGATATTAGGTGAATGAATATATTAGCTAACAGCATCTGAAATTATTCTATGAGAAGCCCTAGGGAGTTTGAATTAACAGGAGAAGCAGAGCATGTGAAAAAAACCCTCTCAATGTCACTTTGTGCCGAGCATTCAAAAACCACACACAAACTCCATATAAACTTGGCAAGTGCTTCAAGGGCCACAATCACCATAAATCTGGGGTAACACTGTAGTCTATTCAAAATGATTTTTTAAAGTACTGTTCTGTTGATGATGTCTTTGTTTTATTTCATCCGGCTTAGACCATTCTAGACTGGCTATGTTTTTCTTTTGTTTACAGAAAGTGTCTCAAAGCCATAAGTCTCTGAAAGTCATCAGCATTATTATTTCTGTGGAAATGCAGCTCAAATGTGGACAGGCTGAGTACACAAGTGTAAACTGTGAATGATACACACGTATCCCTTAGTAGCTACAAGTTTTAGTTCTCACCTTATTCCTCACTTGGTACAATGGGTTATAGAGTGGCCATCTTGCTACCTTCACTTTTTCCCTAAAAAGATAAGCACTTTTTTTGTGTGTCCTTGAAATACTACAAACAATTACCCCCAAATCCACCCAGAACAGATTTAAAACAAACAAATTAGTTTTGGAAGCTAAATACCACACTCAAACCCTTCTCAGTAGCATATTTCCAGGTGACATATTACACTGTCACCTGGGGAATACAGTTTAGGATAACAACAGACATGGACAGAACATGACACAATACTGTCCAGTGTCAGTGTCCAGCTCCAAATTCAGCAGTTGATGGCTTTGGGAGGGAAGCACCAGAGTGACAAGCAACCCATTGGGAAAGAATTACAATTTCAGGATTGTTTATGGCCATAGAGAAAATTAAACATTAAAAGTGTCACATGAATTGCACTCAAGAATCAGCTTAGAAGAATAAAAGATGCTGTTTGTCTGTCTTTAAGATATGAGCATTGGATTGCCCCTGAATGCACTTAACTGTAGCACCTGTAACACCTCCCACTCGAGAGCTGAGTCTGTCAGCCATAGAAGAAAATGAGGTGCCTTCTCTTCTTCCTTACTAAGAGTTTATAAATTATTTTCTGATCTTTTTTTAACAAAAAGGATACTTTTTGGAAAATACAGAAATGAATGAGCAAACAGATTGATTAATTGTCTGAGTCCTTGCCCTGCTTGTGGGTGAATGGTTTAGTTCAAATAATAGCATTTTTTTCTAATATGAAACGCATATAAAAATCAGATTGCAAAGGGTGTCCTACCACCAGCAGCTCACTGACAGCTGCAATGTTGTATCTTATGCCAATTAAATGGAGCACTGTAGATGTTTTTTATGTATTTAAGAACATGTATTTAAGAACACTCGGATGCTTCAGAACACATTCAAGTGAAGAAGATAAAATAAGAGGGCAGAGGTATCTTACAAATAGATGAATATGGCTACAGAATATATCCAGTAAAAACATATACTATCTTCCCTACCTAAAGAGGAAAAAAATGTTAGCACACTTTACACAGTGCTGCAGTAGGATTACAAGTATCTTAAGGGAGCTGGTACTGTCCCTGCGGGAGCCTGTGTACTAAGGCAATAGAAGAAACAGTGTGATGAAAATGAGGGATATATTTGGAGACATCAGAGAGCAATTTGAACAGATACTTGGTGAAGCAAATGATTCCCAGGACACATTGCCCCTCATTGGGAGTGCTACCATTGTACTTTGTGAGAATAGAATTGGCCCTGAATGCTTTGCACCAATGAAAAGGAGATGTAATCTCTTCTAGCACAAAATGGAGCAGTTTGGACTTTTTTATTGACAAACTAATTATCAGACAGCAGAGTCGAATGGAAAAGGCACTGAATGAAGGGTCAGGAACCCCTCCATCTTACCCACCTTTATAAAGTCGCTGAAGATCAGGGAGTAAAAAGTAGTCATTCCAGGTACCATCTATGTGGGGTACGAGAAAGCTTCTTTTGAACTGGAACATGACTGTATGTCTGAAGTGGCATATTTTAAAGACTTTTACAGAGGGACTTTCTTGACTCTTATTGAACACATGAAATACTGAAAATTATATTGATTTGGTTTTTAACTGGAATTAAATTATTATCACTGTTATCACGTGGTGAAAAGAAGCTGTATCCTATGCTTTGAGATAGTATACTTACAATGCAGGAATCACAGAAAAAATGTCAGGGGAGTACAATCTGGGGACAAAGATTGTGTTTGAAGTCAATATTTTGCTAAGATCACATGGAATCGGTAGGTAGAGACAACAAAGTTACCATTCCTAGAGTTTAAAGCAGTTTAAAGCAGTGTTTACATGAAATATTTCTGCCAGCAGCTGGCAAACAATGTTGAAAACAGACAGTAATTTAGCAGAATACTCCACTTGGTGCCTGAAATCATTCTCCTGTCCAAGGCCTCTGTTCTCCATTGCCACTATCTTGAGAAAGAAGGAAAAAAAAAGAAACAAAAAAAGAGCAGCTATTCACAGGCGAAACCAGGAGGCATTCTGGCATTCTAGGCATTCTACTCTTTTCTTTGGTTAGTCATTATTACTGAAATAAATCATCAATCATAAATTGAGCCAGAAAAAAAGGGGGTTTTTCCCTCTAAAAATTAACCTGAATTACTAAATTAATTCCTAGATTCATATACATAACTAAAATTTCCACAAATTTTGAGCTGATCAGATAAAGGTTAATTTGAGTCCAAATGTGGACTGAAGGCAGTCATAAATTTCAGATCTGAGATTGAAAAGGAGTATGAATTTTCCTTAAATCTGGAGGTTTACTTGAATCTCCAGTTACTTACAATTATCTTGAAGTAAAAATCTACAGTATGTGTTTTCAGAAAAAAGAAAAAGAAGCACCCTGGTAACTTAAAACAAATCACTAGGTACATTTTTTAAAACTATTGTTAGAAGAAAGTATTATATGAGGGCATAAAACTAAGCTGATCAAAATCAGCCTTGTATCGACTAAAATTTCCATGTCTACAGGTACTGTAATGGGGTTATGAAATCTTAAGGTGCCAGATAAAAATCCATTGAAACAGAAGCATATTTGGGAATCATTAGACAGTGGTTTGGACATTTGTTCAGGTTGACTGGTAATTTGTTAGTTCTGTTTTGAGGAGATTATCTTCTTGAAAATGCAGCCATCAGAAATTTAAGTCAGTTTTCTTAGACGAAAGAGAGAAGGTGTTGAAAACTAGAGTTCTCGGGTACCAACAGAGCTGTTAATGCTGCAAGCCTCACATGGCCTGCAGAATCAATTCCTGGGCAAATCAGATTGGCTGAAGGAGACACAAGTCCATCAAAATAATAAACTGAGTAGAAAAAAACAGTAGATTACTAATTTACCACTTTGTCCTATGGCATTGTGTCTCTGTTTTGGCTTTCTTTAGCCTCATCAACTGATTGTTCCTACACATTTGCTATATTC
Organism: Scolopax mira; assembly: GCA_004320125.1. NCBI lineage: Eukaryota > Metazoa > Chordata > Aves > Charadriiformes > Scolopacidae > Scolopax > Scolopax mira. The sequence goes on from BJBW01002569.1 coordinate 433,779, forward strand.
AGCGCTGGAAGCCGATGGGATAGAAGCACTCTAGCATGTTGCCACAAGATGGAAAAACAAAATTAAGTTAAAGATCTGATGAAGTGTCAAGATACATGGTCTGCATCACACCTATGAATGAAGTACTGCAGGCAGAGTTTCTCTTGTAAGTTTTTCCTTACCAGTTTTCATTTCTTTGTCCCTAAAAACAAGATTAAAAAGCAAATGCTGGACAAACAACCTTTTAATTTACTCTGCAAGTTGACTGCACAGCTTTTGGACTCTGACTAGATCCTTTTGTTCTCAGCATCTGCAAAGATTCTGCAGGCCGAACAAGGTTTTCAAGGCAGTCATCCATTTCTAATGCCTTGAAAATAAACCCCATTGATACCTCAGTGAAACCAATCATAACTTAATAAGCAGCATCCTAAAGGAGAAATTCTGTCCAATTCCCTCTACGCTGCTTTGTCTGTTAATGAAAGAAAAACGCAAAAGGCAGAAAAATGTGTTTGCTTTTACTGAGCCTGTAACTCTGACTACACTCAGAAATCAGTTGAGCGGGAAGATCCCATTCTGATATACCCCCTTGACAAGACATAGCTGCATTTCAACTGAGCACAGCTCCTGACTCTAATTTTGGTTTTCTTGCAGTTGGTATCTGAATTATATCTGAAAACCAATCTCAGAACTCATCATCGCCTACACATATAAACACACACCCTCAAAATTAAGATAGGCTCAGCTTTCAATAACCTTTACCCACAGATACACCGTGTTCATTTTCACAGCTAATATTTTCACCATCAGATTAATGTTACTTAAGACTGGAGAGTGACATTTTCTGTTTCTCTGGAAAACACGGCACAGGTAATAGTAGTGCCAGTTACCTCATCTTCCTGCCATCTCTACTGATTTTCATCTCAATTGGATTGCTCTAATTGACTAATATTCCTATTATCTTAGGAAAATGCTTTAACTGTGGGATCTATACCATGTATTTTACTACAGTCATTGTTGCCAGCAACACAATACATACAAACAGTGCCTTTACAGGTGCACTCAAAGTTCAGACTAATCATGAATTAGAACTATGAATGGGAATTAAGTAGAACATTCCTTTCTAAGTACTTCGAGGTTGGCAATCGAGGCTTCATTTAGTAACAAAGGTATTAAGCCCGAAGGATTTGGCACTAAAATGGAGCTTCTTTCTGGGGCAGAGATGATTTTACTGAAACATTTGATAATTGTACTTATTATAAGCAGGGGCTGGTAGCACCAATTATTACAAAGGTTGCTTGACACTTCCCATTCATTACAAAATCCTCTTTCCAATTGCTGAAAACTTTGCCAACCTTTAGCTATCCAGGCTGAAATTTTCCATGCTGTATGACTCTCTTAGGCTGATTTATTTATTGAAAGGGAAGCTTTAGCCAAAAAATCTGCCTTTTCCAAGAATTAAACTGGAGAAAAATACATCTTTTGGCCATGTTTAAAAAATAAATCTGGAAGTCTCTATACTTCAGAAAAGATCATGAAGGAGAAAAGAGACTTTTTATCATGCACGTGTCTCATGCTGTTCCTGTGAAACTCAGAAACTGTATTTCAAAAGACTTTAATCCATATTTCTTGAAGGAGGAAATATCTTCTATACCAGGTGAAAGTTTGTTAAAAAAAAAAAAATTAAAAATCCATTTTCACTACAGATCTCTATTCCCTGGCAGCACCTATATGGGAAAGGTGCAGGTTGCCCAGAGATGTTGGGGATGCCCAACTTGGTTGGGTTCAAGACCAGGTTGGATGGGCCTTTGAGCAGCCTGGTCTAGTTGGACGAGTCCTTGCAGGGGAGTTGGAACTAGGTGATCTTTAAGGTCCCTTCCAACCTAAACCATTCTGTGATTCTATGTATGTCCCAGTCCACTTATACCTTTAAGTTGAGCATGCAGCATTGAGGACTATGTTGTTGGAGCTGTTTCTTTTGCTGCATACTTGCATTCCCACCTGTTTGAGATACATCCTGCCATTAAAGGGCAGAGGAAGGTCCATGAGTCTCCTGTGCTTTTAATAACCACCTTTCTGCCAATCCAGTAATACTGATGGTAAAACTGTCTTGACACAGAAGATTAAAAGTACAAGACTAGTCATAAGAGAAAGTAACTGGTCGAAGCATTTTGGCGAAACAAGGACTAGAGAATGGGCAAAAACTAAGCACAAGGCTGTTTAGGTGTAAAAACTGTGGATGGAGGGGGAAGAAGATGAAACAGCTATTGGGACCAGGAGCCTAGAAATGGACTGAGTGGAGCCTAAAAGCAGCTAGCAGAGATGGAAACCTAGGTCACTTACAATGAATAACATACACTTAGTGAGTGTGATGTCCTTGGGGTCCTTCTGTGGTCTATGGAAAAGTACTTACCCCACGGGATGGCTGGTCACGGTGACCAAGCTAAGCTCCTAATTTGAACCGCCTTCTGGAGAAATCTTTCTTATGAAGGAAATAAGCCTTCAGAGGGTAAAGTTAGACTCTGTGGAAGAGAAGCTGTGACAAAGGCCCAGACAACTCTCCAGAGTTGAACTGGAGAAACGTGTTTGGGAATTCTTCTAGAAGTAGGGCAACTGAGTCTCTTCTCCCTCTGCTTATCAGTACAGGTCTCTCTTAAAGATGCATAAATGCTGCTCCTGTGGAACTGGACTCCACCCCACCCTCCACCACAGTGCTTGTATGTGTTGCTAAACAAATCAATTAATCCACATTTTTACAGCTTGTCAATCATCGTCTTAGGGCCCTAATAGGAGACCTTAGAGTCTGATCTGCAAAATTGCTGAGCATTCACAGCTACAACTGAAATTGGTAGGAACTATGCTTTGAATATACAAAATATTTTGCAGTGCTGTGAACTCAGGAAAAAAAGAGAAAAAAAAGCAAGTCTCAGACACTCAAAAACCTTTGGCAATGTTTTCTCTTCATCTTCCTATCTCTGTTTGCCATCTGTCCAAGTAGGGGTGCAGTATCCCCTCATTTCATTGAGGCATTGTGAAAAAAGATTATTTCATGTCTGTGAAGCACCCAGATACAATAACGATGACTGCTGAAGGAAAACTCCCAAGGAAATTAATAATTCTGTATTCAGAACAGGCTTTGAATAGTGTGCAGTAAATAAGCCATGGGGTACACACTGAACAATGAAGATAAAGGAAAATATTAAATAGCTGCTCATTAAGTGAGCAATATCCATCCTGCACTTTAAACAGAGCAGAGATTTAGTAGTATGGGACCTTGTGATTAAAGACAGTACCATAATGCATATAGCACAAAGGCTATAGTGAATTTGGGGCAACAACTTAAATTCTTGCCTTTCCCAAGTTCTAAGTGTTTGGCCTGGCTACTTCATGAGAATGCCAAAGTCTCTTAATTTAGCTCCACACAAAAAGGCACATAGATCAATAAAGATTAGAAAGGGGAATGGGTTCCAGAACTGGCTCAACACAAAGTCCAAGGGTGTCTGGATTCAGTTCATATTAAAGAAGAAAGCTGACCACAGCTTTTTATCTGGATCCAGATGTCCTTAAATTTCACAGATAATCAAGATGTTGTTCTACTTTAGTACCCACTCTACTGTGATATTTTTCTCCCTAAGTTGTGAGAGTGTTTCTATGGACCTCTGAATTATCTTGATCCTTATAAACATTGCAATCATAATCCTGCTATTAAATTCTACTTATTCTTGGTACATACAGAGCGTTTTGTTTAGCAGTATCATTAAAGAAGTGTGAGGTAGGCATAGGTTCTCTTAAGCAACTTAGGTAATTCAGGACAGAATACGTATTTTAGATTGTGAGACTATAGTGAAAGGACAGGACAGAGAAGATACTACATCAGGACTAGAGGGCATCCCAACAGGGTCAGGATGGAGGCAGAATGGATGCAGCCCTGTTGGAACAGGAAATCTCTGGAACCTTGCACACATTCTCATGTCACACTCCTAGAACCCTCCAGTCACACCAAAACAGTGAGCAAGAGGAAGCCAAACAAAAAGCAATGGAAGTGGCTGTGCCACAGAGAAAGTCATAGGAATACCATAAGAAAAGTGTATTCTGAGCCTTTTCTTGATGAACACATCAAGAAACTGTGTGGCATAAACTGCCATCCAACTTCCCACAGCTATATGGGAAGAGCAAAGCATCAAAGAGGTGGGAAATCAGAGTGGGCAGGTAGATGGTCCCATTTCCAAGGCAGACAAATCATACAGCTCCACCCACTATTACAGCCTTCAGCATCACCCTGACATTTGCTTCAGCCGTACCATGTGAAGCCACAGATAACCAACAGACCACGTACCATTTCACATAACAAAGCATTTCTATTTGTGCTGTCCTCCAGGCTCTATGCTTTTAAACTTCCAGGTACACAAACAACAGGACATGCCTTCAGGTGGCTGTGCACTGGGAGTTATCAGAGTGGTAAGAAAGTATTCAGTTCAAACACAGAATCACACCATTCCACACATGCACACTCCTGGATGACTGCTTTTACAAAGTCTTTACTTTTAAAAATTTAAACAAAATATAAAGTGACTGCAAAATTTTCTTTTATACAGTAATTTATCCCAAACGTTCTGAAAAAAGTAAGGCAGCAAGAAAGATCAACTGCAACATTTTCTATGCTGCATAATAAAGAACTTTGCTTTATGACAGCTCTGAAAGCATTTTCTTTTATCCAGCATGAACTTGTCAACTGTCAGGAAGTTATATAGATATTTGGTCTTAAGTCCTGAGACAGAGGTTAGAAGCTCCTGATCCATTTGTCTTGTTTTATTCGCTATTACATAAAAACTTCACTATCTGTCCAGAATTGATAGAAGCAGCATGTCAGAGGAAAAGGATATTGACATAACTGGGGAAAAACCAAAATCAATTCTAATCTATTCTTGTTCCCACTGGTTTGGCAAGCAGAAAAGTGAATGTTCTAATCCTGATCACTGGATCCCATTTCCCATATGAGAACATGGGCAATACTCCTCTCTAATACTTGGGATGCCACTTCTGCTTAAGATCTAATTCCTGATCCCAGGGGGAAATTTTCTGTTTCCAGATCTACAGACAATGCATGCCAGTCTTTGAGCCACCCATAAGCAATAATTGCATTTTATACGTACACAGCAATGTAAAGAACTCATATGTAACACAGCCATGCACCCTGAACTTCCACTGCAGGTACCACAGCAGTGTCTGTCTTCTTCATACAGACTTTTCCATTGACATGTGGGAATCCTCAATCCTGCCCGTAATCCCAGATCAACCATCTGACACATTTGCAGTGTTTCTCAGCATGTCTGCTCATTCTCAGCATATCCTCATGCAGTTATACAGCAAGTCCATCAGACAAAGCACCTAATTAACCCAGAAGTCCTGCTTTTGCTCCCAATGTCCAAAGCATCCAGGGCTGCAGGAGGATCGGTCCCAGACCTTCTCTCACTAACTTGGTACAACACCGGCATCTAGTGGAGGCCACCCTGGAGAGCAGGGAACCAGAGTGCTAAAATGCCACATTGCTGCAGTGACAACTACCTCCTGGTATGAGGGGTGAAAAGTAGCCGCTCACCTCTAACTAAATATCAACTTGCTGCTTCTCACTTATAAACTGTCATGAATAGCAAACAGGAATTCCATGCTTTTCATTCCTTTTTATTCTCATCCTCACCATAAACCCATTTTGAAATGAAAGACGTTTACTTCAGCCTTAACTGGTAGGTTCTTCAGAGCAATTGCTGGAGGTCTGTGATTCAACATGTTTAAGTGCAAATACTTTTCAGTGCTGAGATGTTAGAACATTATGAATAGGCAGTTACCAAGCTTTGCTGGGCAGAACAGTCCTGTTCAGACAAAATGCTGCAGAAATAAAACCTGATTTTGTGTAAAGATGTTCTATTTGAAACCGTTACAATATTTTGAAAGCAGGTCTGTCCTCCCCGGATGGCAAAGAGGAAGATTAGCACCCACTTAGAGGTGGTGAAATCATGTTGCTAGGATCCCATTCCAGGTTCCTTAGAAGATTTGTTGTTTAACAACACATCCAACTTCATCTCTTCAGCTTTCTGATTTGAGTAGCCTATTTGAAAAACTTCTTAGCACACCTTCAGATTGCTCATTTCCCACAGCCCAGTTGAACAGAGTATGAAGAAATTGGTGCTTGCTACATTTGAACGATTCATGTAAAGGTGTTTCATGAGGGCAAAACGAAATACAGAAGCAATACACATCAGAGTCTAGCAACGAGTAACCAATCTGCTAAAAACGAGGCGCTCTGAGCAGAATGGGTCCAACTCCTTCCTTCTGTGCAGCTATAGTGACCAGAGCCATATCTACGTTTGTGCTAACCTATAAACCTCAAACCTACACATCATGACAGGTAAAATTAACCGCCCAGGATTGTCTCAGTTGAAGAAAAAACTTCATTATCATACCCTTTATCTGAGTTACAAAGTTACTTTTTCTCTAAATACATCATTTAGTTTTCAAATGCCAGTTTTATTACATTGATTCCTTAAGCCAATTTAAAGCAGAGAATATTTCAGTAGGAACATTTGCTCTCAGAATTAAGGTTTCTCCTGTGAGTTTTACATGGCTTGTTTTAACAATGGAAGCTGAAGAGGATTTTGTGTTCTTCCCTCCCCTGCTTTTACCCCAGGGAAGGCAGGATTGCTAATAAAACCCACAAAGATCAACCCTAAAAATAAATATCTGCTGTTGGTCTAGACAGCTCTGGCTCTTGAAAGAATTTGATCTGGGTGGTAATTACACTTCACTTTCGATCCATATATGAATTCAGTACTGGCAAGATATGTCAGACTTTTATCTTTCTATCCCCCCCTGATCCATCCATCAGCATTTACAAATCATTCATCATAGGAAAAGCAGTGCTGGAGATGATAGAAGTCTTTTGTTGATTCACACAGCAAACAGCACAGACAACAATAGTGGAAGCTTCTTTACGTTACCCTGCTATCATTCTTGCACCATGCCCAGAGAGAACAAGTTTAAAGGTGAGAAAGCATCCCTTTTATTCATCAGTTTATGTTATAAATTTGCCTACTAGATTCTTTTAAGGTCTCTTAGGGAAGGCAGGATGTACATACAAATATCTAATAAAAGATATCATCTCCCTGTGAATGCCTAGCTTCCATTCTATCCTTAGACCACCATGACTTCAACATGGCTATTATATTACTAATAACGAGTAAACTGGGAGGTATCAATTTTACAAGAAAATACTTGTCTGATGATAACACCACCAAAATCTGGTGAACGCTCTGTTTAAACACAAAAAGAAAAAGCAAGTCCTTTTACAACTCATCTCCTTTGCTACTCTAGAGACTGTTTATATGTTTTCCTCCTGGCCTTGAAGAATCAACACAGCAGCTTACTTAGTGGGGAACAGATTTTTGTTCTTTCAGCTGATGGCCTTTACAAACTCCTGTCCTGAAGCTCCCAGTTCTTGGTGCAAAAGTAATGACTCTTCCAGCATCAGAAACCAGAGAGAAATTTCTATGGCTGAATTTCCCATTTTGACCATAATGCTATCCTGTCTAAGTTTGCTTCACTAGCTTTCAATTAGCCAGTTGCCAAAAGATAAAGATTTTTTTGGATACTTAAAACATTCTTTTCCTTTTCTCATTGCTTTTCTAGCTATTTCCACCACTACTATTGTAAAAACAATTGAAAATAGGGTAAACCAATCTAAGTCTAAATCCTTCCTTTGCCTCTCCACAAAACTGGATTCTTCTCTTTCATGGTAAAGATTTTCATTAATTTCACTTCAAGGAAAGAATTTCAAGGGAGGAATAGTATTACTCATTTGCCTGCTGTTCTTGGCAGGCAGTGACACGTACAGAGTAAAGCCACAGGTCCTGCTATTGCCTTCAATTTAGAGAAAAAGAGAAAGAGAGAGAAACAAAGGCATTGCTGTTTCAGAGTTAGAGAGGAATGAGTAATGGATATTTTGTGGGTCACACTAACCTGTATGGACAGTTCTCAGATATTCTTTGAATCCTAAGGTCTTCAGGAGGTCACTTGTTTCGGAAGCATCCATTTACAGTAAACTTGGAAAACATATAGCTCTGGATAAAGTGAATCTCAATTCTCCTACTCGCTGTTGAAGGTTGGTTGTAATCATGTCAGGATCACTTGCTTGTTTTAGGATCTATTGTGAGACTTTATACCTACATAAGGCATTACAGATAAAAAACATGCCTAAATTTGTTTCAAAAAGCGAAGCAAATGTTTTTGGTCTCCAGGAAAACATACCTTTGGGAAAAAGCTGAAGCTGAGAATGTCCACTCTTTTCAGTGGAGCTATGACAATTCATCTCCGTATTGTTTTAACATTTTTGTTTTAATGTTTCTTGGTGAACTCAAGACAGACTGAAAACAGAAATGTGATGTTTGTGTTAGCACCTAACACAATGGAATCCCAATCTCAGTTTGGGCTTTCAAGAACTACTAGAATATGCACAAGAATAATTAACAAAAATTAGCATATTTCTGACTGCTGAATAGATCTAAATACCACAGCTGTCTGGATCAGAGAAAGTGACAGCCTACAGACTGCATTCAACCTATGGACTGAGTCTGTCCCACTCCCAAATGGCTTACGATCAGAGGATGTAGCTGTAGGGAGCTGCAGCAGTCATTGCTCCCATCTGTTTACACCATTTTTATGCCAGAGTTCAATGGTCTCAAAACAAGGAGCACTGAATGGTATATGCAGTCCTATTCAGTTACCATGCAATACAGCTTGTTTTATTCACATAAACTAAAATTGGGTGCAGGCTTTGCTAATACATTAGACTGGGAAGTGCACTAGCTCAAGAAAAGAAAAGGGGTAAGACAGAAGGGAAGGCAGGGGTATGTCTTCTGCTGATGACAGTCAAGCCTGTCTGTGACTGTAAAGCCAATCTTAATATAGTATTACATGATTTAGAAGCCCTCCAAAAGCGCTGTTATGTTATTTGGCCATAAACCTGACGTTCTGTGTCTAGATAATCCAAATTCTGCTTCACAATTCCTTCACTTGTACCTTAACTAAATCACTTCATAGCCATACTTCAACCTTGCACATCAAAACTGCTTATTCCCAAAGCATTTAGGAGAGTGCTGGAAGGGAGTCGTGAAGGTTAGATAGTCAGCATTCATTTGCTGATGAATCTGAGCAATCTCCAAGGGATCCATGACTGCAGCAAATCTCCAGCCCCTCTGAAGGTCTGTCAGGGGAGTCACAACTTTATGTGTAGAGTTGGTAGCATCTACCGACCAGCCCTTCTTGAGAATTCAACCCTAGACATGCTGAGACAGGAGTCAGGGAGTCTAGAAAGGGTTGTGTGGCTATGAGCACAATACAAAGAGGATTAATAATGCTAGGAGTCACACTATTTGGGTCTGAAACCAGAAGTTTCCAAGAACCTGGAACGCATGGGAATGTAAGAACAATCACGTTGAGTCAGTTGACAGCTCCCTTTAGCACGGTGCATTGTTTTCAACAGTAAGGTAAAGAGTATAGAAACAAAGCATTTCTTCCTCAGGGACATCCTCCAACCCTCCAGCAATCAACAGTTTAGCACTAAGAGATCACACCAAAACTATTGTGTTTGATAGTCACAAACAGACCTACCCTCCAAAATTACACTAGTCCCATTTTTAACCTACAGAGATTTCTGACCTCCGCACCATCTTGCGGCATTAAGTTCCTAAATGTAATTAAGAGTTGCACGAAAATCTGCTTCCCTGTTATTAGCTGTAAACACAAAATTGGTCAGTTCCATCCAGCTTCTGGACAGAGTAATGATCGTTCCTGCACTGTAGACTAGACTTTATTAACATCCTGGGTAATTATATGATACCTTAGACTGTTTGAATCTTAATGATCAAACACAACCTTGAAAGAAAAAAAAAAAAAGTATTTTCAAGAGCAGGCAATGTTGGGTATCATCCAAGCTGCCTCCTCCAGCAATACTCCCTACGCACTGTCTAGACCCACGATATGCAGATAGGAATCTGAATCCTGATCACTACACTGGAATCTTAGGCACGTAGATCATCACACATCACTAGCCCAAATACCTTTCTCTGTGTTACATGCCTCTGCTTTTAGAGCAACGGGACAGCATGCTGCAAAGATATATTAAAATCCTGTAACAGATGGAGGGGAAAAAAAGCCTTCTTTGCCTTCTGCACACAATTGCCTCAATCTTTCCCCACCAGAGTTGTTATGTCTCAAAGACATAAGCCAAAAGATGGCTGCACAAGCTGTGTTCACTTCTGTGGCTGCCTACAGCAACCCAGTGGATAAACAACAGCCATTTCAGCTGAAGAATAAGAAAACCATCTAAGTGGTGTTTCCAGTAGAGTGCAAAGTGTCACAGGACAAAACAAAGAAAAGCAGAACCTTCTGCAAAGAGGGATTTCAGCATCTGCATAGCTTGCAGGAGTATTTAACGTTCAGCATCTGTCTTTGAAGGTGAAACTTTCTATAGTGGTCACTGAGGGGACAATTAACATGCAAGTAAATTGGCTCCATTAAATCAACAGGGTCTGAAACATATGGGGACAAGCCAGTGGACTTTTTGCTTCCAGAAATAAGCTGCTTCTATCATGGAAATAATCTTAATGTTTGCTGACACTGTAATTAAGAATTAAAGCTGCAGAAAAATGTGAGGTTTGCTAAAACACAATAGATATCTTTTATCCATACAATATATGGCACCAAAATATTCAGTGTTCTGGGGAGGATAATTAATCAGTGTTCTCTTGCTGAAGTTCTTTTAATTGTCTATGATGGGCTGTGTTGGGGGGGAAGGGGGATTATTCAGTTTCAACATGGAACAAGATCAGGCACCATGGGGAATATTTACACGAATAATGATTGCATGATCAAGATCTTTGATCTTGGAATTGCTATTCTGTAATCATCTGTAAAGCACCAGGAGTGCCCCTGGCACTGTATACATAATAATAAATGATTAACAATAAATCATGTAATTAAATCTTCACTTCGAATATTCTTTTCATAATTCTTGCCTCAGATTTAAGTTCCCACATCAGACATATTAGGTCCTCATAATATTATTAAAGTTCCTACACTTCAGCTTTTAAAATTCCCCTAGGGATCTATTGTTTCTTTGTTTAACGTGTTTATGAGCCAAGAGCCCCATTAAATACAATAGGGAAACTCCCAGACCTTTAAAAACATTACCACCAGAGACATTTCTTAGGAAACAGGACCATTTTTGTCATTCCATCATGTAACTATTGGAAAATCTATTGATCAGAGAAGTTCCAGGAGAAAAATAGGAAAAATACTGCTCCGTGATCATCAAGTCATTAAGACCCCAAGGGTCACCAAGGCAGAACTGCTGCACACATACAGTTTTCCTTCCCCCATTGCATTCTGGTCATTCACATAACCCCATATTAAGGGTATTTTGTATTATGATCAATCTTTATGCCTCATCACCTTTGTAGATGCTTTCTGTAAGGACAAGGAAAAGACAAAGCCTCCTTTCTGTCCTTGGTCTGGAAGATAAGGAGGTGGGCAGATGCTTAAATTCATGTAAACCCAAGCTGTACGTTGTCCCCTACAGATTTGAATGGAACATTACATCTGAGACAGGATATTTTGCCAGAAAATGGTAGAAATTGAGTATCAAACATCGACTTTTAAAAGTTAATTCCCACTCATCTTCAAAGGCTCTTCCTAACAAATATGGAGAGAGACTCTTTACAGAGAGCAAGAGAGAAGGACGAAGCCACTGTCAGTGTGCTGAAGCAATATACCAGAGACAAACTTCATGGTCTGAACCCTTGTTGAAAATTGTTTCACCTTGCACCCTGTAATCTAGATAACGAGTGAATTCTGGTTTATTTTAGAGGGGTTATCTTGCCTAGCTGCAAGGCTTTTCTCAACTGCTAGTTGTATTTCTCTAAAATACATACTGAATGAGTTTTATTTTTAAGCCCCCTCGGTGAAGCCACAGAGGATAAGCTGGGGTGCTGTGGTTTATCAGTTCAGCCTCATGATTCAAAGAGGGCACAGAGCTAAGCAGGGAGTTCACACGTCTGTAAAAGTGTACCCAAGGGATACACAGGGTTACTGTGTAAAAGCCCAAGTGAGAATGCCTGGCATCAATCTCAGCTACATCATGCCAGTAAAGACGGTTCATCTGCAGTTGAGTTGGTGATTTCTCAACATAGAGTTAGAATGAGAGTTAGAGTGAGCCATGGGTGAAATGGAAATTCCTTTTGCCTCCACTAATGCATTTTAAATGACTCCCACTTAGAGTCAAATAATTACAAGTTCTATTTTGTTAAACAGTTAAAAAAACAAACAGAATCTGTATTAGGCTGGAAAGTTCTACATTCCAATGAAGATGAGGGATGGTGAACATAGCCCGTGGCCAAACACAGCCCACGCAGATCTTCACACTGTTGAAGCTTTCATCTTCAGCACCCCAAGGTACAGCCCACAGAGACTATGGGATCTCAACATGTAGTGCTCCAACTTACTCCAGTCTAACCCATATTGCATGCAGGGACCTGTACCTTCCCTGAGCCGTACTGTCACACCACAATCGAGGAGGCTCCCAGCCTGATGTAGCTTTAAGTACATGGGGAGCAGAGGATTTAGATTGGATTTCAAGAGGATGAGACCTTATGCAACCAGCATGGTTCCCACAGGGCTGCTGTTTCTTCAGACATTAGTAATTGACAGTGTACATCTTCACCCATCAGTTTGCTGATTCTCGATGAACAGCATTCTCATGTTATATATATCCTATACTAATATTTAGAATTCACTAAAAAATAAAAATCAAGTGTGTTTCCCTCCTGCCTCGCCAAAATCCAATGATACACATCCAAAAATCATACAGAAATTGATTATATGCTTGATTGTAAAGGTGTCTGAAAAGATGGCAAGGAATAAGGTCATGCAAAGTTTCATATAAAAAGGGAACTTTTACAGTATATAATTTCTAACTTATGACCCAGTGTTAAATAACAGAGTGTTAGAGAAATGAAACTTGAATAAATGAAGTTGCAGCTGTATCTCTGTAACACCTTTACAGGATTTCGCGGTACAACCCTAATGAAGAGATCTTGTAGCACAGTCTACCTTCCCAGATTGCCAGTGGAAAGTTATTATTAGTACAGATATGGTACCTTACTATTAAAAAAATGTTACAAACAAGTTCTCAGTAGACCTGTGAAACAGCTAAGAACAGACTGAAATGCAGAGATAAAAAGAGATTTTATGCCAAGAGTTTCAATCAAGTCAGTTTACTCCACAGTGCAAATCCAGAGCTACCAGGACTGGATAAGTCCTTATACAAGTATCAGTTGTGCTAATGAGACAAGTTATTTAGCTATGGCAACAGAATAAGAAAGGATTAGAATAAATTTGCAATTTCTCATTCCCAAGTCTTGAACCAAATCTGAGGATCACCTCTCGGTTCTTAGCCTAGTGTTCTACTCTATCTTTTGAATTACCTTTTGTTGAACTGAACTTTACAGCAGTATGATCAGTCACTATCAGCTCCCTGTAGAGAAAGAAATTGAGTTATCCAGGATAGATTTTAAGATTGACAATATATATGACATATTCATATTTTCATCCTTTTTAATATTAAAACTGAAAGTTACTTTCTACTAACATTACTCACTTTTATTTGCATTTTGTATTGAAGGAAACTAAACTGTAGCCTGTAGGTTCTTTTAATACCTTCAGTATTAGAGGAATCAGCTTCCTCCACATTACCAGTATAATAGTGGAAACAATGATCATGGCACAGGCTCCATTACTGGGCTCTAGGATTTAAGAGACCCTTTACAGAGGACAGCAATGTTCCCTCTTTGCAGCTCTGCCACAGTCTCAGCATGTAATCTTGAACAAAATGTTCAATTGCAATATCCTGCTTTCTTTTCTTCAGATGAAAGGAATTAGATAATAATTTATAGCCTCCTTTCTAAATGCTCTCAGATTTATGAATGAAGCATTCTTCCTTCCCTTGCTATTACATTCCTGCAATGGTTTTTTGTCTGAAACAAAGGATGTTGCATTAGAAGGGTAACCAATAAGCCACCTAAAAAAAAAAAAAAAAGGAACCTAGCCCGAGGTCAGCATGACCTGCAGTAATTGCTTCTTTGGCTCTTAGACACACACCAAGGATTAGCAGCCACCCTACACAATTGCCTACAACAGCAGAACACTATAAAACCAAGCCTTTTGTCCCAAGCTTACTGCTCAAAGGACACTAAATACTTAGTTCATTCCTAATTTATAGAGAATATTTATTTGGAGAATAAATATTCCTGGGAAGGAATCCTATGGAAATTAACCCTTGCTTCTCTGCATGCTATTACTACATGCAGAACGGCCACGTTTCTCCAGAAATTCCTAGTCCTTCGAGATAGCAAATGTTCTGATTAGTTTCTCATGTAACCGTCCAGCCCATAAATGCCAGAGCCAGACTGAAGGGAACAGTTATGCAACAGGGCCCTGTAGAAGAGAAAAAACCTGCCCAAGGCAAATTGGCTGCTTACATCATATATTTTCATGCTCTGTTTACAACTTCTCTGTATAGGAATCTCACAGTCCTGCTGTATAAGGCACAGGTGAGTATTTTCTGGTGAAATAAGAAAAAACCCACACAACTCGCTGAACATTCATCTCAGATTTCAATTGAACATAATCTTTTAAATGTCACATGTTTAGATGTTTGGTTGGGGTGGGGTTTTTTTGTTGTTTATTTGTTTAAAATGTCTAAACCTTTAATACATTAAGTACAATGAGTGAGGATACCTTCCAAATACTCTCTAGCAATTCTTTTGTGAAACCACAATTCCCACCACGTTCAGTTCTTCTGAACTCCCTTGTATATATTCCTGCTTCATACCAATGCTAACAAGCTAAAGAGGGGAATCTGAAACCTCTACTCCTCACTAAGGGGACTCTGATGTTACTTTAAGCAAAAGCTTAATGAACATTTTTCCCCAAGTGCAGTGCTGGCTTAAGCAGCTCCTGTTCCCTGAACTAACATGAGAACTGATTCATGTTAAAGCTACAGATCATCTTCTACCTGTGTCAGTTTCCCAAGGTGTTCAGACACTGCAAACAATTCCTACTTAGGCCCTGCTAAAAGTACTTTTATCAGCAAGCACTGAAAAACTTAAAAATTCCTGGAAATTCTCCCCCATCCATCCATCCCACAGACTTGCACCATAGCTAGGCACGCAGGAGATGAGAACTCAAGCAGTGCTCTAACAGCAGGTTTCAACAGTGAAAACACAAAATGAAGTTTTCTCCAAGGCCAGAATATCCCTGAGCACAGCAACGCAGGAAGTGTTCTGATGTACTTTTTGCACACAGAACTCCATGGCTTTAGATATTCAGCCATCATTTAGCTCTCATCTGAAATAAAAATCCTTAGGATTAATGACTAACATTAGCACAATGCAACTGCTAATGCCACAGGCAAAGCTTACTTTAAACAAAAACCCAAGTGGGTGGACAATTAGTTCAAAGGATGCTCTGCATCTCACAATCTAACACCTTCCTTTCAGCACAAAGAGAAGACTTTCTAGGGTAGAAACACCTTGAACAGAAAACATTCAGAGATGTACTGACATGTTTTGAACAGGCCAAAAATTAAATCCTTCCTTACATGGCAGCACTTCTTTATGAAACAGCTGATGAGAGTAGGTGTATTTGAAAACAAAATCATGTACCTCACATTTCTCCTACTAGTATGTTAAGATTTCCATCAGCTCAAAACTGCAACTGCAGTTTGTGACTGTAGTTTAAAAAGAGTTTCAGAGATTTGCTTGATGTGGCAGAAGATGTGAGTAAAGTTGGCATTAGTGGACATATTCTATAAGATCAGTGCAATGTCTACAAAAGCTTCATCAACATGTAGATGTTTAAGTATTCACTGATGCTTTTTTTCTTTTAAAATAACCTAATTACGAGTTAGAAAACAGAAATGAAAAAACTATCAGTCACAATAAAGAACCTATTAGAGTATATTCTTGAAGCTGACAATTTAACTAGCTATAGGATATAAAGGAATGAAAACACAAGGGAGAGGTGGTCAGTGTTTTTGTTCATGCCCTTAAAATTTACTTTTTTGCAATCAAATGAGTTACCTGTATTGAATCACAAGTGTAACTTGCATCTTCAAAAAAGAAATCAAGAATTTAAGAGACAGAACTGTACTATTTCAGACAGTAGAAGAGACACTGGATCAAGAACCAGCTGATCCCTGTTCTAGGGGATCAGATTATTTCTCTGTGTCACTGACTTGCCCTCTTTGTGCAGCCGGGCCAAAGAGCCAAAGCTCACTCTCCTTTCATCCCAGAGATGCCAGAGCCCTTCACAAGATTGAAGCCTTGCAACGTTTCTGTGGGAGAGCAGCACTAGAAGAAAAGCCAGAGGAAAACAGAAGTAATGGAAATTACACAGTAATTCCACCAGTGAACACCTCACACTCAGCACTTGAAACACTACATGTGAAATATTTCTCTTTAAGTCATGAGACAGAGAAAAAATAAATGCATAGACATCACATTGGCTCAAAGAAGAAAAACCAGCTATGAGAGCTGGCATTCGGATTGAGTGCCGAGGACAGGGATCTCCTGTGTTACCCACAGGATGTTGTGGGTCTGGCAGGGGCAATGCACACAAAAAATGCTGGTTAGGTTGGTTTTCAGGGAATGAATGCAGGACAAATAAGTTCGGAAGGCTTAATGTTTAGTCACAAAGAAAATCTCCATTAGCTGGTACTGAGATTAGAGCATGTGCTTTATGGATGGGACTGCCTTAATACAGAAACAACTGTGAATATTTGCATTGCACCAACAGGCAGCAATAACAATCGGAAGTTTTGGTATAAAAGTTGTTAAGAATTGTGTTAAATTTAACTATAGTGTATTCTCCTGGGTTGCAGTAGAGCTTTGGATCTCTTGCCTATTATAAACAGCACCTCAGTCAACAAGAATTTAGCTTGGAGGAATGCATTACAAATGTAAAACAAATCAAATTAGCTCTTAGATGTTATCTGTTGATATCTCATTTCTTCCTCAGACTTTTGCTAACCACTGGAATGCAACATCTGGGCAGCTGGGGAAGGCAACTGCTTTACTAAAAAGTACTAAATAGTAAATATAGGTGCTACAGAAGAAATTATACCACCCTGCTTTACCACACCACCTACAGCACAGGATGAACTATGAGCAGTCACCTGCCACAAAAAAAAAAAAGGTAATTAGGTGTATGTGGCCTGTGTCACCTTTACAGCATAAAAAGCCAACTTAATCAGAGCAATTATATGCTAAGGATAAGTGACAAAGTTACAGTCATCTGTTGCAGAGGTTATTTAAAGAAATCAAGATTTGGATCACCATTTACTTGTTTCAATTTTTTTTTCCCTGCCACAGAAATTTGACAGCTCTGGAAGAATTCAGTAATGCATTCAATTCTGACAACCATAGGCTTCACACTTAATATTTAACATATTTTAACTTTAAATATAGAACAGCATACTTTCTTCTTTTTTTAAAGAAAGTTTGCTTTCTTGAAAGTTCTTTGCTATTTCCATAGAACAGACCAGGGAAGAGATTATGTGACTTTCTCAGTCAAAATTTTACACAGCATTTCACACTGATTAATGTTAAGTGACAGGCTCCAGTATTACACCCACTTGATGCAATGATTTACATAGAACTAGAGGTTCTACTGCCCAGTGGTTTAACAAATTTGAGAGGAACAAATGAAAATGTACTGTAGCAGAAGTGCCACAACTGTGAGTTCTATTAGATAGAGATCAGACTGTGAATCACTTGATAAACCATGCCATTGCAAGCAAAGGCTTTTGCAGACTCCTTACCAGCAAAGATGATAACCCTCCTGTGCAGCAGCTGAATGCTGTGAGAAAGGAACAGAGTTAAGGCTTCACCACTAAGGTCTCTCTTAGAAGCCAGAGCTGATCCACTATCGCAATTGAGGCTCCCATTTGTCTAACAGGATCTTTCACCAGTGGTTTTAAACTTTCTCAAATCGCCTGGAAACAGACTGGGTGAAACACTAGATCATTTACAGCAGAGAACAACTATGTACTGACATGGGCTTTGGGTGACATGGACCAATAGACTGTGATCAACAAGCACCATATTTAGCCAGCACAGATGTATAGGTCTTCATCAGACAATTAAGAAAGTAGTTGTAAAAATCTAGAACAATTTTCATAATTAAAACCAAAGAGAAATTGGAAATGCATCAATTATCCGGGGCATTAAAGATATTTTACAATCTAAATATAAAAATACAGGTTAGAGTTACTGAAATTTCTGGAACTATGCCAGTTTTCAAGATCTATTTTGTGTTGCCACATGAAAAGTTTGTTATCTTTACAAATAAGAAAATGTATCTTTTGTTAAGGTTTATGCTATCCCTTACTTTCAGAATACAAAAATGTATGACTACAGAACACTGTACGTACTCGGGATCAAATAATATCCTTCTAACTCACAAAATGTGCTTACACAGAATATTCTGATCTCTTCCAAAGATTTCCATATGCAACCTTGAGTAAGTAAATCTCCATGTTTACCATGTACCATAGAGAGGAAAACATTGCTAAAACCCCCCTTCACACTCAGTCATTACTCAACTCTTCCAAAGGCTTGTGCAGTGTTTTCTGCACTAGTGTGTCCACCCCCACAGCCAGCCACACGCCTAGTCCCTTGCTGGTGCAGGCAATCACATCATAAACTGATCAAATGCCATTGTAAAACTAAATAGGCTTTCTGGCCTAAGTTTCCAAAATTTGGGAGTGGGCCTCTCTTCCATTCAAACTAATTTGGGTAACAATGAAAAAATTCACTCATAAACAGGGCTTCTGACTACATCTTTTTCCGTCAGTGGTTCTTGTTTTCCGCTCCAACCCACATCATCTATTCTCTTCCTTCCCCCCATTCTTTCCCCCCCAAAAAAGGCTGGCTTGGACACTGTGCTTCAATTTTCTGTAGAACTTTCTATTTTTCTTTCCCATTCTTTTTGTTTAGTATATGAAAGCAGCTTCCTGTTTAGAAACATGGGAGTCCTACACCCTCTGTAATGATGTATTCAGCCCATCAATGATCTTGGCATGAATGCCTTAAACCTTAATAAGCCTGATGGGACTTTCTGTACATGTCATCATCAGTCCAAAAAACAATGCACAAGGTTTGTCATCTTGCACTGAATCAACTCCCTTATCAATGCTGCAGTTCTAAAAAGAATTCTAATGGCTTACAAACCCTTCTCCTCTTAAATATTTTTAAGTTACAGATTTCCAATGCCTACAGAAGAAGATCAGAAGCACCAAGAGGAGACAGCGTTGTTGTAGAGCTCCCAACATGATCAATACTGTTCTGCTCTTCCTGCCCTGAGTCCCTGCAGTCTGCCATTGCTCACACTGCTCAAGTCTCACTGCAACCTATAACCCAAGTCCTGGGCTTGTTCTATGCTAGAGAATAGGAATGAAACACATGATGTAACCGCTGTTCAGCTTTAAAACAAGCATCCCCCCAAACCCTACACATAACCCAGAACAAAATTTTATATTGTCTAAATATGTAACCTGGATCAAAAATCTATTTCTGTGGGTTCAAAAAGGCAGCAGCATTGTTGACTTGAAATAAACTGATGTATTTGTCACTTGGGGAGTTTAGCATGCAAACATTCCTAAGTGCAGGCTGTTCCCTCCACTGAATATTAACTGCAATTAAGTTCTCCAGTGAAGTGACTGGACAGCCATAGAACTAGCACTTGAATCAGTGGGTGCAGAGCAGCCTTGTACACACCACACACAACAATGTGCTGTTCTTCTCCAAGTAGTGCGTAGCAGCAAAGTGGTTAACCACAATTTATTCTATACAGCATAATTCTTCAGCTCATGCTACTAGCAAAGCTGCTAGTCTGGAGTTCATGCAGTTTCAAATCTGACAATGCAAGGCACACATACTGTTTCACTTTAACTCTTTTGGGGGCTTGGTCTGTGCCTACATAAACATCAAAACATATTTTGATCTCTACTTATGGGTGAGCAGCAGAGTTAATTTAAAACTGTCAGCAAGTGCCATCCTAATTAAAAACAAATGACTAATTGTACAACTAGAGGGCCTGTTGACACAGGCTACATACATCAGTCAAGAAGAGCCAGCCAACTTTAAATCTGAGGCAATACAGCACCATCTAGTGTCCTCCGTGAGGTAGAGATTCACAAATCAATTTACAATGAGTCCACAGAAATTTCACAGGTAGCTGACACTCTCACAAAAGCAGTAAGACACCAGAGGTCCAGCTATACCAGCACTTCTGAAAAACAGAATTACATAATAAAAACCTTGTTAAAAAATTGCTACTGAAACTCAAATGTTTGCTGGCAGAACAGAAATTTTTTTTTAAGACAATAAATTAAGAAATTATTCTGCTATCTATCAAAAAGATGCAGTCCAAAGACTAAAAACTACCAAAAGGCTATTACTATCTATAAAAAGCTACTAGAAATAAAAAGGCAAACTTCAAGAAGCTGAGTAGCATTAAAAACTCTGGCAGGCTAAAAGCAATATAAAAGGCATTTCAGAAATCTTGAGAAATTACTCGAGAAAAATTAACCATAAATTCTTTTTAATATACAGCAGGAACAAGAATGTAAACAAATGGTTAGTACAGGCAATAGATGATCAGAGAATAGTAAAAAAGAGACAAGACTCCAGAAATATTTTTTGAAGTAGGTTTTAATCTGCATTCATCATAGAAGAGAGAGTCCATTAAAAATGGAAGGGCCAATAAAAGATGCTACTGGACATTTCAGCAACATAAACAATAAGAAATTTTTATAATTGGACAGTAAATACCCAAAAACTCAATTAGACAAAGTTGAGATAGCAACCACCATGCATATTCCTTCACTTGAAGCTAAAAAGTAACAGAAGATGACAAATGACACACTTTTTGACAGAGTTCTACAGGGATTTAGGTGAGGTGTCCTCTTTTGACTGTGCTGATACTCTGTAATATTGAATTGCTGGACAAATAGATGTGCTGTGCTGGCCAACATAGCTTAAGTAAAGGAACTGCAGACCTCACATCTCTTACCATTCTCATAGAATCTAAAAAACGTTATTAACAGATATTCTAAAATTTATCAAGGCAGAAGTTCCTGATGTACTAACACCTTGTGTATCACATCAGTTCTCCAATACAGAAATCATATAGTACAAAAGGAATGGAACAGTTTTCATCAGAAGTGATGTGCAACTTGGAAAAGAGAAAACTGAAGGGCAACTAGGAGTAGAAAACATGAAGAGGTAAACATATTCTACTATCTCTGAATACCATCAAGCCAACATTGTCTGTCACACAGAATTAAGGAGCATCACATGAAAGTGACAGGCAGCAAATTCAAAACTAAGCCCAAATCAGACAAAGCAAAAACCAGAAGTATTTCTTTCACAGAACACATGCTCAGCCTGTGACAAAACATAATAATACATATCAAAGCACTTACCAAACTCCTTAAAAGGGTGCAAGTAAAATCCATCAGATTCTGTGAAACATACTCTCTCCTTCCCCAGATGTGCAGATCCCTGTGAGTTGGAGGACTATCACTGTGTTCACTTGTTCTTACTCTAATGTCTCCCCTAAACATTTATTCTGGCCTCTTAGATTGATAGGAGATAAGAAATTAAAAAGGATCTCTCGGTGCAGTCATCCTCGTACACCTCCCCAAAAGGGAAGAGTTGTAGCATCACTATCTTTCCTTCAACACCAAGGGTTGTGTACACCTGGAACAGGAGTTGGTGCTTGCTAAGCTAACTCTTGCTGAGACAGCATGCTAGGAATGGATGAGATAGAAACACAGGCAATTGTCTTCATCTTAGCCCAGAACAACTTGAAGTAAGGACAATATAGGGAGGGAAGTCTGCTGCAAAGCCACTGCATACCTGTTCCTCTTCAAATAATGTTAGAGGATTAAGTTATACAGATGCTTTCTTCTTTCATTTGCTTACAGGGGACCTATGTATGAAAACAGTATTGGGTACAGGTTTAAGACAATAAATTCTTACATGTGTTTACAAAGGGAATGATTTGTCCTTTCTAGAATGGAGTACAAAAAATATGGTAGAAAGAATCCACATGATAAAAAATTTAAGACGGTAATTGCTACTAACACTAATTGCTACTAATTCTCAGTAATAGTTTCTACATTTCAGCCTCAACTATCACTCCTATTGTCCTCAGACTAAAGGATGTTGCATGAGAACAAGAGTACATATGGCACCTAGAAGCCAGAGCAGATTTTGCAGCAGTCCTTGCTCTCCTTATTATGAAGGGCATGAAGTATACATTAATCTTCTGAGCATATGTATTTTACTGCCAAAAAAGTTATTATTCCTTTAGGAAGAATCTGGCTTGGAGCTTACCAAGGCAGCCCTTGCATTCCTCACCACTGTCACAAGGTATGGAAATAGATTATGAAGATTTTAACTGCAGGAGAAAGTCCCAGAGCAGGTCAGTTTTGCTAACCCCTGCAGAACATGCCTAAGAACCTAGATAAGTTTATTAAGTCACTCCATTGGAAGGTTCCCAGTGTAGACCTCCATTTTTCATATGCCTTTCAAACATACTTTTAAAAACATTTCATAGAATTAGTGCCTTTTTTTCATACAAGGAGAATAAATTGCAAACAGGTTGGGCCTAAGAAGGCATATATTAAAAAAAGCTGTGTTCAGGGTTCTAGTGCACCTTCACTGCAGATAATTAATGAGCATCTTATGCATTCAGCAGCATTTAATGTATTCAAGAACTGAAACAGGCTACAGACAGTGGGAAACAAATGCATACAGCAGGAAACTCAACAGCATGTGAGGCAGCCACCTCAGTCTCTCCTTATGGCCTTGCGAACCATAGCTCTGTTAACAAAGCCACAATAAAAACACCTGAAAACATTGTAAAGAAACCCATCTTCTTCACAAAAGTTAAGTGGAGGATACATACAGATACTATTCCCCTGCTACAAGGATATGCATCAAGAATGTGAAAACAGAAAAGCCATAAATTATAGCGCTGCAGATTCACGTAGTATTGCCCCCCCAACATCAATCTGCAAGAGTCAGGTATTAATAAGAACAGAAATTAACACAACACACACAAAAGTTACTGTTTTCTCAGAAAATGAGGTTACATACTACAACTTAATTTAGCACTAGTTCTACAGAAGAGCACAAGATTAATGTCTTCAATATAAAAACATGACAAGTCAAATCTGAAAGATAAACCAAATTTATTTAAAACAAAAACTTAAGACAGTGCTATTGCCAAGTTTGAAAAAACAAAGTATTCTTTTACTGATGGGACAAGACAGCCAATTTACAGCAGTTACATTAATTCTGAGAAAAATCAGGCTGGGTTTACACTGCCGCAATTGACTACATGTACTTCCTGCAAGACAAACTGGCTCCCCTCCCCTTCCCAAAAGAACAGACAAAAACATCCTATAAAAAACATGTACATAATTTTGAGACACATGATCAAAAGACAAACCATTGTCCAAAAGCCTCAAACTTTCCAACAAGGTTAAATTCTTTGTTGCTTCAACCAACCCTCAACGGGGGAGCTACAAGCACAACGCCGTCACCTCTGACAAAGAGCATCGGAATATTCCTTTTGGTAGACTATGAAGAAGGAAAGAAAAGTTTTATTTACAAAAGCATAGTTTACAAAATTTATCTGCTAAGCATATGAACAAATTCAATCATAACAAAATACCAGAAACAACTCCAACAAATATAAGCTTAAAAATACAACCCAACCTTCTGGCATGCTGAAGAGTTCACTACGTCTTTTAATATCTTTCCGTAACAACTTGCACAAAACTTGTTTTATATCTTGGTTCAAAAAGTAGTCAACTATAAACTATTTTAATAATATAACATAGTTCAGTTTTACAAAAGTTTTCTATAGGGATAAATACACTGAAGTTCTTACTTTATAAATCTCTTCATAGGTTTCCTCATCTATTTCTATTGTAGTTACAGTTTCTTCCACATCACCCAAAATCATATTTAAGTGCTGATCATATGCCTGGAAGAATAAAATTGGTTTATTATTTCTTCCAAAATTCAAACACGTGCTCATTAAAATGAGAATTACAGCAAAACTTACAGACATAATTAGTTTTGACCAAAATTTGCCATTATGTTAAAACAAAGTAGTATCAGTTATAGTTTTCATTTCAAACAAATGCCAAGAAATCAGTACTCTGCTGCATAAACAAAAGGGAAGACATTTATATTCACTGAAATGCTCTCTTCCAGGAAATAGCTAGAAGCTTTCAATAAGAACACATGCAAGAAGTCAGAGACAGACACACTTCATTAGCATAAAAACAGCTGCACATTCTCTACTGCCAGTCCAGCCACCTGGAATCAATTGCCTGAGGCCAACTTAAGTTGTATGAAAACTGTAATACACACAATGTTGGAAAATCTCAAAATAAGTACATGTTCCAAACACCTTACAAAAACATGTTTCAAACTATGCCACTACGCCAGTGCCTCATGGATTTCTCCTCATCTTTGTGTTCCCAAAGGAGTTGAGGCCCAGTTTAACACGAGGCAGATGGGTCTCTTCCCCAAGACAGTACAGTGCTCAGAAAGGATAACTGGCATAATCGAAAGCAAGAATCTGTCTTGTCAAGAAACATATCACTCTCAGGAGAAAGCACATAGACAAATGAGATTTGCAGAGAATCCAATTGAGAACTTATCACACCCTCACAGCACGTGCCTTAAGAGATATTTGTCTGATAATGATAATTTCATTGTCAATTCAGTTTTAAATAGACCTCAAGGTACTTCACAAGAGGCCTGGAGCGTTAATTTTTACTTCACAGACACAGAAACAGAAGCCAAAAGCAGTGGAATGAATTCCTTGGTATCATTCAGAAAAACAAAGTACATTTGATTCTCCAGTGAAGCATTTAATGGAGTACTGAACAAATTAAGTTTATTTCAACAATCACATTATATTTTTGATATGAGAAAGGGTTCAGCCCTTGTTACTAAGATCACCCTTAATCATTTCTGCTTGTTTAAACACCACAGACAATCACTTGTGGTTTAAAACTAATTTTTTTAACAATCAATGGAATATTATAGGTAAGCTTGCATAACAGACTGCTGTACATGAAAAAAGGCTGCCCAATGCTTAGTTCTAAAAGTTTTACTTACATGTAGTCTGCCTCTAAGCTCTCTGTCATTCCTCATTTTGACATAGATTCGCTCATCAAGACTGAGTCTGATGAGATCAAGTGGCTCCTCTACGGTATTTGTTGTTTGTTGCTAAAAAAACCCAAAAGTTAAAACAGTTATTTATATAAAAGAAGCCTGTGAACTTTTCACAGAATCAGAATCACAGAATGATATGAGGTTGGAAGGGACCTCTGGAGATCATCTAGTCCAACCCTCCTGCCAAAGCAGGTCAACCTGGAGCAGATGGCACAGGAATGTCTAGGCGGGTTTTGAATTTCTCCAGATTCCACCACCTCTCTGGGCAGCCTATTACAGTGCTTTGCCACCCTCAATGTAAAGAAGTTCCTCCTCATGTTTAGGTGGAGCTTCTTATAATCAAGTTTGTAGTTTGTGCCCATTTCCTCTTGTCCTGTCACTGGGCACCACTGAAAAAAGACTGGCCCCTTCCTCTTGACACCCTCCCTTTAAGTATTTATAGGCAATGATCAGATCCCCTCTCAGTCTTCACTTCTCCACACTAAAAAGACTCAAGTCCCTCAGTCTTCCTTTGTAAGGGAGATGCTGCAGGCCCTAACCATCTTTGTAACCCTCTGCTGTACCCTCTCCAGCAGAAAGGGTCCTTCTTGTACTGGGGAGCCCAGAACCGGACAGTTTTCTATTCCTCAGTGTTTGTGAGGCACAGAAAACAAATAGGTACAAACATAGATTCAAATATTTCAAATCATTCCTTCACATCCTCCCAAACCCAAGTACAGTTGATATTACCACTCTCACGCTATTCGCCAGCCTGAGCAACGTGAGTTGAAAGGCTTCAGTTTAACTTGCAGCAAATCACACTTTATGCATACTGTTGTATAAACTCTATTCCTCATCACCAACCATTGTCTGCACTGCAGCAGAGAGCCTACTTGGCACAACCCAGCCACTGCTGGCCCAGCAGCACCCCTGTGCCTTCACACAGGCTGCCATTCTTGCCAGGGCAGGTCACTCAGCTGGGCCATTCGCTGCCCCTCCTGCCCCAGACACACACCTCTCCTGCCCAGCAACACCACACACACCAGGCCTCAGACCACACACACACAACAGCCCGAGGTCTCTTTTTAGGATAAAAATTACTTTCAGAATCACAACTAAAAGGTGCGAACGTTTCTGTACATATCACCCACCGTGCTGCCCTGCTTCCTTCTCAGGGAGCCAGAGACAAGGGTATTTTCCTCAGCAGCCTTCCTTCACTTCGGCTCCTGGGGAAAGCGGGCCTGAGGCGAGCCCTGCCCGCTCTCCTGACCACCCCAGCGGCAGCACAAGGTCCGAGGCCCTCCATGTTCTAACTCCCATTTCATATAGAGTGCGCTCCCCCGGAGAGGGGGGGGCTGCCCCTCAGGAAGACTGCCCAAGCGAGGGGCTCTGCCGGCAGGCACACTCAGCCCAAAGCCCGCCTCCATCTTACACCCCACCAGCCGCGGAGGCTCCCCCAGGCCCGCGGAGGGAAGGCGGGAGCCTCGGGCCGTAGCGGGGAAAGCCTCGCCGCTGCCTCCCGCCCCAAGAGAAGCAGAAAACCACTCACCTGGTCCACCTCATCCGCCATCTTTCAAACCGCCTCCCGCGCTCTCCCGCGAGACTTTATGGCCCTTCCCCTTCCGGCCGGGGCGGAGCCGGGGGCGGGGCCGGGGGCGGGGGCAGCGGCAGCACGGCGCGGACGGCAGCGGGGCAGTGCCATGGCCAGAAAACGCAAAGCATCGCCCCGGCCGGCGCCTGCCAGCAAGAGGCGCTCCGGGGGGCTGGTGGCGCCGGGGGACAAGCCGGAGGAGGATGGTGAGAGCGGGAGGGAGGCCGTGGCGGTGCGGGCCGGGCGCTGCGCCATCGCCGGGGCTTGGGGCCGCTCCAGGCCTCTGGCGTTTCGGCGCGGGGCGGGGGGTCGTGCAGGGAGCAGTGGGTGTCAGTTCGCCCCTTAGCGCAGCGCTGGGCCGCGGCGCCCCCCGTGAGGGAAGGGGCTGGAGGCGCGGGTGGCGCTTCTCCACAGTGGCAGAGGCGGGGGTGAACTCGCACAGAGAGCCGGGGGTGAATCGGTGCGTGACATGTCCGGCGGGGCCCGCACGCTGCCTGCAAGAACCGGACAAAGGCTGAAAATCAGGCGGGGAGTGAAACAAACCCGGTGAGGGTTTGTCTGGCCTCGGCCGTGGCCGGGACGTGGTGGTCCCGTGTCCCAGGAGATGCCCTGGACAAAGGTCTCCAGAGCAGCTTCGCAGAATAATAATTTCTTATGAGCGGCAAGTACGATGCTTGTTTTTCAACTGACCCCGTTGGTAGGGCTGTAGGAATCTTGAGGTGCTTCTTGTGCATTTACATTACTATGAGTTATTTTCCTTAAATAAGTTGTTCAAGTCTTGCCTATTTATCCGTAAAAAAAATGACATGCTCATCATTGTGAGTGCTCACTTTCTCCTGTAGCTGGCTCTAATGAAGTCCAGGGAGGTATTGTTTGTGATTGCCATGGAGACAGAACTTCATCCTTTAACATATCTTCTGTTCCTCTGTCCTATGCAGATGATTTTGAAGAGGAAAAGCCCAGTCTAAAGAAGAGCAACTCAAAAGCTCCAGCTAGGAAGAAGGAAGAAAATTGTGATACTGCAGTTTCCAACACAGCAAATAAGCCTTCAAAACAAAAAGGGGCAAAATCACTAATAAAAGAAGATAAAAATATTACTAGAAATAAAGGGAATCGTAGCAAAGATGAAACATGCAGGTAAGTTTACTTATCATTCAAGTCTATGGAAACTCTTCATATTATTTGTTTAGGGTCCAGTGCTACATATGTGCATGTGAGCAGTTTATTTTAGGCTACCGGTCCAATTTAATACATTTGTGTCAAACTACTGAACAGAAGTACCACCTTATTCATTACAGAGTCAGTGCTGAGGAAGATAGTCTGTATAGGAAGCAAATATGTGAGCCTTTTCAAATTCAGTGGTTTAAATAGAAAATGTTTTTTATTTTTTTATAGTTTTGACTATATTTACGTTATGGAATCCAGTATGGGTAGAAATGTTGGCCTGAGATTTGGATTTAAAATGATGACAAGAAATCTTTAAGTGTGTCATTCTCTGGTGTTTTTTGGAGTCCAAATATAATATTAGCATGTGTAGATTGCTGTAACAAATGAATTAATGAAAACAAAATTAATCTGATTGGTCTCATTTCACTGGCCAGCCAGAGCCTTGGTATTAGTGTAGTGAAACGGAAACAGTTCCAATTTCAGTGCCCTTTGAAGTTTCAGTAAGAACAAATGATTCAGTGAATCATGCATCCAAGGACTCATTTGTACAAGCTGTCCTAAAGGATGGGTGTTGTAGGTTGAGGCACCTTTGTTCCTGAACATCCTTGCAGAATCAGAACTTAAGTTTGCACTGAAAGAACGTTAATCCATTGAGCCTGTGGTTATTTTTGGCAAAGACAGATTGCTTTACAGAGAAGATATCTGTGGGTTAATTGTCAAATAATCAATTTGTACTGATGAAGAGGTCATGCTTCATTTATTTCCCTATTCTTAGTGTGTTCTTCCTCTATTTTTCTTGAATAAACAAGCACCTACATTTCTTGATGCCAAAGCCATTTTGATAATTTTAACAGTGACTCGCTGAAGCCCCCTCCGAAGGAGATAAAGTTGAAGAAAGAATCTCCTATTAAAAAAGAGATGGATGAAGACAATACTGATGATGATGATGGTGAAAGTGAAGATGAATGGGAGGACGTGGAAGGTAACAATTGCATGTTTATTCATTTTAAGGAGTAAATATTCTACTCAAGTTTTTTTTTTTTTTTGTAATTTGATTTTTGAACCATTTCTCATTTGGATTCAGGTAAATTTATATACTCTGTGTACCTAAAGTATGCTCCATGTGCACATCTGTATCTTTAAAACCTCATATCTTACAATGCTTTTAGAACGATTCCAAAGCATAAGAAAAACAGGCAACTACTGGCCTGATGGTAGTGCCTTGAATATAACTATTTGTTGGGTTGTGTTAACATTATGCTACTGTGCACAAAGCACTCTCTCAGTTGCTTGTGCTGTGTAATATTAAGCAGCTAAGGAGGAGTGGTTTTGAAGATTCAAAACTGCCACTTCCTAGTAAAGGAGAGTGGAGATGAAACCAACTGAGCTGTTTGATTAGGTGGCTATCAACGAACTGTGACAAGAATCATGTTGATCATAACCTTCCTGTTTTGCTGCTACAGATTTATGCCTTCTGAAGTGAACAGCTGTCAGGTTTTTTTTCTTACTCTACAAGTATCCTTCAAATTACATCTGCTTCAGTCACCTTTCTCCTGTTGAGTTGGCCTGTGACAGTCACTTGCCATTAGACTGTGCTGAGCTGATTCCTCAAGAGCAGGTGACTGGCATCCCATAGTTATTTGAAATAATTGAACACATAGAGCATTATGGAAGATTCAGGAGCTGGTAATTACTGGTCATGTTCTGTTGGTAGGTTGTTTCAATGGTTGTATGAAGACTTTAGAAGGAATAGGTAGATTCTTATCCCATTGTCAGACCACTCTGGGACATCTATTCCATGTTTACATACCATTTAGCATTATGTTATTTTTCCAGAACTCCAGGAAACTGCCACAGATAAGTTAGAAGAAGCTGCTGTTCTTCCAGCAATGGTGTTGCCAAGCAATCCTGTCGAGATAGAGATTGAAACCCCAGAGCAGATGAAGAGAAGACAAAGGAGGTAAGAACAGGA